>CM042380.1:20404221-20939221 GCA_023634145.1 Thymallus thymallus | reverse complement strand
ATTCTTTGATGCCAGAGGAGTTTGGATGCCAAGATGTTTGCTTTCACTATTTTATCAAATGTATTAGCCCCTAGTTTCACTACTAGCTCTATGTATAAGAATTTCAAATGTTCTGTTCCTTTTGAAAGAAGATACCCTGATTAAACAGTGCCTTTTCAAAATAGCAAATTTAAATCAACGCACTGAAAAAACAGAAGAAATTAAGTAAACCCGTTTTGCTTAGCGCAACACCTTGCTCCATGTGTCTGCCACACCCAGACAGATGTTGCTCTGCTGTGTGACGGTGTGGGGATTGTTGTAGGCGGGGCACCAGAAGGAGGTGTGTGGCGAGAGTCGTGACCCAGGTCTCGCCTCCTCACAAGGAGCGTTTAGGTAAGGCCAGGGTGACTGAACCAAGTCTCCTCCCCCTGGATAAATAAACAGCATCTGGGGATATCAATCCCGGCCGGGCTGCCCAGCGTGCCTGCACTGTAATCTCTCCCAGATGAAGCTGGGGGCCGCGCTATTTTCAATAATTCACACACTCTGTACACATAACATGACAATAAGGGCATTCATGCAAACGCCCAATTCCTAGATCAAAGCTCATAAATGCTTACTGCTGAATTATTTTTTATTTTTTTCACCAGTCTGAAAAAAGACTGCTCAGCGGGTCTTGGCAAGCCTGCTTTCTGTCCTGTGTTTCCACTGCAAAACAGCATTTGCAAAAAAAAGCAACTGGCCACATTCAGGACTCTGAATCCACTTTATTCAACCGCCCTCCCCCTACACAAAACGTTTCTAAGGGGCAATACTGTGTCTCCCATAAACTAATCAACACTTGTGTTTTACTCTGGGAGATGTGGCACAGTGCCTGGAGTCGTGGCGGTAGAGAGGTTACCCTGATGAGAGTTCTAATTCAAAGTTTTAAAGTCAGGCGTTTTCTTTTCACTGGAACCTAAGCAGTTACTTTCGTTCTCTTTCTCTCTCTCTACTTTTCATTCACACTTTTCAAGTACAGTTGGTTTCAAGTAAATGTTTGGAGCACATAAAATAATTGGAAACAATTGGCATTGGATCAAACAAGCTTTTCGATGTCATGAACGTTTTGACTAAAGTTAACTAAGTAATTCAATTCATACATATGAGAACAATACATTTAAAACAGATTATTTCAATAAGAATAAACAGATTATTATGCCCTAAACAGTGAGAACCAATAGCATTGAGGGAGTTGAAAGTTGTTGTGAATCAAGATAGACCCTTTCCTCCACATGAACATCAGGGTCCCAGCTCTGCTTAATCACACATGCTTATTTCAACTCTGTGGGAGGTAAGAGTCAGAGCTGACATGAGCTGTTCATCTTATTCAGTGAGGTATACGACTGGGATTAATTAGTACCCCTAAAGACGCTGAAGCAGCAGCCTGTGACCTCTCATTCCAGCACTGCACAGCTCCCCTGTTTTACTCCACTGTCTGTCAACACGTTGCCTAACACCTTCTCCCAAGGCAAGACCAGACTGTTACGCTGACCTGGCCTCTCTGCATCTCTCACGCATCCCCTCCAGAGGTTTACCGCTGGGCAAAAGAGACCCTGGGCATTTGCCTGAGTTACAGAGCGCTGGAATGGAATGGCTGAGGGGGAAGCTCTCAATCTTTGGGAGTTGGGACCATCGTAAGGAAACGTTATTTCATTTTCCCTCAGGTTGACGCCTCACTGGAGGAAAACAGGACTGAGGCAGTTAACTCTTGAAGGAGGGTTCTTGTTGTCACTCAAATCAGCAGGAAAAGGATTAGATATTTATGGTGTGACCCCCAGAGTAGAGTCATGCTGCTAGGCATGCTCTGTGGATTCCTTCCCCCCCGGTAAGAATGGTCTCCTCTGAATCTGAATGACCTCGAAGGTCCTGGGCCATATCAATGGCACTCAAACCACAGCACCACAAAGAGCCAGTGGGTCCACTCTTCCTGGGATTGTCCCCCAGCAGCTGATTCTTCATTCAGTCAGAAATCTAATTTGGCCCTTAGCATCCTTCCTCCCTGGGAGGATCCTGGGACAGCCTCACCCTGGTCCCTAGCCCTGCTGGGTGTTTTACAATAGTAGTAGTAGAGAATTAAGTCACAGTCCACTCAAGCCTGACCACAGGAATACACTTTTCCTGCCACTGCAATCAAAAATCAAATCAAATCAAATGTTTTTTGGGAGTACCAGTAAAAGATGAGGTATTTGAGGTAGATATGTAAATGAAGGCAGGGTAAAGTGACTAGTCATCAGGATAGATAATAATAAGAGTAAAATAAAGAACAGAGTAGCAGCAACATATGATGAGTGTAAAAGTATGTGTGTGTGTGTGTGTGTGTGTGTATTTACAGTAGTGTGTATACTGTATATAGTCTTGTAAGTGTGCATAGAGTCAGTGCAAGATAGGGTCAGTGCAGATAGTCTGGGTTACCATTAACAAACTATTTAATAGTCGTATGGCTACTTATTTATTTATTTTTATTTTACCTTTATTTTACTAGGCAAGTCAGTTAAGAACAAATTCTTATTTTCAATGACGGCCTAGGAACAGTGGGTTAACTGCCTTGTTCAGGGGCACAACACCCTAACCACTAGGCTACCTGTCGCCTACTTAGCAGTGTTATGGCTTGGGGGTAGAAGCTGTCTCGGACTCCCAGGAACTTGTATGACCCAACCATTTCCACATCCATCCCCTGTATAGGGACTGCAGTCAGTTGTGCCTTGGTTCTCCTGAAGTCCACCACCATCTCCTTTGTTTTGCTGATGTTGAGCTGAAGGTGGTTCTGCTCGCACCACAACACAAAGTCACTGATTGTGCTCCTGTACTCCTCCTCCTGCCCACCCCTGATGCACCCTACAATTGCGGAGTCATCCGAGAACTTCTGTAGGTGGCATGTTTCAGAGTTATATCTGAAGTCCGAGGTGTAGAGGGTGAACAGGAAGGGGGACAGGACCGTTCCCTGAGGGGCCCCTGTGTTGCTAACTGCCCGTTCTGACACACAGCTCTGTAGTCGCACAAATTGTGGCCTACCGGTCAGGTAGTCCATGACCCAGGAGACTGGGTGCTTCCACTTTCATCCTCCATATCTTCTCACCCAGTAGCAGGGGCTGAATGGTATTGAAGGCACTGGAGAAGTCAAAAAACATAACCCTCACAGTGCAACCTGCGTTGTCCAGGTGAGAGTGGGCCCTCTGCAGAAGGTAGATGATTGCATCATCCACCCCGATGTTGCGCTGGTATGCAAACTGCAGGGAGTCCAGTGATGTACACACCAGGGGTCTGAGGTGAGCGAGGACTAACCTTTCCAGGGTCTTCATGATGTGGGATGTTAGCGCTACAGGTCTGAAGTCATTCAGGACAGTGGGGTGTGCCTTCTTGGGCACTGGGACGAGGCAGAATGTTTTCCACATCACAGGGACCCTTTCTAGGCTCAGGCTAAGGTTGAAGCGTCGCTGGAGTATTCCACACAGTTGGTCAGCACAGACCCTAAGCACCCTTGGGCTGATGCCATCAGGGCCCGCCGCTTTCCACTGATGTAGTCTCTCCAGCTCTCTCTTCACTTGGTTGGTGGTGAAAGCCAGCCCCGGTGGGGAAGTGGGGGGAAGGGGGGTGTTGAGGATCAGTCCAGGGGGAGCAGGGGTGGAGGAGGGGTCACTGATTGTCTCAGCAGAGGTGTTGTGAGCAAAGTGGGGGTGGGACAGCAGTGAGGGTGTGTGGTCTGGGGAGCTGGAATGGAGGTGGACAGGGCCAGTATCAAACCTGTTAAAAAATAGGTTCAGCTCATTGGCTCTGTCCTGGGTCCCCTCCGTCTGCCCACTGTTTGACTTTTTGAAGCCAGTGATATTTCTCATACCCTTCCACACCTCTCTCACCTGGCTCTGCCTCAGCTTGTCCTCCATCTTCTCCTTATACCCTCTCTTCCCCTCAGCAATTCGCAACTTCAGCTCCCTCTGGACGCATTTCAATTTGTTCTTGTCCTTGAAGGCCCTCTTCTTCTCATTCAGCAGGGTTTTAAACATCTAAAGTATGTAGTTAGTGTAGCACATAACATATTCCACCATTAAACTGTAAAAAGAAGACCATGTTTTTGAGTGAGGCTGCCGTAGTCTATGAGGTTAACTAGCTTGGCTGGAAAGTCCCCATCGCTCTATCCCTCCCTGGACTGTTGGGGTTTACACAGCTGCTGTGTCTGCTTGCTCCTAGCTACAATCCAACACCCCCCTACCACCAGCCCCCACCCTGCCTCTACCCCACCCCACTCATACCGCCTCTGGTGCTGCTGGAGCCTGCTGCCTCCCCAAAAAACGGACTCCTAGCTTATTTACAACTCCTCCACTTTCCCTAAGCGTATTCTGACAATGTTCCATCACCCTACTTTGAGTAACATTAGCATTACTCAGAGTTGAACTCCCTCTTTAGCAATCATTTCCTCAGAAATGTATAGTCTTTCTCAACGTTTCCAAAACCACTGTGTTATTTTTTCATCTTCATTTATATGAGTTCAGGTGGGCCTTCGCTTCAGAAAACAAAGGAAAGGTGGGGTGCTCAACGACGATGACAGATCATGAGAAGGTCTTACCAAGAAATACTTCCAAAAGGACGCATTCGTGGCAGAAAGGGGACCTTCAATGCTGTGTTCTTGGGGACCTTCAATGCTGCAGAAGTGTTTTGGTAACCTTCCCCAGATCTGTGCCAAGACACAATCCTGTCTCGGAGCTCTACAGACAATTCCTTCGATCTCATTGCTTGGTATTTGCTCTGACATGCACTGTCAACTGTGATACCTTATATATACACAGGTGTGTGCCTTTCCAAATCATGTCCAATCAATTACATTTACCACATGTGGACTCCAATCAAGTTGTAGAAACATCTCAAGGATGATCAATAAAAACAGGACGCACCTGAGCTCAATTTCGAGTCTCATAGCAAAAGGTCTGAATACTTATGTAAATAAGGTATTTCTGTTTTTTATTTTTAATAAATGTGCAAAAATGTCTAAAAAAATTTTTTTGCTTTGTCATTACGGAATATTGTGTGGAGATTTTTTAATCCATTTTAGAGTAAGGCTGTAAAGTAACAAAATGTGGTTAAAGTCAAGGAGTCATCCTACATGTGTCGGCCACATCTGCTCCAGCCCGTATTCTAAAGTATCCTGCTACTTATGAGTGGTGAGTGACATCAGGGGAAGACAGGTGGTGCTGTGGCCTGACTATTGTCACAGCAGTGCTAGAGCCTCGTCTGAAGAAGGGAATGAGATAGACAAATAGCCTGGGTGATGTGGACCATAATATCCACTGAATATATATGGTATGAAAGATTAATTTCTCTCTAAAATGGACCTGACCCTCTTGAACTCAGCCCAGACAAACATGTTCTCACCCATGGCAATGATGAGATCAATTTCTCCAGAGGGTGAGCTGGTTAATTATATAAGTATGAGTGAGCTTGATGTGCATAAATTTGCCATTGATCATGCACCCAGGGGCCATTTTAAGCGAAGCACCATCCTTAGCATCTCCACTGGCATATCAATGAAAATATGATTCAATCTGAAAAGGCCCCAAAGCCATTCACCTGCATATGATACACATTGGGATAATTTAGGTTATGGTGTATTAAAGTTTTTAACTGCCTTGGTTTCGTCCTTTGAGGGGTAATAACAACGCTTTGCTGAAGGTTTTTTACGTCCTCTTTTTAAAGGCACTCATTTCCTGTAGCAGCACTTTTGTTTAATGCAGGCACAACCACAGTCACATCTGGTCTGGCGGTGGGTGATGATGTCAGTGGATGTTGAGACCGTGCTGGGCCTGGCCCCATGTCAGCCAGCGGAGCGCTCGTCCATGTGGTTTTAACTCTCTCCTCTAAGTAGGAGCATGGGACACAGCCTTGGACAGCACAGGGGGCAACCTCTCGCCCACACACCCCGCCCCACCAAACATATCTACCGTTAATTCTCATTACAATGTAGTTTTCTCAAGTGTGACTTGTCAAAGGTATAACCTGAACTACTGGGTAAAGCACCTATTACACATTATCCTGTCTCAAAACATTAATTTGTTAGTCAAGGATCACTACAGGGGACTTTCTCAAAACAGTCTCTCTCTCTCTCTCTCTCTCTCTCTCTCTCTCTCTCTCTCTCTCTCTCTCTCTCTCTCTCTCTCTCTCTCTCTCTCTCTCTCTCTCTCTCTCTCTCTCTCTCTCTCTCTCTCTCTCTCTCTCTCTCTCTCTCTCTCTCTCTCTCTCTCTCTCTCTCTCTCTCTCTCTCTCTCTCTCTCTCTCTCTCTCTCTCTCTCTCTCTCTCTCTCTCTATACAGGCATCTATGTAAGTGTTGATTACATGAATGCTTGTAAATGTAAATGCTAGACAGTTTTCCTGTCTGGGCAGTGCAAGAGCGGCATTGATCCTTTTCCATTGGGTTTCCTGTCCCAGAATGTAGTGTGGGCCAGAGGCCAGCCTCTCTCTATGTGGATGGAGTAGCAGGTTAACACAATAGGCCTGACTTCCCTGTCATCCCTGATATATGACTCAGGGGTCTCAGGCAGACATTATCATCACAAAGGACTAAATCAACAATACGGAGGCATTCAGCAGGAGGGTCCCTGGCTGGGTCAGGGTGTGGGTACAGGAGGCAGGAAGCCTTTTACTTGACAAGAACAACAGCACACTGGGAAACCTGAGAGGAAGACCTGTCCCTAACAATAAAGGAGACTTGTGGCCTGGTAGTTGAACAGGTGACAGGTTTGGCTGTCAGTTTCAAGTAACCCACATTTGAATATGCGCAAAAGAATACTATTTTTATTTTTACGTAACGCCTAGATTTTATAACCATTAAACATAAGCACAATGCTAAAGTATGTTGTCTGTATTGGTGTTTTGCTGAGCTGCCTAGGTCTGTCCTTTGAACGAGAGGCTAGCTGAAACAATTAAAGTGCTTCTAAAAAATAAAGGCTTGAAGTTGCTAAGATCCCGCAGGTGTTTCCCCATGAAGGTGTGGCTCAAAGAAACTCCCTCCCCTCTTCCACCTCCCCCTTTTCTTCAAATCCCTGATCTCTCAACGGAAATAATTAGGGTCAGAGGGAGAGGGGGCTCAGCCCCTTATGCCAGTGAAATCCATTTAGAAAGAGGATAACGTCTGCTGATCCCAACATCTGACTCCAGCCAACCAGCTGCCTATTATGGTTGGCTTAACCCCACCCCCGTATTTAAAGCGTGGTGCCCTAAGAAAGACTTCAAGGCCAAAGTCGCCACGTCGACGATCACACACACTCAGGCCATTCTTAGGGTCACAATAGTTTACGCCCACCTCCCCCCCACAATGACACACACAAGTCCCACCCATCTCTCCTAGCTTTTACAAACTGAAAGTTTAAGCCTATACATCTTCCAAACATACATATACACATCATCTACATTCTACACACTAAGCTTGATGTAATAAACCATCACATGGTGCCATTCTGCTGAGTAAGAGGAAACAATGATTAATAAAGACCATATGTTCGTTTTTTGTGAAAATAGTTTTCAAGAATGTTGTTATGAATTATTTTAAGTGAAACGTAGTGAGGGATTCTGATTTGTCATCTGCAATCTGTACATCCATTGTAGCCTCCACCCAAAATTCCACAATCCATGATTTGACTATTTCATTTGTAGAGCCTGCTGTGTGCCTCTGTAAATGTAGGGCAGGCTCCTTAATGTCTCTGGGAGAAATAAATAGAACATCAGTGGCTCTTTGCTTTCGGCTCTGACCTCGGCCCCCACACTCAACATGGGTATTTCTCATTCATGCAGCCACAGACCACAACAATTCAGTGCTCATTTGAAACAGAAAAATTGAAAATAATGAAACCAGTGAAGAAGAAATGTGAAGGGCTAATGAATTTGGTTTGAAAAGTCATTAAGTAATGTGTCCTCTCCTCAGGCCTTCTCAAACAGGCTGGTGTGGCAGACATAAAACCACAGAGATTCATATCATCCATTTACAAAACATGAATGCCCTGAAATAACTCACTAAATTCACATATGGGCTTACACCAACAGATTATGTTTTTAAGATGATGTTTACATAATGTTTAATATAAAAAAATGCAGAATAAAATGAGCTCCACAAACAAAAAGTCAAAATCCAGTCCACTTTCAAAGACATACACTGCCGTTCGAAAGTTTGGGGTCACTTAAAAATGCCCTTGTTCTTGAAAGAAAAGCTCATTTTTTTGTCCATTAAAATAACATCAAATTGATCAGAAATACAGTATAGACATTGTTAATGTTGTAAATGACTATTGTAGCTGGAAACTGCAGATTTATTATGTAATATCTACATAGGCGTACAAAGGCCCATTATCAGAATCATCAATCCTTTGTTCCAATGGCACGTTGTGTTAGCTAATCCAAGTTTATCATTTCAAAAGGCTAATTGATCATTAGAAAACCCTTTGGCAATTATGTTAGCACAGCTGAAAAATGTTGCGCTCATTAAAGAAGCAATAAAACTGGCCTTCTTTAGACTAGTTGAGTATCTGGAGCATCAGCATTTGTGGGTTCGATTAAAGGCTCAAAATGGCCAGAAACAAATAACTTTCTTCTGAAACTCATCAGTCTATTCTTGTTCTGAGAAATGAAGGATATTCAATGTGAGAAATTGCCAAGAAACTGAAGATCTCGTACAACGCTGTGTACTACTCCCTTCATAGAACAGCACAAACTGGCTCTAATCAGAATAGAAAGAGGAGTGGGAGGGCCCGGTGCACAACTGAGCAAGAGGACAAGTACATTAGAGTGTCTAGTTTGTGAAACAGACGCCTCACAAGTCCTCAACTGGCAGCTTCATTAAATAGTACCCGCAAAACACCAGTCTCAACGTCAACAGCTAACACAACGTGCCATTGGAACACAGGAGTGATGGTTGCTGATAATGGGCCTCTGTATGCCTATGTAGATATCGCATTAAAAATCAGCCATTTCCAGCTACAATAGTCATTTACAGCATTAACAATGTCTACACTGTATTTCTGATCCATTTTGTGTTATTTCAATGGACAAAAAATGTGCTTTTCTTTCAAAACCAAGGAATTTTCTAAGTGACCCCAAACCTTTGAACGATAGTGTAGATATAATGATGTTCCCAATCTCTTACATAACCTTTAGCATACAATGTGAATTGATGGAAAGTAACATGCAAATGTAAGGACATGATTGTCATTTTAGAAATAGACCTACTATTACTCAAAACTTAATTTACAGAATTTCTCTAAAAACTGTGCTAGTAATCTGTTGCAAACGAATACGTGGCATAACTACCATAAACCTATTGTTTAATGCTCATATACTTCTGTCTAAAATGTATTTATCTATGAGAAGATAAGATCTTATTTTTGCTAAAGTATAATCACATTTTCTCTTAGATTCATCTCTGCAGTTTGTTAATTTGTGGTTTCTAATATCGGGACTTTGCTGATTGGTTGAGAAAATAGAAGTAGTTCCTTCTGATGATTAGGGCTACAAAGGGTGAGTTCTTCTATGGAACGGCTAGGCTATATTTGTGGTCTTAAGCAAACAAAGAACAAACAGAGCAGCAGACCCCAAACCTGAGAAATGTTTTTCATTCAGTCGTGGAGCCGTCCAACAATATCCGCTACTTAATCATTGTCATGCGATATAAATGTTGTTCCACAGTGAGTAACAGCATGGTATGCAACCAGGATCTACAAGCATTCAGTGGTATTAGACAATCACCCGCAGAAAGTGGCCAGCTGAATTGGCTTCGCCAAGTTCTCGCGACTCCTGATACACATCCATAATTCAACCCAGTGGAGGTCGGCGCTTACAGACACTCAAAGGCACTGTGTTTAGTCTTCAGGCCAGATTAATGGATAAAAAGTCTCATTAGGTGGCTGGAAATCTGACTGCTGATCAATTAGTTTCTCCTTATAATGTCTTTGTACGTAATTAATACCTCTTTAAAAATCTATTTATTTCTGCCAACACCAAAAAGAAATCAATACTTCACTTTAACTGAACTTAAAGTGGGATAAAAGCCCAGTGAGTGGTTGAGGTAATGAGTCAGGTTAGCCATGAGAGATTAAAGGTGGGGTATTTTCTCTCCAGATAACGGGACATCAGATATCAACAGGTCACTGACCCGGGTCTTCATGGAGACACAAAGAGGATTACAACAGCTAACCTCTACTAAATGGTGACTGTGTTTCGGACAGGGGCGAGGAGTTAGGGGCGCCACCCATCACTCAGTGGCCCTGGCCGGCTCTACGTCCTCTCTCCCTGGCCATTCCTGCTTAGGCGAGCCTGCGACTGAGGCCTACTCCCCCCTCTCAGAGCAATACATGCGCTCACCGGGGACCAATTAACACAGCCAGCACTCGTCTGAATCACTCTATCAATTAGGAGCCACTGAGTATATCATCACATACATTACTGCAGAGGCAGGCTTGGCCGTTGGGTCGGGGTGTGTCTTTCAGGAGTAGTGGGGGAGGAGGAGAGACAGAAGGACGGAGGGAGGGATGAAATAAACAACCAGGGAGTCAGGCTACAGTCAGACTGGCTGCTGGACTAATCTGTGAGGACGGCGGTAATTAGGAGTCCCTTGAGGAACTCGTAGCGGAGCGCAGCCGATGTGTGAACATGACGCTGGCTGGCGGGCAGGGAGGCACCCCCACCCGCCTCCTCACAGGGTTAAATCAATATTTTCAATCTCTTAGGATCAATCCGGCATCTGAACACAAAGAAAGATGTGTTAGCGGCGACCAATATGTGTAAATGAAAAGCCCAACTTTGTGGCCCTGATGTGGACTGCCTCTCCCTTCTCCTTGTGTGCTTTGCTTAAACTCACACAGGCTGAAAGTAAAAACCTCATCTCTCAAAGTTGTGAGGGAATTCTATCATTTTCCAACAGAGAAATCCTACACAGTCCTCTCTGTCAAGGCTGTAACAGTCTGACAGCTCCAATCAGTCTAGAAAGGATAGCTGCCGCTGATACAGTAGAAACACGATAGTAAATGCTGGTAAACGTGCTCAATGTGATCACTTCTATGTTGAGATATGAGTTTATAAGTATTCTAAGAACATCTCCTTTGTCTACTTCTCTGCGATAAACACTGTGCAGCGTTGTCAAGGTTAGTACACCTCCTGTCTGTTCTTCATGATCCTTCACGAACAGAATCCTATATTTTTTGCCTTGGACATACAATCACAAGCTTCAACATCTGCTGCCAACATTAAATGACAGGCTTTAGGAACACTGGTTGAAAAATATAGTGGTACAGTACAGATTCCATTCCTACATTGATTACACAGAATGGTTTCATCAGTGTAGAATTGTTGGTCTCATCAGTAGAAAGGGTTTCATAAATATAAAATGGTGCCATCATCAGTGTTAAACTGATGCTCTACATGAATGGAGAGCATAAGAGACACTGCGTCTTTAAGAAGCCCAGAGTTCCAGCTTTACTCAAACAAAAGCAGCCAATTGGGAGCGTGCAACCTGAAACCAGCCCAGCTCTAAAGAGACTCACACAGGCTTCACTGCTGGGACACACCCCCTAAAGTCCCTGACACACACAGGCAGCAGAATATTCCCTACTAATCTAACCCTGCTCTCACATGCAAACATTTTGTGATAAAACGTTGAGCAAACCTCACCATGGTCAAATCACAACTGAGCACACAGTAACCCTCTGTAGGCTCTCTTCCCAGCAGGTCAGGAATTACATGGCACCTTTAGAAAGCACTCTTTCATTTCTTGTTAGAACAGGATGGGATTTAAAAGCCTGAGGATTCTCTATACAAAATAATCTAATAATTTACATAAAAAAATCTTTTGTACAATCATTTAATGATAAAAACAGCCTCAGTGTTGATCTTCTTAGGACACAGAGGTCCGTGTTTATGTGTGTGTGTTCATGCGTGCATGTGTGTGTGTGTGTGTTTAGCCTACAGTACATGCATGTATGTGTGTCTGCTTTGTCTGTGTAGAAATTAGTCTATAAAAAAACCCATTTGAGATCCCATGGTACATTCCATTCTGATGAGGAGCCTCTGTCTGGACATTGATAAACCAACGGAGGTCCTGACCTACGAGACTGCTGTTCATAACAGTTATATCAGCTACTGTATACTGATGGATTTACATAATATACCAAAAAGTCCCTAAATGTCACGAAACAAATCCAGCAGAAAGAGATTTACAAGGATTTTCCTTAATCTAACCATGCCATATGGATACACCAAAAGTATCCACAATATTTTAAAACGTTGCACGCTATTTCCGTTCCTATTGCGAGTAAGCCGTCTCTTTGGCACTATTTAAGCTCCTGCCAATAGCATCCCGTCACCCACTGGTCAACAAATAACAACAACAAGAGCCCAGGGCCCATTGTTCTGGCTGAGCAGCCAAGCGTGGTGCAATCCCCCAACAACCTGAGGCTGGTTATTGCAGCAGGCAGGAGACAGGAATCTAAGACAAGTGCCAACATGCCATGCCTGGTCACACCTCACACACACGGTCACTTCAACACAAGTCAACATGCTGGGGAGACCCCCACTAAAAATGATAGTACTTCATCAACAAAAAAGTTGAGAATCTAGATTACATTAGTGATATGAAATCCAGTTGTAAATACAACCAGACCTGTTTCTATCACCTGTCCTCATAATCTTCAAGCTGGTCCTATTGAACCAACACACACACACACACACACACACACACACACACACACGTCTCTCTCTTCATTGCCACGGGCACAAAACAACAACAGGTGCAGGCAAGCAGCAGCAGGATTGTCAGCGTTGAGCTTGGTTTAAAGTGACAGCACAAAGAGAACATATAAAAGGTATCCTCCTCGAAGTTTAGAGGCTGAAATGTCATGTTCCTTTGAGTCTCGTTATACTGCCACAGTCTCCCTTTGAAAATCCGACAGAATTTTAAGGAGCAGGCAATTGGAAGCATTGTCCCTGACAGTAAACTAAATATACTGTAGTGAGTGGGGCAGGGCGGACGATAAACAAGCAGAGAGACGGGCAGATGGAAGCAGAAACCTCTTCACTGACTGACCCAGTCAGAATATATAACCTTACTGTATTAACCTCTGAACTCATGACCTTTAAATCCTTTATATTATTCAACACAACCCCCTGCTAGTCTCACAATGCCAACATCCAGCCCGTTCAGACTGAACTCAGATTAAACTTCAAGGGTTCCTCTTATCAGGAGAAAAAATATAATATAATTGGAGTTTTTCCTTCATGTGTGTAAAAACACGGCAGTGCTCCGTTTCCACAATGGCTCAGGAACAAAGAGGGGATTATTGTGGAGGTGTCTGATGCCTCTCCGGCCTGAAGTTCCGCACACTCCAATCTGTGTGAATGCAGGTGACTCAGGGAGCCTGAGCTGATCCCAGAATTCCTCATTATCCGCCCAGCAGGGGATCTCAGGTCTGCTCGCTGTCTCTGGAAGCACTGCAGGACCGGCGAGGCGGGCCCCAGAGGAGCACAGAGCTGGGCCATCGGGGGTGAGCCAGGTCTGCTCATTATGCCTAACTCATCTTTGGCATCCCTGCAAACCAAGTGCCACTTAGTGCCTGTAGGAGGGGCATGGGTCGGCCCACTGATGAGATGACAGAGCACACAGCATAGCAGTAATGGGAAAGCTTTGTTTCAAAAGACAAGAAGGGCCAAGGCATACGTGGACTGTATGTGGACTGATAGTGTCTCCAATCTCCAGAAGAGCAATGTTTTGCCAAAAAGATGGACAGAATTGTATTTAAATCCCTGTCTTACCTGTACCTTAGTCATCAAGTTGAAATGACAGAAAGCAGTAAACATTTTGCACCTCTAAACTCAACAGATGCAGTGTAGCAATTGGCCAGACCCAGATAGGGCCCAATCAAATAGCCACCAAGGGGCAGAGCACCTCTGAGTTCCCTAGACAGATGGTCGTTTCACACATCATAATCATTACTGTTGCCACGGCTTCACTGCTCCATCACAAACATATTGAGATATTCAGACTGGTTTATGATAGCTGTGCCAGTGCTTTGTCTCCATTGATTATTTGCTGTGATACATAACACACACACACACACCAGAGGAGTTAAACAGCTCTGCTATGGAACACATGAATTAAATTCATGATTCATCCTTTGAAAGTGATGAGTGTAAAATACAAGAAATGTGGCTATAGGCAACACCTGGGAAAATTGAATAAATTCAGATTTTCCTTGGCAGCAGTAAAATGGGAAAGATTCACTCACTTGTATTGCAAGGCTAGCGCGTAAATGCAAATACACAGTGAATACATTTATAATGTGGGGCATGTCATTTCATGCATCAACCTTATTTCTGGACTGAGTTAAATAGAGGCTTGCACAGCAGGTGAATTATGTAAGTAAGTAGCAGTGTTGGGGGCTTGGGGCCACAGCCACTTTCTCACTGTGCTTTTCATGATCCTCTCATCAGCCAGCCCAGGGCCAGGCTCTGTCTACCATGCAGCTGTGCTGTTGTTCACCCCAGTCACAATTAACCTCTGAGACTGGGCACGGCGCCAGCCCCGATGAGACTCAGGGCACCAGAAAGCTCTTCAGGTAAACACCACCACGATAGGCTAAGAAGCCGAAATTAGACATTGTTTTGAACCGAGAGGCAGTTGCTATAGAGACTGTTGCTAATTAACTGCACTCGGCCCAGGGGTACCAGAGGGCTTAAGGGCACTCAGGACGGTTTCTCTAGTGATGAGCTTTATGCACAGTACCCAGTACTATCCCCAGGGTTACTCATCACCAAAATACCTGCGTCTCCACCCCCCACCTGTCACAGATGCCATGAGAGGGACGGTGGTGGACTGTCTGTCTGCCCATCAGGACACAACCCTGTGGACCAGGATTACAAGGCTGTGTGAGGGGAGATGCTCTATGGTTGGCAGGGCCCGACTAACCCTCTTAAAACACAAATCACTGTGGCGTTTCAGACCAATCAATGCCCTCCATCAGCGCTAAGGACCACTTCATGGCTTTCTCATCATCTCTGGTGGCATTCTGAAGTGATGCCCTGCAAGCTAGAGCACCTTACTAATGGAAATATGTAGCATGCAGGGAAGAACAGACACATATCTAATATCGTAAAACAAAACGCTTCAGTTTTTCTAAGGGAAATGCAACAGGTCGGTATGTCTAAAGATGAGGCTCTTGCTGGTAAATCTGCTTTCACGGGGGGCTACCTCTAGAGATATACCCTTTGTTCTCTGTTTTTGAAACAATGACACTGGCATCATACAGATATCCCAACAATTCATGATTGGTGAGAAAGGAAGGAAGGTGTGAGATTCCTGAGGGAGATGAAGAGGCTGGGTTGTGAGATTCCTCTTGGCTCTCCAGCTAGACACAGTGTCTCCTGTGAGACAACATGGCCTCATTGAGAGCTGCCTCTCCACAGTTTACAACACCACTGACTAGATCCATAGCAGACTACCCTCTAAAAATTGGCATTCTTCTAATAATAATAATAATACAATTTCAGTGTTTGATAATTATTACATTTTTGTACAAATTGTATTTCTTAATGAAACAATAACATTTTAGTTAAATTATTTCAGTAAAATTGCTTGAAGGTAAGATGTTTGATGTTTCTTACTATTTCCTTAATTACAGTTATAATATGTAAACAAACTATACACAGGTTTTTTTTTTATCAAAACATTCCCAGTAAAAAGGTAGCCTATTTTCCGTACTGGGCAGCGATACAGTCCTCTTAATGGCTCAGTGAGTATGAGTGGGGTCACAGTTCACGCTATGATGACCTTGGCACTAGGAGCCAGCAACAGCTGCAGGGCTGAACAGAACAGCTAGCCTTGCTCCCTGAAAAAGCCCACTAACACACTGAGACCAGTTTCAATCTGCTCCCCTCCCCAGCTGCCCGCCTCACAGTCTCGCCAAACTTTGTGTTAGTTAGGCACTGAAAGAAGACCACGTCCCCCCTCCTCCCTATCCCCCTGAAAAAAAACAAAAAACAAATCTTCCTCTACACACTGTCTTTCAAAAGCTCTTTCACACAGCTGAACACTGGCACTCGACCCAGTCTGTTTTCAAGGCACAACAAACAACCTTGTATAGAGCTTTCATGTGCAGCATGTAAGCTTGTTGTCTTCACATCTTTGGATCCGTTGGCAATTGTGCTGGAGAAAAGCAATTGAATTGTGCAGCATGAAAATTAAGAGAGTGTTACTCACATAATAAATTGTCCATTAACACATCCCTTGATAAACTTCAGTGGAACTTGAAGCATTATTTCAATACAAGAAGGATAATCTCACTAGATTTACACACCTGCGCATGTTGCCTCCAGAACAGCCTGACTTCTGTGGGGCATGATATGCTGTGGTGTTCAATCGTTGCTCAATTGGTATCAAGAGACCTAACGTGTTTCAGGAAAACATTCCCCACACCATTACACCACTACCACTAGCCTGTACTGTTGACACCAAGCAATGTCGCTTAGGTCACTTGTTTTTCCCATTCTAACGTTCAGTCGAACAGTAACTGAATGGCTTGATGCCTATCTACCTCCTGTATATAGCAAGCCAAGGCGAAGTGACTCACTGTCTGTAGGAGCAAACCATTTCCGTGAACGGAGTGTTGTGCATAATAAACTGACCACTGAGTGTATATTTCAGTCAATATTTCACTGTGAGTGGCTGACAGCTCTAGCTCAGAGCACAGTAAAAGGCCAGTCCGGGGACAGAGTGGATTGTGCTGGTGAGTATATATGCTACCGGATACCCATCACATCTGGAATGTTTGACCTCCGCTCAATCCCCCTGATCTCAGGCAGGTCAAGGCACATTCAATACCCCCAATAACACAACCACTGACAGAATAGCTGTAAACACCACTCTGCATTGCACTTCCCTTTACACAAAACTGAAAACAAACAGAGCGGCAGACAATGGATTTTCATGAATAACCTTGAATCGGCTATTATCATATTCTTTATGCATCAGCAGAGCCAGCAAAGGCCTATCAATTCTCCCATGGTTTGCATTTGACACAAAATGTGCTGTGATATGTTAAATGCTGTTTTGCGGAATTTGAAATGGTAGAAGAGCTCAAATGTAACTGTCTGGTGGTGTCCATTAAACAAAATGCATTCTGCAAAGTGTTAAACCTCTCCTCCAAATTAAACTTTTATTTCACCTAATTTGATCTCTTATCGGAGAGAAGAATGCGTCCAATCAAAAACGAGACTGGCGTGTCCAGTCTGCACTAGTGACTCTTGTCCTTAGAGTTAATAATTTAAAACTTGCTACGCAAACCTCTATTTGTCATGCTCTAATCCGGAGCAGGGGGAGTGTGATTGAGTTTTTTTATCACTCCCATTCTGCTTGTAGTGGAGAGGAGGTGGTGCTGGGGTGGTGAGCTAGTTGGTTGTGTGGTCTGAAGCCTCTTTCTACTGGCAGCTGAGGGGGCTTCACTGCGACTCCTAGACTTTACATTTGGTTTGGCCGGAGGGGTCACATGACAGCTGCAAACGAATACCCCGAGGGGCTTTCAGCTTTCACTTGACACTGACAGGCTGTGAGAGTCCAACACTGCAGAAAGAAAATATTCCCTCTTTCCATGACATCACCCAGCCAGGAATGGGGGAGGGGGGGAGGGCACAGCTGGTGGCAGCCGCAGTACCATCTGCCCCAGACTAATAGTTCATGCTGCTTAACTTATAGACTCCTACTTCTGCAGAGAAGGGACATGAATGCCACAAATTAATTCCTGATTTACATTTTTGTTCCCAGTCTATTGTTTCACTTGTGCTCTCCCTTTATCAACACTGGGTCTCTCTGGAAATCTTCCTCAGTCACTTTGGGCACTTTTAAAGTTGCATACCAAGATTATTTCAGTGTGTAATGATGATATGCAATTGGTTTTAAAAGTTAAATGTTGTGACTAACATCTGAGATAATGTATGTGGAAAAAAATGGTAATGTATAATTACAAGGGAGGGTATCCCCCCTCTTCCTCCCATGTACCAACCCACATCCCAGACCCCATGTACTCACCGTACATCTTTCCCTCGTCAGATAGAATGATCTTCCTGCGCCCACAAGGGGGATAGATGGCCAGCGCCTCCTGAAAGCTCTGCTCGATGTCTGGGCTCCACACCCCCTCGGCGTCATTGTCCAGGGGCTTGTCTGCCGAGTCGCTCATCCTCTCCATGTCCTCGGCAGGGCTCTCGCTGCCGCTCCAGCTGCTGGGGTCCATGGTGGTGCTTGGGATCTCCAAGCCTAAGCCTGGAGCACACTAGGGAGAGACCTGGAATTCCCAATAAACAAACACAAGCCATCCGTCACTCTCCACAGCACAGCCATCTGCCTCCAAGACGACAACACACTGCTCATGGCCACTGGTCAATAGTGTGGTGAGCCAAACAAGAGCGGATTCTTGGCCTGGCTATCTACTTATGATGTTAGGATGACTGTGGTACAGTTTAACTAGTTGCCATGGAAGGGACTGAAACGTTGCTTTATGCTAATTTTTGTCCTACATTTTAAATGGTACTGTTGAAAATCCTTCATATTAGCTCCCATTTAAAACAAATGATGTGATGGAGGTCACGTGCAGCTACTTCCTCACAGGATACATTTTGAAGTTTTTGTAGTAGATTTACCTTCTTTACTTTTCAACACAGTTACAGTAGAACGCAGAGCTTAAATAGATAAGCAAGCAAATACAAAATACAAGACGGCAGATACAAAATATCTAATGAGAGCATAACCCTAAAACACATCCAGTGCACCTGGTATCTCCTGCACAGGAGCAGTTGAATCATTTTTAAACCAGCTGTCATGACTGTCAAATAGACTCTTAAATATGGATGAAATTCATGTAGGAGAACTGTAGAATGTTTATGAGGCAAAAATAAATTGAGAAGCCAACTCAAGAAAGGACACAATCATATCTATACCACTTTAAATTCCAAACGGAAAATAAATATCCCCTGTCCTCTTTATTCAAGGAAAGAGTCTGTTTCCACATCGTGAATTCCCTTGACATAGAAAATGCCATTGTGAGATTCCTCAATTTTCTTTGCATTTATGCTGTGTAAACAACATGCTCTGAATTAGATCCCCATTAAATACTCATTCAAACTACTAGATTGTAAGCGAAGGAGGAAATCACATTTACATTTGAGGCAGAAAAGTACCTAAACTGAAAGTGTCCATCTCTCCTCAATCAAAACTATTGTACGCAAAGTGACTCATAAAAGCAATGTAGGTTATAATGTATTGCTGTAGACAATCAGGCTGAGTTGAATTTTAACGGTGAAAATTTGGTGGATGTTTTGTAGCCCTTCACTCTAGCACCCACCACTTCCCTGTTTCCCTCCCCAGTCTCCCTGCCTATCTTCCCCACTCCCTCCCTATCCTCCCCTGTCGGTCCACCGTCTCCCTCCCCTTCCAGACGACCACTTCCTCTCTAGGCAAGATCCTATTCAAGCAGCACAAGCTGTTGTGAAGTGAGACTAGCAGCATATGTTTCTTCTAGAATGTCAGTTCGTGAGGGGGGATGGGAGCAAGCTGTTTGGGAGGGGAAAAAAACTCCCAGAGAGAGGAGGGAGCGTTTACTGAATTCCGTTTTGTGCGCTGACTGCTGACACTGCAGAACTTACTCACACACTGATGAGGGAGGGGAAGAAAAAAAAAACATTTCGACCACTAAATGGCTTGGGCTTTTTCTCCAGCCCTGCTCCCCCCAGCCAGATTGAATAGTTAACTACACTGGTAATCACATCCAGCACGATCGTGATGTGATTGTAATACTTGATCTCAAGCAAGATTTTCTTTACTTCTTCAAGAAGTCAAACCCAGTTTTAATAGTGGTATTTTTGAGAGGACCTTTTAAAAACACGCCTTTGTCATTGTTAATGCTATTGCCGTAAGGGATTCTGAAAAATGAGTCTTCCCTGTGTCACAGTATTTATTTTTCTTAAAATGGCTGTTAATGCTCTTTCAAGGGGTTCACCACTCAAAAAAATTGAGAGAGAGAGAGAGAGAGAGAGAGAGAGAGAGAGAGAGAGAGAGAGAGAGAGAGCTAACGTGAGTGTCTGGACACGTCTGGTTTCCATGCTAGCTCATGATTTCCCTCCAAAAGAGGGAAACAACACTGACATTTGGAGGGGTGTTTAGTGAGCTCATGGCCATGTACATCCCACAACGGGCTGATGTTTCCCTGCTCTTCTACAGGTGGTTTCCCCTGACACGCCACACCAGGAAATGAATACTGTTACACTGAAGCGTGCAATGAATTATTGAATCCAACACCCCACCCCCGTCCGACAACAAAACACAAACTGAGCTCTCAACCACGACTAGCATTTACCGTTAGGGAAGGGCAGCAGAAATCCTTGGCCTATCATATTGCTAAATGAAAATATATTGAGCAGAAAATATTTTAATCTGGGGTATAAAGATGGAGGGGGGTAGGGGTGGAGGGGTAACACATAACATTGAAATGGTATAATATAACCTGGTAAGCTAATTAATTCATTTTAAGTGGTACTCTTTATTAATGTTGTTAATATAACCACTACAAATCAGCTTTTCTCTCTCTCCTCCATCCATTGCTGAGGATGGTTTGCAGACGCATCTGCTGTAAGATTACTCTGAGGGGGGAAACAGCGGTACACAATCCATGCCATGTAATCACAAAGAGTTCAAAAGACTGAGGCAGCATAGAGGATCAAGGGTACCTCTCTTGGCCAGTAGAAGCATCCACATTGTACAGCTGGAAGATCTACAGTAAGTCAATGCTATATACAAATGCATTTACTTTGTGGCAGTTACATTGTGATATAATTAATGTCCGCATAATTCTGTCATATTGGTGATAACTACACATTTCTCTTGTAAATGCACGTTTATTGGCACCATTCGACAAAGTCAATTCAATAGAATAATACATTGTCAAGGGAGTTAATACATTTATTTCCCACCAAGACGCCACAGCCAGAAGCACTCTACAGTATGTCCCCTGCATTAATGACTTCAACCTAACACTGTCATTAGCATGCTGTAGTCTATTAACCTGAATGTGTTAGAGAACAACAGATACATCTGTAGAGTTAAAACAGCTTAATCACTGGGCATGGCTGAAATCACTCTGCAGTCATGTGGCTCAGTGATAAAATCACCCTATATAATTTACCTCTGTCACTATTTCATAAGGCGCATCTCTCAGGAGAGCACCTCCACAACCAGATAAATTCTGTGTCCAAGCGAATGATCACCTCCTTGAGTATTCTGAGGAAATATTAGGTCAGGTTAACTCAATTAGACAGAGTTTGATGTGTAATGCCTTTATGTTTCAATTACTGATAACACTTTGTTTCATTGATCTCTTGACATTGACAAGTGAGTCGTTCTTGCCATTTTGGTCAGAGTGAGGTCATTAGAGCATAGCAGTAGACATTGTTTGCTGAAAGTTGGCTAATTGTTTTAATATATCATAAAACATGTTGACTATTCTTCTAATGAACGTCCTCTAAACTATTGTCACTCTGCTGTCTTAATGGAGAAACAAACACATGGGCATGTTTGCAGAAATAAAATAAAACACTCTTTCTTGATAGGAGAGAATAGAGGATTTTCTGACTCCCAAGACTTTCCCTTTTCATCCTTAAAACATTTACATGACTAAGATAAACCATTGCTATCCCCTATAGACTTGAGTAATGAAAGACAAGGGAAATAAATTCATCAATAGAACATGATGTAGTTGAACTGAAGCCAAATCCAAATGCACACCATGCTAAGAGGATAGTAACCTAACAGAGTTACTGTGTTGTTAAGAACGTTTTAGAGCAATCAAACAAGAGTGTCTCTAATATTTAGTCTATGTCACACAGCCTTATGTATAAATATGCACAGAGGAGAATGTGCCTGGGTGCTTTAGCCATAACAGGTATGCTATGCTGAGCTGGCTGTGTGTTTGGACCGGGAGAGACGAGTGTTGTGATTAGTGCAATATGTCTCCAGATGATGCTGAAGTTGTGCTGTTTGTCCAGGCCCCAGTGGCAGATGGGAGACAGAGATTAGTCATGCAACAATATACTGTGGCTGGGCTTCTGTCGCTACACCTCGCTCTCAAAGCATGCAAAGCATTTCAGACATACCCAGAACAAGGACACCATTCTACAGAGTAGGCTACACACACATCCCATTCCCAACCAGGGACAGGCGCTTTCTCTCGATCTTCCATCACTCAAAACAAAATAGCCCACCAACAAACATGATCATTTCATCAGGTGTGCAACGTAGGACTATAAGCAGGTGTTTGCTGCACACTTTCAATACAATTATGGAGCTAGACTGGTGGAGCAACATTGCATTAGCTGCCCTACAGCATGCCTACAAAGCAGAAAGATGCTTAATAAAATGCATTTGGCTGTAATAATGGAACAGTGTGGTAGATGGAAGCTACTCAATCTGGCTCCATTCATATATTTCTGCGTAATAGTACAAAAATTATTAAACAATACGAACACCTGCAACCTTCAGCAGGTAAAGAGTATTGTGGCTTTTGTGAGTCATTACAGTTAATTGAATGTCTGGAAATATTTCTGTACAACTCTAATCAAATTCCCAACTCAACTAAACTGTTCCAGCCATCATAATGAAAACACTAATGGACAAGAACACAGACATCAACAAAACCCCACATGAAAAGTATGTGATGACTATAATGCGAGCACTTTAAATTAATTTGATTCATTTAATTCAAAAAAATCAAATCAAGGATGAAACAACAGCGTGTACTCAAATTAGATCTGACGACATCTTTTATCCTCACACATATTCCTGTAATCCTCTTGACAGACAATGGATGATTTCTTGCGTCGTGTCTACTCTAACATAAGATAGGAAATGAGGACTTCCCTTCTCTAAGGGCCTAATACTGTGGCACAGTCATAAACCAGGCCCATGTTTATATTATTTTTTATTCATGTGGTTATAATATTATAATAAAGGTCAAAAGCTTTCCTCACCAAAAGGTTGTGCTCATTGTGTGTGTGTGTGTTCCCAGGTTCTCCTGAGGCCCTACCCCTCTCTGTTAAGTCTGCCCACTCATTGCAGCCAGGATGTGCCCCTACATGCCTCTTTCACAATTCACAGCCATCTACACACAAAATACACACACACCAACAGTTCCAGGATTGGAGATTTGGATCTGTAAAAAAAACAAAAAAATGATGGAAGCTTAACAGGATACACCACGTGGCTGTTGTTTGATGGCAAGATTTCTGGTATCTGTTCTGGTTGGATGATAAGGCACTGATGTGTCTCATCCATTATAACACAGGAGAGAGAAAGAGAGAGAAAGAGAGAGAAAGAAAGAGAAAGAGAAAGAGAGAGAGAGAGAGAGAGAGAGAGAGAGAGAGAGAGAGAGAGAGAGAGAGAGAGAGAGAGAGAGAGAGAGAGAGAGAGAGAGAGAGAGAGAGAGAGATTTCCCGGGATAAATAACTACGAGAAACCGGTAAATTATAAAAAATTATGAACAGCATAAATCTGGCTTCTCTACGGCCTCTGCATGTTGAATCAACGCTCAGGTTGGGGACAGACAGCCCTTCTCCGTATGGAGCGCAGTTCACAATGCATGTTGACCTATCATCTCATCATGGTAACTTATTTTCTTGTGACAGGTAGGCCTACATTTTTGCATCATAGCCTATCACTTCAATATCATTGCTTTAAATCAGTGCACGTTCGAGCACTCTCTAGCATTCTCTCTCCATCTATTCCATTCAAATTGCATCCAAATTAGATCATCCTGTTATATATACAGCCCTATATATAGATGTCCTAGCCTACCTCTTTCAGGAAATACATTCAATGCAGTATTAGCCTTATATTTAGTTAATTAATGAAGGGTTATGCATAATAAGCTTCTAACTTATAGCCTCTGTCTCTAACTTATAGCCTCTGCACCTGTGCTCCGCTGGCCTCTCCTTACTGTTTGGAGTCCCATGCAAGAAAATCTACACTAGAATAGCTTGCTGGACACCATTTTTGTAGCATTTCATAGACCAATAGACTATTTGAAGAAGGACGCAAGCTCTTTTTTGTAAATGTTACATACAGCAGCCAATAGAACTCACGGGTAGTTTGAAAGAAGAGCGAACGCGTGATGGCGGTGGGCCTATAGCAGTTATTTATTCAGACCCATAACCATTCAGTCTTCGTGAATAGAAGGGAAAGCCTTCTGCATCTAATTCTAGTCCTACATTATTCAAGGATGTCATTAGAAAGATGAAGATAAGGACAACAAAGAGAAAGAGGAAGTAGACATAACATTATTATGAAAGGTATACAGTATATGCATCAGCCTACTAATTACACAAATATGCCCTAATATATTTCAAAATTAAAATCAGATTGGCTAGTCTATACTTGCATTTTCTCTTCTGCTTTTTCATGGTTTGAACGATGTGGATAATTCCAGTCCATATGATTTTTATTTATTTTAATACAGTATAATACAACACAGTACAGTAATACAGTTCACATTAGCTACATCTATGGGCTTTTTATGTTTTTCCGTCGTGCATAATGTGCAGTAGTTTATATGGATTTTTTGGGCTTAGGTTCATTAAATGTCATTAATGTAGGGCTCATAAAATGTATTTAATATATGATCAAAGCTCTAATCAAATCCATACCTGATTTATAATGCTTTCGAATGACACTTCCAGTTTTGGCGGGAAATACCGCGTTACACTGGAGAAAAGGGATTTATTCTCGGGATAGAACGTTTGTAAAATAGCGGGGGAAAAATGCAATCCTATTTTGTAATAAAATATGACACAAAAACTATAATGTTCTAACTGTATCACGATTGATATGTTTTAGTCCCTAGAGAAGTGAACTGTCTAATCTGGGTGCTTGCCAAAAACTCCCTTATTGGAACTCCAAAGGTGATAGCGCTATGCAAAGATACAAAGACTCAGCTCACTGCACTAGTAATATAGGATGGACAATTCAAAAGATGTTGAAAATCATAGAATTTCACTTTTGGCAAATTCTACGTGCCACGCTCTCAAGGTCACTTGAAAAGATGGAGGAAAGAGATTTCGCTTACAAAGGAAACCACTACGGAACAAAGTTTGAGATTGTCAAATGTACAACATTCAGAAAAAGGAGACATTCTTCCCATAATTGAATGTTTTCTGAAAATAGAAGTCCTGCTTCTCCTTAGCAATGACAATACAACTACAACAAGATTACTTTTCATCAGATAATAAATATCTACACTGAGCATACAAAACATTAGGATTCCAATGTCTTTGTAACCCTAGTAAACTCCCAAGCCAAACCCTATATGGCTTGGTGTGACATTTTCATTTACAACAAATATGTTGAGTAAGGTCCAACCAATATGTTTTTAAAAAAGCTTCTTCTGAATAAGATTATTGCCAAGGATCAATTCAAAGGATTTCTACAAACTACAATCATAAACTGTCTATTCAATTAAGCTAACCTAAAAATAACCGCTTTTCAATCTCCACCAACCCTTCTCATTTATATGGCACAGATCTGTGTGAGAGTGTGCATATTTTGTGTTGTCTGCTCACTCTATGCTGTGTGGGTCCGGGTTATTTTATTCCTGGAGAGGACTATGTGGTAGTGGGAATCATTATCACCTCATCACACAGGCTGTCATGGAACAGACCCATCTCCTTGTTCATTCCTGTTACTGGTGTTCATAGACTCCATATATCCCCAGGACACCATGTTACACCTTGTTTATCACAAAACCTACAGTAGCCAACAGGCCCACAAGGAAGAACAGCCATTGCTGAAGAACAGCCATTGCTGAAGAACAGCCATTGCTGAAGAACAGCCATTGCTGAAGAACAGCAATTACTGAAGAACAGCCATTGCTGAAGAACAGCCATTACTGAAGAACAGCCATTGCTGAAGAACAGCCATTACTGAAGAACAGCCATTACTGAAGAACAGCCATTACTGAAGAACAGCCATTACTGATGCTGTTAAAGGTACTTTTACTTTTAACTCTGCCTTGTTGGCAATGGTCTCATAAGTAAGTGTTTCACTGTAAAGTCTACTACACCTACTATTCTCGGGCGCATGTGAGCATTCAAATTTGATTTGAAGGTAATAATTCTGTCGACAGTCAAATGTGATAAAATACAGAACTGAAAGATGTTAGGAATTAGTAAAGACATTATTTTGGTCAAAAATACTTCTGTAATGTGGATTGAGTCCATCACAGCATTCATGCCCAGATTCCATCTCTCCATCCCTGTCCCCAGATGCCAGGTCTTCAACACCATGTGGCATCAATCAGATAGTCCTGAGATGTGAGAGGTACATGGGGACTGAGGTTTCCTATTGAGATGGTCTCCTAGTGTCTGAGAATCTGAACACTAATTATCCCGGCCAGAGAGAGGTAGGAATGTCACCTGTAGAAATACTTGAGGCCTTAACAGATAATTGCATACTCCTATCACACCAAGGTCGGCACCATGGAAATGGTCTTATTAGCGAGATAAGGGCGAAAGCGGGCAACAAGTGAATGCATTGGCAAGGGTTGGGCCATAGTTGTGACATGGCATTATGGGAGATGACACTTATCGGCAGATTATATAAACCACTCTCGTTCACGCTAAAATGGAATCCAGCTCCTTAAATTAAAAGAACCCATTTCACCGATCATACAGACCTGGGTAATGAAATAGCAGATGAGAGGTCTCAAATGTAATTTTCCATGTGGAGTCCTTTTGTGCTGTTATCTCAGAGGGTGCAATAATGATCCTGTGAATGGCTTTTGCGCACCCCGTAATGACCCATAGTAGTTAAGCCTGCACTGTGGAGAACTATAATTACCATGTGATTACAAAATTCAATGTTCGCTGTGAGTTTTAAAGGCGTACCATGGGCTTTGGCTAATTATTTCAGTAATGTTGAATGTATGCCAAAACCCTCATGTTTGGAAGAAAAAATATCAAATTTTGCATATTACCATGATGGGACATTACTGAAATTCCATTTACAGTGTGCTTCATCAAAACATGTTCATTATAACTGGAATGGCATTTATCAAGAATGACGAGCAGAAAACCTTTCTGTATGGTATGGACCTTGAGATATAAAGTTCTAGAACATTCATGAAATGATAAAAGCTTGTCTTTACATTTCTTAGATGAACACACCTAGCAACATAGAAATACGAGGCTTCTTCAGTTATACATCTATTCTTACTGAAACAGGCTTATTAAAAGCTTTACCCCATCTATGATTATGGACGCAGGTTTTGACTGACCGAACCCAGTGCACCAGTTTTGCAAAAATGTCCAATTGGCACGATTTCTGTTCTGCTCTAGCCTCTTTAAGGAGGGGATAATGACAAGGGAACACAAGAATGTCTAGCCATACACAGGGACAAACCAATTGATCTTACGTAGTATTGGATTTTTCTCCAAGTGTTCATGAATAAATCTGCTGGGTATGGAGTGCTGATGAATGAATGAACAAGGTTTTCAATACCAAAAGGTTCAGTAGAGTAGCTCACTAATGCTCCCTCTGTTATTGGCAACGGCCAAGCGTTTATTTCATGCCTCTTTAAACCAGCAGACTTGGGTGCAGTGAATCTGTCTGATAATATCCCACTCAAATGTGAGGCCTGGAGCCCGCCGACCAACGGGCCGCCCGCTCGGGGATCAATCTCTGCTCGGTAGAGAATGGGATTGATTTACAGGCGCTGTCAAAGAAGCTCTCCCAGTCCCCACCTGCCTCACAGCGTATCAGAATCAGGTAGCACCTTCGCGGCCTGGGCATCAAATCAGATGCAGTGGGAGTGCAGAGGACCAATTTCCATCAGTCTATTACTGTAGAATTTGCTAATGATCTGCAGAAAAAATTGCCCGTTGTATATATCAGAAATTATGAACTACAAATCCATGACATAAAAACATACCATCCAACCGCAACAATGACGTTGGAAATCAATACATTTGACGCAATAAACTTGTGAATGTCAAAACTACGCAGGGCATTCCAACGTCACACTAGTCAGGAGAGAAAGGGAGTGCATAAAGCGCAGGAAATTAAAGCTGTAAATAAAGGATCCCCTGACAGTTATGAGAGCAGAGCAGTCTGGGGGATGCAGGCCGGGCGCGGGCTCAGTCAGGACACTATGGATGGGCACGAGAAAACTAATCAGTGATGAGCATGAAGAACACCATCTGCATCCAGCTCCTCCATACCACCCTCACTATCACAGATCCCTCCATCTCAGGAAGGACGTCTGTTTGGGCCTCCATCTGCCATAAACCAGGTGCTACTGGCAGAAAGGTCAAATGGAATTTTCTAGAAACTATTTTGTTTGCTGTTCATTGTGTAGAGGATGCTGTCCAGTTTATTGGTACTTAAAGGAAAGCTTGGCCAGATGTGACACATCGTCCCCATGAAGCTCCAAGGTAATTTGATAGAGAAAATTCCTTGTTGACCTGGGCTTGGTTAAGTACATATTGAGTCACTGTATGAAACAAATACCATATAAATCTGCCAGTGTCAAACAAAAGCTCAAACCTCAATCAAGGTTTTCTCAAACTCTGATTTACTCAACTGAATTTTTCACACAACTTCAGCACAAAGCTTTAATTCATTTCAGAAGCTTTTACAATTAAGCATGCAGTATACACAAACAAAAAACAATTGAACAACTATTGAAAGAAACTACATTTCAATTCACATTGCAATGATCATTTCCCTATTCGAAGACCCAAATGGGGAATTCTATTGAAGTGCTTACCTTGTAATATAATTAATATGTCAGGGCAAAAAGATACAACCAAAATACACAACTTTGTGAGAACATTTTGAGACATTTTCAGTAAATGCAATGCTGTAGTCCATAGCTACATCCAGGATCAATGCAAAAAATGGACCAAAGCAATATGTATGGTGCTCATACAGAGCAATTAAACTGTTTATGAGATGTAATCATATTAGGCCAATGTATCCCAGCTTTCCCAGCCAAACATGCTTACAGTAGTATTTACATACACACAAATCTAAGCCCGTAAAGAAACCTATGAATGCTGTGTTTCGGGCTAGAGTTCAAACTCATTCACCGGGCACAGTGTGCATACTAATGTTGGGAGCTCACCCAAAGTCTATCTGTCCCTCGGCGAAATCCAAGGCAGCTTCAGGGCAGAGCGAGCTTGCCTGATCTCTGTCGGCCATGATAACAATACAGCAGCCATTAATGAAAGGCCTTGTAGGGATTTATTACAAGAGAGGCCTGGGTAATACGGTGCCAGAGCCTGGACAGCCCACATTTGAATACAGACCACAAATTATAAACAGTTTCAGTAAATGAAGTGACTGAGGGCCTTTGTTCCACGGGCGTACATCTTCCTATTGGTAGTGGGCACTAAACCACTAGCATAGCCTGCACTGGGAAAGGAAGTTATTGAAGCCTGGATTTCCTGCTTTCGGCTGTGGCCAAGAACTTGAAGGTTTAGAGTGGTTTCAGGAACTGACTCATCTAATGATTCATGGATTAGATATTTCTTCTCATGTGTGTCTGGTCATGTGGTAGCTCATTTAAATGACTTTTTCCCATCCAAAAAGGAAGAGTTAGGAGAGTGTGAAAGTAGGGAAGGTACTTATAACAGTTTCCCAATAACTTCCAAATAATTACAGTTTAATAAGACGTGATTAAAACGCCATTTGTATCAACATTATTTGCTTTCTGAGAAACTGACTGAGGCTGACATATGGTATGAATTATGAGGCTATAATTGTAAAGTGCTGAAACAGTGGTTTCTTTAGTGTATGACTTCTAAAGATGAGGAAAGCTCTTACATGTTATGTTTCTCTCCTCAGATTTCCTGCAACAGTATGGCAGTATAATGCTCTACAACTTTGCTTTTTAAGGTTTATTTTTAAGGTTTCTTTGACTCTGACTTATCTAGAGAGAAAGTGCTTTGGTCCTTTTGAAAATGAACATATGATGAAGTAAAGGTCAATATACCAAAAGACAAAGCGGGACAAACAAATGAATACAAAAGCTGTTTGCCATAATTATACATATGGAGAAAAAGTGAATTATACTTGCAAAGGCGGTTGACAAGGCCAAAGTGCACTCTAGCTGGCAGTCATTTTATGGCTGCAGTCCTGAAGCAGATTTACTTAGATGACGTCAGTGGCTTTGAGACAGCTTTTCCTTTTTGGTGGCACTCTACATCGGCCTCTCTGAGGCCTTACTGAAACTGCAGCAGACCATACTGTAAAATTCTCTTTCTAGAACAGAGTTTACCTCAGGGCACAGAGTGACTGGAACCCATCAGTACGGTAATGTGTTTTAGCAAAGCATGCCATCCGATCACAGACACACTGATGTGACGATGAGTCCCTCCCCTGCTAAATGTCTGCATGTAATTACACAATTAACGACCCTGTGTCCAGATTAAATTACAGATTGCATCTCTTTCACTCACCCTACTCCTCTTGTTTTGTGTAGATATAACAAAAGCAGCATCCTTTCATTTCAGCAATTCTTCCCTTGATTAGATAAAGGAATGCTTTGTGCCATTCAGATTCCCACAAGGCATTTCTCAGACTCTTATCATACAGGAAATAGAACATATTTGTTGGGTATGCATAATTGTGCTTTGGATCAGTTTAGGCCTTTATTCCTAGCAGCTGTTTCCATTTCTTTAAGAATGTACCAAATGTAAGAGGGAATCGAACAAGAATAGCTTTTCTGAAGAAAATAAATGTCTTCCGTGCCAACCTTTACTACTAAATAAATACATAAAATTACATTGAGAAGGAAAACTAGCCCAAGTACAATCCCCCTGCACAAAACCAATACAGTCAAACATCCAACGGTTTCCATGGCATTCTTTTTTCCTATGATAACTCTTAATTAGTTTTGACCGCAGATGGATTTTAATAGGAAATGATGTCTTAGTACAATATTAAAACGACAGGACGTGCCTGTTTGCTTTGGGCTGTATCCCACTACAGTTTACATGTTCACAATGCCCCAGGACCACAGAGGGGAAAACCAGCTTGCTAATTGTAAATGTAAATGATGTGGTAATGCCCATGTGTGGTTCATTCATACCTACTGATGCCCTGTCTAGGTGAACTTGATTACGGAACTATGAATGTATTTGTTGTTCGCTTTAACATTTATGCTTAGTAAACATTGAAGTACAATGCAAGGCCAGGAATTTCATGGTAATAAGAAATCACTTATGTGCACAAATACACATACACACACCTACAGTAACTTACACGCACACACACACTATCCTACAACAGCTGGTGACTCAAATATGAAGCATATTAAATGCCATTGATAAGGTAAGGGAACAGATAGCTTATCGGAAGCATACAAGGGCCATATGGTGCCGTAGCCAGTGCTGCCTGTTGCTGACATAACAATGGCCTGGCCAGGACGTAGAGACACAAGTTGACAAATGGTTTTTGGCATGAAATCTCAGAGCAGTAAAAGCAAGAGCAAACGTTCATATTTGCATTTTTTCATCCAGGTGCAGAAAATGACCCTAGCAGATGTCAATGAGAACGGGCTTGTTTGCACTCAGCAGCTCAGCAGCCTCGCACACTCTCAGTGTTGACAACAGGAAAGACAATGGATCTCTCTCTGCTCCCAGAAGTAATCCAATGCCTCTGCAATGCACATATTCACTCCTCATATCACAAGTGAAAGACTGCAATCTTCTTTTACCGGCCCTGAGACTTCCAGATTCTTAGACAAAACATTAACCGAAGTGGATTTTCTAAAAAGTAATGTTTAGTCAGAGAGAGGTGGTCTGCGTACAACTACTGCATGTTGAGGTTCAAAAACCCACATTTTTGAGCTTGTTTTAAAGCTAGAATTCTTAGTTGCTACATCCATTTTTGAAATGATAAATTAACTATATACTGTATACCCATTGATTCTTGAAGAATATAACTTCTAAATGCCTCATGAGCTTAGTTCAACTGTCATACTCCATAAGAACCCAAAATATAAGCTTGTTTACATCAAATGTTTGTAAACAATGCAAATGTAAACAAACACTGTGTAGCCTCAAAACATGGTTAAACTACACATTTCATATCATGGATGATCAGTCCTTGCATTCATAGCTCTGTCTATGAATTTGAGAGTAGTTACATGTCTTCAGACCCATCCCGTAGCTTTTTAGCGAAACAGGGACGGGGTGACCACTTTATTATTGTTGTAATTAAGGATTCTAGCTTTAAGCTTATATGTGTTTTGGATTATTGTAGTGCATTTGTGAAGCTCACTTCCATCCCATAGAAAGTGCACATGTCAAATTGAGCGTCCACAAATACCTGTCCAATGAGTCATTGGGGCTAAATGAATGTTATAACAAAAAACGATGCCTGTCCGACGAGTCATTGGGGCTAAATGAATGTTATAACAAAAAATGATGCCTGTCCGACGAGTCATTGGGGCTAAATGAATGTTATAACAAAAAACGATGCCTGTCCGACGAGTCATTGGGGCTAAATGAATGTTATAACAAAAAACGATGCCTGTCCGACGAGTCATTGGGGCTAAATGAATGTTATAACAAAAAACATCGCAAAGCTTATGTTCAGAATACCTGCAATACATCTGATGTACATTTTCGAATGCCATCATGTACATTGACTTGTTATTTTTTATGAATCTTATATGTTTATGTGATTGGATTTTAACATAACTTTAGATGGTATTACTTTGGAATAAGCAAAATTCCAGATAATTATAATAATTCTTAATTCCACCCACACTTAGGAGTTCAACTGGTATCGTCTGGTAAAATGGGAATTCATAAGCCCACTTTCAAAAGAAAAAACACATGTAGTCAATGTACTATTCTTGCACTTGAAAATGCCATGCAACAACAGGTCCACTTGTTGCATAAAGTAGAAAACAAAGCATCTACTGCTGCTTCTGATTTCCCTTCTACAGGAAGCAGCTTTACCTCTCAACATCATGACAAGTCAGGGGTTAAGTCTGATAGAAGTCAACCTGTTTAATGTAGTAAATTATAATAGCCTAGTTAGAGGAATCAACAAATAACACATTGTATCTTGCTGGCCCCTATTTTCAAGAGAGACACCCTGAAATATAAGACGATAATTAACTGCAAGAAAGGAGGTCTTTCCCCAATCACACAATAGGGGAACTTGTTTTCAGAGCTGAACTCCACTCCATAGCAGAGAACTTGCACAGCCACAGAATACACTCATGCAGTTTGGTTTGTTTAGTTACGAATTAAGTGGATATCACCATTCATCGAAATAACCAAGACATTTCACCTTCTATATTCACCAGCAAGCATATACAGTTATAATTGAATAGTTTACATTCTTTGAGATAATTTAAACAACACTATAAGTGGCATCGGATCACACGGTTTCTTCGGATGCGATGAAACTTTGTAACACATAGAAGTGGCCTTGGCTACATAATGCAACCCCCATCCATGTGATTAATTCAGATTTTAGCTCAGCAGGCAACAATGTATCCCGAAAAAAGGCGGATATGGAAAACAAGGATCGAACAGAGCAATGAAGCAGACATAAACATAGCTCAGATCCCACAATAGCCTACATTTAAGAATATATTTTTGAAATAGTTCAAATCTATATTGAATTACAAATTGTTTAAAAAACAAAACGGACAAAGAGAGTTGCAAATAATAACTGGGTAGCAATGTTTTTTTTTTTTTTTTTTTTTGCAACGTTTCAATAGTGTCCGAAAGCAAGAAAAACCTAGCTTTGAATCCAAACAGATAAAATGTTTTCATCCTCCATCTCTAGAACACCAACATTATGTAACAACATTTTCAGATTAGTTTTTGTAAATGCAACAGATTGTGCTTTATAAATTATATTCTCTAAAAGTATGTTGTCCGGCCCACTATCCTACACTGTGAGACCATATGGGCAATATGTGTTTAAATGTTGCCAATAATCTACTGTAAAATATTATCAAAAGTTATTATCTTAAAATGCACATCTAATCCATTCGGCAACATTGATGGATCTTGCCTATGATCGGTTGATGTGGAAAATGGAATGCAAAGAATTTGATGGAATTTTTGTAGCCTAAACCTGATAAAAGAACAAAAAATATACTTACAGTGACTTCAAGGGATGATAGATAAAATACACGATCAAAGGTGTTGGAGCAACAAGTCTTTGAGCAGAATGTTTTTGCACTGCTCCGAAAATGTTCCACTGAAATCTCCAACTCCCGGCTGAGCCAACTAAGGAGAAGAAAACAGCAACATTTTGATCCGTCATCTTGTCCAAAATTGTCATTCATAAAATAATGTACGTCCAATCGTATCCGGAATCCTGTTAGGAGTTTGAGGTTCATGCACTGGACTTACTGCGATATAATAGGGCGTATGGTCGGGCTTCTTTACAAAAATGTGAAAAATGTCAAAGATTTTCGTGTCAGTCGAATACAACACTGAGTGGACAAAGTGAAAGCACCCTGTTGCAACAGCGACAAGTAACGGCAACCTAAAATCTCACCGACACACACTTTTATTGTAATATAAAAATATGCCAACTCATTCTAAACCCATACATTACTTCTTATTTCTAATGAAAGTCGCAACTTCATCATAACAGTGTGTCTGCAACCATTTTGCATATCATTAACTACATTGAAACTTACCTCAAACACCTCCGTTATTGTTATTTGTAATACAATTCGTCCCCCTTTGTTTGTCTAATGTGGGATATTATAGTTTTTGTAAACTGTGTAAAGTTATTGTTGTGTTTCTGGGCCAGCCGGATATGTGTACGTGAATCGACAGCGCACCGACAGAGATGCGAAGAATGCTCGGAATGAGAGCAGGAATGAAATGAACGCGGAGAGCGAGTTTGCATTGGGGCGGAGCAAAGGTGGCGTCATTCCGAACCGAACAGCCCTAGATAGGAGGGACAAGGGACAAAAAAATAAGAAGAATGACCTCACAGGACACGTCGAATTCAAATTGGTGCGAGAAAAAAAAAAGAAGAATTTCTTTGTAGACTTAGTAATAATCTACCTCCACAAAGCAGAATAAAAGTACAAATATGAGACCTTTATCACAACCATATCAGTCATTTGAAATGTTGTTGCTTGATAAATATCAGACGTGAATACAACACTGCCATTTTTTATTTGACTCTTCCACAGCTGGGACTTCCACAGCTGGTTGAACGTCTGTCACCAGCCTCTCAAACTTCGGTATCTGCATGTGTTGTAAATGTAACATCAGTAGGCCTTATATCTTCAGAACCATATCTTCAATACATTATCATCTGAGACACAAGCAGGATAAAAATGTTGGCTAGACCTTGTGAGCCTGTGGAGAGAACCATGCCACCACACAACCAGCCGGAGAAGGGGAATTATGAAGTACAAACTGGTAATATGGGAGAGCAGACAATCATAAGACATGTCAAAGACCATAGAGCAAGTTTGCTTACAGCAAACCTTGTTTGGGCTACATGTCTGATCGTGTCCGTGCAAGCCATCCATTAGGAGGCTATGTTTTGACACCAATTCTTATAAAGAGGGATCTATGAAGATGAACGGCTGGCCTTTTGAAGACATCCTTCAACACTTGTAACACCTGTCTGTGCATGTTTAGAAAAGAGAGACTGAGGAAAAGAGCGAGCGAGAGAGAGGGGGGGGGGTGAAGAGGGAGAGGGGTGGGGTGGGGTGAAGAGGGAGAGAGGTAGGGTTAAGAGGGAGAGAGGTGGGGTGGAGAGGGAGAGAGGTGGGGTGAAAAGGGAGAGAGGTGGGGTGAAGAGGGAGAGAGGTGGGGTAAAGAGGGAGAGAGGTAGGGTGAAAAGGGAGAGAGGTGGGGTGAAGAGGGAGAGAGGTAGGGTGAAGAGGGAGAGAGGTGGGGTGAAGAGGGAGAGAGGTGGGGTGAAGAGGGAGAGAGGTGGGGTGAAAAGGGAGAGAGGTGGGGTGAAGAGGGAGAGAGGTGGGGTGAAGAGGGAGAGAGGTGGGGTGAAGAGGGAGAGAGGTGGGGTGAAGAGGGAGAGAGGTGGGGTGAAAAGGGAGAGAGGTGGGGTGAAGAGGGAGAGGGGTGGGGTGAAGAGGGAGAGAGGTGGGGTGAAGAGGGAGAGAGGTGGGGTAAAGAGGGAGAGAGGTGGGGTGAAGAGGGAGAGAGGTGTGGTGGAGAGGGAGAGAGGTGGGGTAAAGAGGGAGAGAGGTGGGGTGAAGAGGGAGAGAGGTGGGGTGGAGAGGGAGAGAGGTGGGGTGAAGAGGGAGAGAGGTGGGGTGAAGAGGGAGAGAGGTGGGGTGAAAAGGGAGAGAGGTGGGGTGAAGAGGGAGAGGGGTGGGGTGAAGAGGGAGAGAGGTGGGGTGAAGAGGGAGAGAGGTGGGGTAAAGAGGGAGAGAGGTGGGGTGAAGAGGGAGAGAGGTGGGGTGGAGAGGGAGAGAGGTGGGGTGAAAAGGGAGAGAGTTGGGGTGAAGAGGGAGAGAGGTGGGGTGAAGAGGGAGAGAGGTGGGGTGAAGAGGGAGAGAGGTGGGGTGAAGAGGGAGAGAGGTGGGGTGAAAAGGGAGAGAGGTGGGGTGAAGAGGGAGAGGGGTGGGGTGAAGAGGGAGAGAGGTGGGGTAAAGAGGGAGAGAGGTGGGGTGAAGAGGGAGAGAGGTGTGGTGGAGAGGGAGAGAGGTGGGGTAAAGAGGGAGAGAGGTGGGGTGAAGAGGGAGAGAGGTGGGGTGGAGAGGGAGAGAGGTAGGGTGAAAAGGGAGAGAGTTGGGGTGAAGAGGGAGAGAGGTGGGGTGGAGAGGGAGAGAGGTGGGGTGAAAAGGGAGAGAGTTGGGGTGAAGAGGGAGAGAGGTGGGGTGGAGAGGGAGAGAGGTGGGGTGAAAAGGGAGAGAGTTGGGGTGAAGAGGGAGAGAGGTGGGGTAAAGAGGGAGAGAGGTGGGGTGAAGAGGGAGAGAGGTGGGGTGAAGAGGGAGAGAGGTGGGGTAAAGAGGGAGAGAGGTGGGGTGAAGAGGGAGAGAGGTGGGGTGGAGAGGGAGAGAGGTGGGGTGAAGAGGGAGAGAGGTGGGGTGAAGAGGGAGAGAGGTGGGGTTTTGTTATTGAAGTATACATAGTATCACACACATATGGATTGCCAGTCAACAACATCCTCATTTGCAGTTTCATTTAAATTGTGGTTCACTTCCATATTCCTTATATCAGGCAGTCTCAATTGCATCATCTTGGCGGAGCTCTACTTTAAGCTGTGATTCTTAACCACCGGCTGCATGTCTGCTTTCCAAGGGCCCCTTATCTTATCAGCTTCTCTCTTCTCCAGGGTGGTGTCTGTTCCCTCAATACCAAACTACTAACCATCAAAAGGGAGTCTTATCTATGCAAATGCAGCAAGCCCTGGAGGAACAAACCCTGCTACTCTCCAGAGCCGAGCACAGCACATGTGACACCACCCCAACACCTGAGTACAGTCACAGCGGTGATTCATTCACAGCCATGGGGTCATTGTCGACAGTGTTTCACAAGCTCCTTGTTAAATATTAGCCCTGCATATCCAGGAAGCCCACCAACGGATCCCAGCATAATGGCAATCTGTAAAATAGTTCATAGCCTTACATCAGAGCCTGTTCTCATTGCTTTATCGGGCACATGAGTCGCCTGGCAAATTGCATCCAGGAAATGTGGCCATATGAAAATGTGTGTGTGTGTACCTAGTTGAGAATGCATTTGACAAGGTACAATATTGAACCAACACTCATTTCAATGTAGAATGTGCTGCTATTCCTCATTCCTTCCTATGTGTCGGTGATAACGTTAAACTGACTTAATAGTATACATTCTCAATAGATATTACATGTCATAATGAAGCCAGAATCTGACAGCATGGAAACCCATTTCTGTATGACCTGAATTATTTATCGGTGCGTGTGAAAACTTAACATCTGAAATTCTCGTGTCTCTCCGCTGGCAAATTATAACTAGACTAATCATTGAATCTGTGTGCATCTTTACAAAGGATCACTGCATGTGGTGAGGGAAGAAGACAGTGCTCAACGGCGCTGAACTGTTTACCCCAAAACAGACATTGTAGGTTTCTGTCCCCACCCCCCTATTCACACAGCCTTCAAACTCTTTTATGACTGGGTGTGGCCACAGAGCAATAGCTTTGGGGGTGGAATAAGGGAGGACAGAAACCTCACAGCAAGGATTTTAGTGGGGTGATGGGGAGGGCAATCCCATAATTCAGGGACAATTGATGGAACCAAACAGATACGCCTAATATAATTGTAATTGTACCAAAAACATCTATTGGTATTTGGGCATCGGACATCAATATCCTGTTAGATTCTATTTAGCCCTAATTTGTAATACATATGTATTTGTTCACAGATCATTGTTTTTAACATTGATATCTTAAAAATGTTTTTAATATAAACTAATATAAACTCAAGTACGCCTCTTTTTTATATGACATGTTCCTCATTCACTGTTAACTCCATAGGTCTTATCTTAATTACATAGGTCTTATCCCAGATATGGATTTCACTGTTTCTCATTCACTGTTAATTACATAGGTCTTATCCCAGATATGGATTTCACTGTTTCTCATTCACTGTTAATTACATTGGTCTTATCCCAGATATGGATAAGCTGCCTGCTGCCTGACACCTGGGCAGATAAGGCCCTACAGGTCTGGTGTGGCAGGGCTTTGAACTAGAGCCTTCTGGAGCCTCTTCTCCAGGGGAGGCCTGGGGTTCTGCTGGTTGAGGAGGATGGAGAGATGTTGGGCGGAGAGGTGAACCGGCCTGGTTTAGTTCACTTCACCGCTGCCCTGTCCTCTGACCTCTCCTAATCAGACGGCCCTGGGAGGCCAGGTGCAGACCATCACTGGTTCTCTGCTCTGACGTCTCAGCGAGGCGCACTGATTGGCTTTATTATAAGATTAGAGAGGGGTTAGCAATTCTTCAATCAAACTATATAGAGAAATTGGTATTACCTAAGGTGACTCTGGGTTAATAGTACCAATATGATCACTTACACTTAATTTGAAATCAATGTATCTTGCATAAAGTAAAAAAATTTTATGAAAATGAAATACCAGAACGATTCCTCAACACCTGAAGGTTCAATTGTTACAATAAAACAGCATTTCATAGCGTGTTGACATTTTGGTGTTGACATTGGCCAAAATTGTCCATGTGTTGGAGTTTGTTTGGGAACTATAGACATACAAGTGCAAATAAACCAAATATGTTAGCAGATGCCATCTTGTGGTCACTTAGAAACAGTGCTTTGTGAACATACTAAGGAACATTTGAGCAAGCTGCGTATGTCGGCTACTACAGTATGAACAGGCCATAGTAGAGCTGGAGCTCAGTCAACGACTTACACATCATAGCAAATGCTTTCTCTCTAAGGTCTAACTTCATATGACCTTAAAACGTTCAACACTGTACACAGCCTCCACTTCCAATTAACTTTTCATGACCAATCATTGTGATGTATTGAACAATGATCAATTGAAAACAATGAAGTGTGAGGATGTCATTTATCCATGCTGAATACTAAGCTGCAAAATGATATAGACTCAAAGTTGGAAAAAATATGTATCTGTGAAAATACTAATGAACATTCAATGACAATTGACCCCCAAAAAGTGCCTTGACAAAAGGCCCAATTGTGACAGAGGGCAAAACTTGAATTACTGCATTCTCCAGCAGTGAATTCAGCAGGCAGACTGAATTATAACAGGGTACACATGGGCTTCTCACAAGGAGGGGCAATTTCACTCCTTGTGCATTCTTACTCTCTGTCTGTATGTCAGTTCAGTCTGCCAATCCATCCGTTCGTCCTCTCTCTCTCTCTCTCTGTGGGTGCAGACACTTAGCCTGTTTCGCTAGTCTCCAGGCAACAGCTGAGGTTTTGATGTCTAAATGTTTGTGCACTAAATGTCTCTTTAATTCAATTCCGTAATGCAGTGTTTGAAGATATGGATCAATGCCTGCTGCCTTTGATGGTCATCCTGGTACTCAGAGGCATGTCAATGTACCAATCCTGCACTACAGAGAACAACAAGGACCCCATCACATGATGCAGCCAATGTGGACATGCAGATCCTTTCATTGTTGTCTCATCATAGAGGACAATGTGCTATTTCTGAATAACATCACATGAAGGATAGGTGTGCAACCATGTGGATAACCTTTTCTTCTTTGTGTACAACTCCTAAGGCACTGGAAGACCATTATACAGTAAGCATGTTTCATATCACCTCTACCCTGCATTAAGAGAAGAACAGACCTGGCACTATCTTTATTCACAGATATTATCTCTTCATAATTACACCCTCTGCAAGATCAATACAACTAGCAAGGGAGAGAGTAATCAATTTTCTGTTTTGTAGTAACCTGACAAAATGTGAATAGAACAAAGAACAGCCACAGGTATCTCTAGGTTTGTCTTGGAATTTGATTACCCCCCCACAAAGGATATTCACTTCCTGAAGAGGTAACTTCTTGAATAGGTAACTGGTAATCATTAAATAAGACACCTACGTCCTGGTCGACACATTATTCATTGAAATAGTGTTTTTCTTTCACAGCATTGCATGTAAAACAGATAGGTTAATTTAAACCGAGCAAGACTTTCAATCTACAAACTTCACTGTCTATTTAGCACAAGGTATCTGCCAGTAAACCACAGCCATTAGAGAGAGATTATGGCATAACCGATTTCTAAAATGTGATTAAAACCAGATGGGAGTGCAGATTGTATGAGGCAGAGGGTTTTATGGTATCACACTAAAGCATGTTTTTAAAGCAGCGTGTCATGTCCTGCCATCTAAAAGAAATCACTTTAGTTCTGCACATCTCTTTAGCAAATTAAGAATCTCTCCCTTTAGAATGTTTTTTTAAAAGCTAGAAACAGGAATGATGTCTCTAAAAGTGTCTGCTAATCCATTGACCTGCTTTAATTACAGAAAAAACCCAAACTCCTACCACACATAAATCAATATTTTCAATCTATTGTTGAAATATGTGTGAAGCATCATGGAAAGGAAAAAACTGATTGCACACAGGGAAAACCATCATGACATGTAACAACCATCTATACAAAAGGAGTACAAGGTAAAGCCTTTACACCCATATGCTAAATTGAAAAAAGGTGCTTTCAAGTAACGTCAATGAAGGACCAATTCACTCTTTCAGATCAGAATCCTTGGTGCCAATCAATAGATGCCAACATAAAGTGCCAACCCTGTAATAACTATGAACCACTTATCAGTAGTGTCACTCACGTCTTGCCTCACCTTTTGTGTGTGTGTGTGTGTGTGTGTGTGTGTTTTCTCAGCATAAGAGCAGCTTTTAACACTACGGAGGAAAGAGAGTATCATGGCTGTTAGTCGTGCGTAGAGGCTTATTTGATATAATGAATGGAGGGAGGGCTGTAGAAGAAGTGAAGGGTTGGGTAATTACTTTAATGGCTGCAAAGGCTCCTGTTCATGACACCTTTGACCACGATGGTTGATTATGGATGGTCATTTCAGCTTTCTGATGAAAACGCAGAGCTCTTAGTCCCTGGGCTTGACTGATAATAGCATGACCAGAAATGTGTCAGAACAATGGAGTACTGAAATACATTGTCACATCCTCCCCTGAAGGTCCAAGCCTTCAGTTCTGGGCTTCAATTCATGGCAATAGTGGCATTTGTTAAACGCATCATAAAAAGCAAGATGAAAAAAAAACACAGGGTCAGAGGTTATACAGTATAATGTATAGAAAGATAGCAACTCAGTTTACAAGAGAAATGACCAAGAGGAAAAACAGAAATATCAAGAAAACATTTTGTACTTTATTTGAAGACTCAAACAAGATAACTCACTCATTTCTTCTCTCCCTCATTTCTGTGCTCCATTACGTCCATTGATGACGCACTAAAAGCAACTTAACTAATCTTAAGTGTCTGTAAATTGAAAGAAGTGAATTCCAATTAAATAAAAGAAACATGCTACATAGATCAAATCAGGGAGAAAGAAATGACCCTGAATCTTCAATTGTGACCTTGTCATGCATTAGGTGCTGTGCTTCACTGTACAGTAGTGATGTTACTCAAAGAAAAAATGTGACCTTCCCATTCGCAGCTAAGCACTTAGCAAAGCCATTCCGTCAGCGCGTGGTTAGCAAATTAATTCAGGAATTGCACGTAGAGCACCTTTGCTTCTTGGCAATACTGTTAGCTAAGTTGTCGTTGTCAAGCAGACACTTACACCAATATCCACAGTCCAATACAGTATTATTTCACTATGAAACTGTACATTGTCAGGTGTAATACAAGTTGGTTAAAGTCGATCTATGTTAAAACCACCAAATCCTGACTATTTTCCTGTGTTCTTCTATATTTCATTTGACGATAAAACATATTCAGATACAGAGCATACAAGTTTTCATGGGAAGGAATGCCACAAGTTTGCTACAGCACAAGGCCATAATCAAACCAGCACTCAGACCACAACATTGAAAAATTATTACGACCTTCAAATTAAAAGTACACAACAGAATCAATTTTGTTCAAACTCCCACACTACATTCTCAGCACTACTAGCTATCTCTGTTGAATATAGCGTATGGTTTATCGTTTCTATTCATATTCCGCTCTTTACTTTATTTAAAAAATGTCACTTTGTACTGGGGTCTTGCTGTTCTGTAGAGTTTTAGTAAACACTGCACTAAAACATTACTTTGCAAACCTTTTTTATGAATAGATTATAAACAAATTGTCAAAAACAGCCATATGCTTTGCATACTGTAAGTACTAAATATTTTAAAGATTCAGCTTCAAATAATTTATCTAAAATACTATCTTTGGTAAATGATGAGCCAAATGCCACTACAGGTAGACTATTTTTAAAGCACAATGATCAGTATTAAAATATATAAAATTAGATATAAAGCAAACAAAGGTAAAGCTATGCAGCATGACAGTATATAAATTAATAGCGTGTACTGGACGTGGTCCCACTGCTTTAAGCACAACAATCAAAAACATTCTGAGCCAATTCAAAAACTTCTGGTTTTTCTTTCAAAAGATGGAAGTAAATACTTTGATAAGCACAAATCCATCTGTCGTACATTCAATACATCAACATTCCTATCCTTCATGTAGTTGCAAGTGAATCCAAGTAGACTTCAAACGGTGTAGGCCAAGAATGACATGGCTAAGAACAATTCAACACGGCAATGACTCAACAATAGGACGGCATAATCAATAATTCATTAAGTTAACCTTCAATAGTACTGAAATATATATGTCTTTTCATATCAAAATACTTTACAACATACTGTGCTGCACTTGTGTTTTAGTATGCCTTCAGCAAGAAAAAGCTTACATGGGTGCTCTCCCTATTAGATGCATTGTGTTTGCCCTGAAATATACATCTAAACAGGGCAATTGCTTGATAAGATACAGTACATCTTTATTCCACATTTCTGTATTTGGTGAAGAGGTTGTAGAGTACCCTCAGAGTAGACTTCAGGTCACAGTTCACAATATCTGCCAAAAGATCAGAAAAACCAAACGCAGACTTTAGTCTGGGAAACATTTACAAGAAAAGAAATCTAAAATGACCCAGAGTTCCACGCTGTACGATACCTTCTTCAAACATTGCATGTAATTGGAACAAGCTCCTGTTTCCATCTACTGTATACTTAAGACACAACACCTATAAGATCTACATTAGCTCAATACATCCAGTGTACAAAACTGGCCTCTTTCATCTACGCTATGAGGAAAGATGCATTATAAAAACAGATGTTGCCTGAGCCCCATACTTCCATGAAGCTGTTATGATTGCAGTGTGCTTTAACTAGGCCTATTGCTATAATTTGGCATGCAACCACCTTTAAATCAAAGCTAAAGGGGAACACTCAATGTTACAGCCCAACGCGGTCATCATGGGCTATCCACTGGTGCTTGACCGTTCCATTAAAACTATTACAGGCTTCAGTTCAGTTAACCCAACGGCCACATGGTAATAGCCAGAGGATAAAAGTAATCCCACATCAAATAGGGTGGCAGGTAGCCTAGCGGTTAAGAGCGTTTTGGCCAGTAACTGAAAGGTCGCTGGTTTGAATCCCTGAGCCGACTAGGTGAAAAAAAATCTGTTGATGTGCCCTTGAGCAAGGCAGTGCCTGTAAGTCCTTTTGGATAAGAGCGGACATTTTGTGTTGAGTGAATACTGCCCAAAGGGAAGAACATTAGCAAATAATTTTTTTGTTTCATCATGAAAGAGAAAATGTTGAAATTCTGCTGTCACATATCTTTCTTTCAGAATCAATGTATGTGTACAGAATGAAGGTACTCACCCTCTGCCCTTGGCTTGGGTTTCTCAAGGCCGCCATCTTGCATCAGCTCAAAGGAGAAGGCCACATTGTGCACCTATATGGGAAAAGAGATCCAGCATAACAGACCAGTAAGCAGCTCACTGTCAACTATTTGTAAGAGATGAAAATGAGTCAGATTTACAATGTAGCCTACCTTTTGGTCAAAATGCTCTGGCGTTAGGAAGAAGTTGAAGAGAGGGACAAAGTAGCCCTCAAGCAGTCCCATCAGCAACACCAGGTACACACCATCAGCAAACTGCATGACAGGTTGAAGAACATACTGGTAATGACCATGTTCATTATCACATCATAAGCAATTACAGTGGGGAGAACAAGATTTTGATACACTGCCGATTTTGCAGGTTTTCCCACTTACAAAGCATGTAGAAGTCTGTAATTTTTATCATAGGTACTCTTCAACTGTGAGTGACGGAATCTAAAACAAAAATCCAGAAAATCACATTGTATGATTTTTAAGTAATTAATTTGCATTTTATTGCATGACATAAGTATTTGATACATCAGAAAAACAGAACTTAATATTTGGTACAGAAACCTGTTTGCAATTACAGTTTCCTGTAGTTCTTAACCAGGTTTGCACACACTGCAGCAGTGATTTTGGCCCACTCCTCCATACAGACCTTCTCCAGATCCTTCAGGTTTCGGGGCTGTCGCTGGGCAATACGGACTTTCAGCTCCGTCCAAAGATTTTCTATTGGTTTCAGGTCTGGAGACTGGCTAGGCCACTCCAGGACCTTGAGATGCTTCTTACGGAGCCACTCCTTAGTTGCCCTGGCTGTGTGTTTCGGGTCGTCGTCAAGCCGGAAGACCCAGCCACGACCCATCTTCAATGCTCTTACTGAGGGAAGGAGGTTGTTGGCCAAGATCTCGCGATACATGGCCCCATCCATCCTCCCCTCAATACGGTGCAGTCGTCCTGTCCCCTTTGCAGAAAAGCATCCCCAAAGAATGATGTTTCCACCTCCATGCTTCACGGTTGGGATGGTGTTCTTGGGGTTGTACTCAACCTTCTTCTTCCTCCAAACACGGCGAGTGGAGTTTAGACCAAAAAGCTAAATTTTTGTCTCATCAGACCACATGACCTTCTCCCATTCCTCCTCTGGATCATCCAGATGGTCATTGGCAAACTTCAGACGGGCCTTGACATGCGCTGGCTTGAGCAGGGGGACCTCGCGTGCGCTGCAGGATTTTAATCCATGACGGCGTAGTGTGTTACTAATGGTTTTCTTTGAGACTGTGGTCCCAGCTCTCTTCAGGTCATTGACCAGGTCCTGCCGTGTAGTTCTGGGCTGATCCCTCACCTTCCTCATGATCATTGATGCCCCACGAGGTGAGATCTTGCATGGTGCCCCAGACCGAGGGAGATTGACCGTCATCTTGAACTTCTTCCATTTTCTAATAATTGCGCCAACAGTTGTTGCCTTCTCACCAAGCTGCTTGCCTATTGTCCTGTAGCCCATCCCAGCCTTGTGCAGGTCTACAATTTTATCCCTGATGTCCTTACACAGCTCTCTGGTCTTGGCCATTGTGGAGAGGTTGGAGTCTGTTTGATTGAGTGTGTGGACAGGTGTCTTTTATACAGGTAACGAGTTCAAACAGGTGCAGTTAATACAGGTAATGAGTGGAGAACAGGAGGGCTTCTTAAAGAAAAACTAACAGGTCTGTGAGAGACGGAATTCTTACTGGTTGGTAGGTAATCAAATACTTATGTCATGCAATAAAATGCAAATTAATTATTTAAAAATCATACAATGTGATTTTCTGGATTTTTGTTTTAGATTCCGTCTCTCACAGTTGAAGTGTACCTATGATAAAAACTACAGACTTCTAGGAAAACCTGCAAAATTGTCAGTGTATCAAATACTTGTTCTCCCCACTGTATATCAAAATAGAAACAAAGGAATCTCACCTGTGTGTCCAATTCAGACACCTCAAGGTTCAACTTGTTCAAGTGCTTGTTCACAAAGGTGATCAGCGTCTGCAAGAAAGGGCAGGTATTCAGTCAATTTAAATGTTAAACAAACAATGAATACCTTCTAATTTTTTTTTATTAGGATGGAGACATGCCTTTTTCACCACATTCAGCTTGTCTGGTGCATGGTCAAACAAGGTGTCAAACGCATCTCGCTCTGAAATCCAATAGAGAGGTTAAATGATTACAATAACAGACATCAGAATGTTCATTTTAGTAATATAAAAGCAATAAAATAGTAATAATGTACTGGCAAATTAACTTAAATGAATGTATGGTAATACATAATACATTTGTATTTTATTAGAACAAAGTGAAAATGCTAACCATGTCTTCCTGATAGAGCCCTGCAAGAGAAGAGAACAAACTAATCACAGAGCTGCAGAAAAACAGCTGACGAAACAGACAAGTTCAAATGAGAAGAAAAAATAAACTAGGAAAATGGAAAACATTAATTGAATGCAGATGGTCTAATCAAGAGGGCCAGGCTGGAAAACAAACAGAGGGATTTGCGTTGTGGTTCTATCCCAGGAGCGGTCCGATCAAACGCTGTGTGGTGGGCCTGCCTGGCGGACATGTGCCCGGGAGGCAGTGGCTTGTCTTCACGGTCCAATCTTCCCCGGCAGAGGCATGCTTCAGCAGCTGCTGCCCCTCGTAGGACAACAGCCCAGGGCCCCCTCGCTCTTATCTCCAGAGCTGATTTGCACCCGTTGGACCACTATTAATCAGCTGCAGCTCCATAAAGCAGTGGTGGGGCTGGCAGGAGCAGACCCCCCGAACCCCCCTCCCCTTACTAAATCTGCCCATCAGCATGGGGCTCCAACTGTCCATATCGGCCCCCCAAGGAGTTGGCGTGTCTGCATTGTCTTTCCACTTTAGCGCGAGACAGGGAGAGGCCGTTCCATTCCCCTCATCAGTCCCTCAATCGTTCCAACTGCTTCAATGCCCAGTGGACTCATTTGCTGACTGATTTGTAAACAGATATTTACAGGCTTGTGATTCGCCCTATAATCACCTTGTTTTGAATGACGTTTCAAAGGCAGAGTACATGATTGTGTTCGGTTCTCGTCCCTCATACTTATACCTCCATTACCTTCGAATATGGAAAGCAAATGATACGATTAACATAATCTTCACTGCCAAGTTTCTAAGGCCTTCTTTCCTTAAACATTGGCCTTTGTTGTCTTGGCTGCCTCAATAAACAATTGTCCGACATTTTCTCTTCATACCCTGAGGGTCTGATAAAGGCCTTGTGGAAGACAGAAAAATGTGGGTAGTTTCATCCAGACATCTGTACATAGTTAGTTAAAAGGGACGACAGTGAAAACATACTCTGTGTTCCCTGTGATCTCTTCCTGAACCTGGCGAGACTGCAGGATCCCCTCCCGTTTCTGTGGGGAAAAACAGACAATTATGAAATGTTCACTCTATTTCAGTTTTTTTTCCTAAATTTCCCTTTTCGTGGTACAAAATGTATCAGGAAAAGGACTATACCTGTACAACCACAACTTGAATGGACACATGATCAGGTAGGCGGATGGGGGCGCGGCAGTGCTGTGACAGCGCCACCAATAAATGGAGAATGGCCACGATGCTTTTAGCATGGACAGCTGGGGGAGAACATAGGAAAATGTTATAGTACATCCACTAAACAGACGATGCACCCCCTGGTGCACTGGAGCAGGGATTAGATAAGAAGAAATTCATTTTTTTTCCACAATTATCAAGATAGGCGACTCTCAGCTTTCACGATGCCAAATTGAAGGTTAAACAAAGGCCAAAAACAAAACGATAAACTCAGTGTCAAGTATAAACTAAACTTGTGTCTTTGGGGTAGAAGTAATGTGCCTTTGTTAGACACTGTAACAACCTATTCCATTCTTGTTGTCTGAAGTATCAAAGCAATTCATGTGACTGATACAATCGGGCTGCAAACTACAGCTTCTTGAAAGATGGAATTCCAAAATACATGCCAAATATGATAATTTACCGCAAAAATATTGCATTTACTATTTAGAGAACCTGTATGGTAGGATATGAGTGAAAAACAAAGGGATTAGCTGTCCTTTGATCACAGTCAAAAACAATCCTATTGATTTCCTCAAGTGCTTTTAGATAATCTACAAAGGATAAAAGAACAAAGAAAATTCAACTGCAATTTAAGCGAATAAGAAGGTTACAATACACCAAAGAATAATAAACTAACCAATGGGGGAAAAAAACATGGCTTCGGCATATCCCTCAAAAATAAACATGGAAAAAATATATAATTGAAGAAGGAAATAAGACGATGAGTTTTTTTGTTGACATGCTGAGTACTGTGACCTCCCACCATTTTAGACAGGGATTACTTCTCTGGTCATAATGTCAGAGGGTCAGCAGGGTGCAGATTAGTCCAATGTGAACTTTCTCTGTGCCTCTCTGTCACCCAGCAAAATGACCAAACAAGCAGGGTAAGAAAATAAATAACATTACCTTATTACATCATCTTTTACACACACTATTGGCATAATAATAATTTTGATCAACACATTCCAAAAAAACATCAATAGAATACCAGGGATACTAATGAAACAACGCTCTGTGAAACATGCCACCTACAGTCAATGGTCCATTTGATGTTTCTGACTGAGACCTTCAGAGTATCGTTGATTTTCTCCAGAACCGTCTGCAGCTTCTGCTTCTGGGCTATCTCAGACTGGGTCACCTCAGCCACATTCAGCCTCTCACCCTCCAGCTTCTCTGTAATACAAAAATAAATAAATATGTTTTATTGTCACATACAACGAGAACACAGGGAGGACCATCAAATCCAATTGGAATCAGTTAAATACCAGAGAATAATGTGCTGCATTGCAAGCATAGAAGAGATGTTTAGGTGGGAATTAAATACTGTACCAAAGAGTTTCTGCAGAACCTGCCCGTCGTAGAGGTCCTCTGCCAGGTCTTTGACAATGATTCTCTCCCCCACCAGCACATCATTGATCCAGTCTATGAGTACCTGCATACAAAACATTCTATGGAATTTAACAGGCACACACACACTGTACATTCATAAGGCACACAATATTGCTTTCCAATGCTTTGATTGTGACATACGGCAGTTATTTTATATCTCACACCTTCATCAGTTCTTGCAGTTTGGGGTCATTCCTGGAATTAGGGTCAACCATGGTGCGAACCTCATTCTCCTCTAGAAGCGCGCGCACACACACACACACACACACACACACACACACACACACACACACACACACACACACACACACACACACACACACACACACACACACACACACACAGCATATAGACAATGAGAGAGAGCACAAGACAGAGTGAGAAAGTGAGAGTGTGTGTGTGTGTGTGTGTGTGTGTGTGTGTGTGTGTGTGTGTGTGTGTGTGTGTGCGCGCATGCGATACACTGCAGGAGTGGAGATTGAGGCCTTACCCAGCATGGTGTCCTCTGGGTCCAGCTCAAATGGGATGGGGCTGAGGGGCAGGTTGATGGCATTCATCCCCTCCTCCTGGAGCTCAGACACTGCACAAGTAGAGAAGCAGAGACCTTAAGTGGCCTGACTCAATGTGTGACAGGCTAATTATTAAACAACTGTACTGAGACCTCCATTGAGTTAATAGGCAGGAAAATCAGAGGACAAGTCAAATAGCATCAGCAACACACAATATTGTCCCTCATCATCTCAGCAGTAAAGCTCACACAAATAACAGAGAGAGACTCTTTCCTCCACTCACCTAAAGCTGTGCTCTACACTCATTCCACCCAATTTAGGGCCCTTTACTTCAGGTTAAGCTGTGCTCTTCATGCCAGGTTGTCAGTATTATGGCACATTGGTCTTACTAGGAAGAGTTGGCTCACAACGCATGCCTCTAATTATAACCGGTTATCTTCGGTCACGTTCGGGTTAGCCAGGAAAGAGAGAGCTCAGTCTAGCTTTGATCAATAAGACGAAGAACCTCATTGTAGCCAGTGATAATACTACATGGGGAGACTCCCAGAATGAGCCAATCACACTATTACCGTAAATTGGACGAGATGTGAGAGAGTGTATGTCTATTAACTAAGCAGTCATGGTCAGTTGCTCTGATAGCTCAGACAATGCTGATAGCCATTACATCTTTGAAAAAAAGCTTTCTCTCTGAGACACATCGCCCCACACAGGACAAGGCCATGCTCTCCATCCAGTTGCTAGGCGTTCATAGATCTAGGCTCGGTCTCACGCTGCTATCCTGATCATCCGCCTCCTTCCCTGATCATTTCACTTACCTCGCCTGGTGTCATGCAAATTGGTACATGTGGAGAATTCACACAGGTGATGTGACAACCTGACCACTCTGCCTGGCCATGGTGCCAGCACTGCTAGTTCCTGTCTGGGCCAGCTGATATGGCAGTAAGATCACTACAGCACTGATGCAGAGCTGCATAACATAATGTGATGAAAGCCTGCAAACCAAATTACGCTAGGTTTTTTTCAGTTTCCTCCCAAACAGAGAAAGCCCCTCCCCCCTATTGATGTCAACATCCTGTTAGTAATCAACACCAAGACCTCCCTCTGCTGTTCAGGCCTAACCCACAGAGACAGAGATACCTTCCTCCTTCCTCACACTAAAAGAGCTGCATCCATTTGGTTCTTCAACAGATTGTTGAACCAACACAAAAGCATTATCTGGATAATGTAAACCTTTCTGTCTGTCTCGGTCTCTCTGATCTGGCAGGACAGCTCCTTAGTTCACAGGCAGAGACACAACATTGTTACAATAACGCTCATATAATTGAAATACTGTATGTTGCTGTCATGGCAGTGGAGAGGCCATCCATGGAACAGACCTCTACAGGACCAGGTTTGTCAGTATCAGTTCAGTATTTTGGTGAATGGGGCTCAGCTGCAGATTCACTTCCACATGCCCCTCTGAGGTAGGGTAGACAAATTATTTCAATCACAGGGGTATATATTGGGCATGTCTGTATAAAAAGATACGCTTCAAATGTAATTAATAAAAATGGGTCAAAGTGTCTTCCAAGAAACATTATGAACAATAATAGTGCTTCAGACATTTAATCATACTTGATGCTTGCTCATTTACCAGAAATATTAAACGAATACTCAAGTGCTTGTCTAATTAATACTTAATTGAAGGTATGATTTAAATAAATGTGAAACTATGAAAGCCTTGGCAACGTCTGGTCTAAACTCAGGCAGTGGTGGTGCTGGAGAGAGCATGGGACTTATTCCTCATTCCTTGGTGAACACATCTGTGATGGAATACCAGCAGCCTCTTATCCTTACATGGCAGTAGCTCAGCCATGTGTACTGTAAACAAAGACACACACAGCCTTCTCCTGCTATGGCTTGGACAGATACAAATATAATACAACTCATATAGTCAAATAGATGCTGTCCACCTCACCAGAAACAAACAAAATCCAAATTATTATCACAGTTATTTGATGATAGATGCAGACATCAAACATCCCCGTTGAAAAATTACGTCATGATAGACGCACATCAGCAATTACTAGTGGGCCTGTACTATTGCCGCATTCAAAACAACTGGGAACTCAGAAATCTGACTTCACTCTTCAGTGCGTTCACTCTTCAGTGCGTTCACTCTTCAGTGCGTTCAAGACAACTGGGAACTCGGGAAAAAAACGAGCTCCGACTGAGAATGTTTTTTTGAACTGTCATCCAACTCGGGAAATCGGGCATATTTCTAGAGCTCCGATTTTACGACATGAAAATTACCGATGTCATGATTTGACCTAGTTTTTTTCCCAAGTTCCCAGTGGTCTTGAAAGCACCATATAGCAATGTTTCTTAAATAGTTTTCACTCAAAAACGGTCATTAATCTATTCAACAAAATGTTTAATTCTGAAGAAAAAAACGGTGGAATGTGGCTATTTATAGCATACAACTTAGCCTACTGTAGCCTACTGTTCAACAGAAATCGCATTTTATTTCTAATCCTTTTTCGCTTTCGTGATGTCAAAATGTTTATGTAGATGCCTTAATAATAATCAAAATATAGACTAATGAACGAACCTTCTTTTGCCTTTTTTCTTCTGGCCAAAGTTCCCCCAAGTTTTCCGAGGAAAGAGTCATCTTTTTTTCTTGAAGGTGGTGATTTTGGAGTCGGAGATTTGGGAGAAGAAGGTGATTTCTGTGGCGAAGAAGCCATTTCTAGTTTATTACTGAGTATTCAAGCAATTGAGACTGTGTTGTAGCCTATCATAGAAACACAACGTTCTGCTTTACGGAATAGCCAACGACGGAACCGGAATTCTAAGTATTTACGCAGCCATCCGACGTCTCCCTGTTATTTGATTCCCGTACCCATCCCGTTCCCACCCACTTTCCATGGATATGGGAAAAAGAAGCAGTAGCCTATGTCCAGATATGAGGAATAACGATATAGTGAAGCAAGAGCCGATAATATAAAATAATCAGAGGGTTTTCGATTATATTCATAGGGAAATTAAGTCCAGCGAAATCGTCTAACGTATTTTACCTTTGTATTTTAGATTTATTTACTTTTAAGCAATATAATTATCCATCAGTTTTCTTTTACTTATACTAAACATGAGTTTCCATGGGCCTAGAACAAGGTCAATATATGAAGTGTCAACCAATGGTATACAGCACGCGTGTTGTGTACAGACACAATTATTCTGCAGTCCTAACAAGGAACAAACTTGTTCAAGGACCCCCATCCTTAGTGGGGGAGAATGGATAAAACAAGGCAGCTGACGCAATCAGTGTTGTTCCAGATCAATACATGATTGCTTATTTACCACCGACAGGATCAATCAACTGGCTTCCTGGCTTTGTTGCCTCGTTCTCCTAATGATCTGGTGAACTTGGTCTAGCTAGCACAGCTGACCAGGCAAGTGGTGAGAGCTGTTAGCAAATCAATGACATTCAAGCCTCTACTTGACAAGGCCTACACATTGCTACCACATTATTTACCTCCAACATTTTGGGATGTAATCAAATTAAAGATTATAATAAATAAATTTTTGTGTGTTTTTCTTTTACAATAATAGTAACACACTTGCTGTCTAGTTTTTTTTTTTTTTTACTTTGGGTTAACAAAAGGCCTAATTACAGTACAGCCCTTTTGCCCTATTTTTTGATACAATTATGTGAACAAAGCCATATAAACACAATGCACAATGGCCCTTGCCTTGCCCTGGGCTGTCATTAGAGGAGACATTTCCCATGCAGTACTGTTGGACTATCTGTGGCATGGCCCTGATGCAGACAGTGAGGAGCCCCTCTGGCCTGGACGTCTGGGGCCATTTCACCCCAAGAGCTCTAACATTGAGTTTGACCCATCTGACCAAGCTTTCAAATGCATTTCTCACTAGACTGGCATTCTGTTATTAGACAAGAGATTGACAGATATGCTCATAGCAGCTTGTTTTAAGGCAGGCTTTAAGAATTACATAATCAAATTGACTGATATTAGCACTCAACTGATATGACTAAGAGCATGCTTACCAACTTATATGTTTCTTCTGCCATCAGGAGTCATACAGTAAAAGGAATAAGAGTCCTACATACAGTATTTATCCTGAAACATTATAATTAACACATGTAGATATATTTACTGTAACAATGTGTTTTTTCGCCAGGGTAACATTTGTCTTGTTCCAGTTATGGGAATGATTTGGAAAGTGCTAAGATAATGAAATTGTGCTTTTTTTTTTTTTCTATCCTCTCCCCAGCTTTCTATTTTCATTGCCGCTCACAGCTTCTGTAATTTCAATGCAATTTCAGCCTCAGATTGCTATTCTTTTTTAATGCTAATCATTGTTATTATATAACCTGTGTGAACAACTGTTTTTTTCCATTTAAGATAAGGGCATTTCCATGAAAATATGAAGTGCTCCCAGGGTCAATCCACAGTCACATTGCAGTCCACGGGGATGAGCAGTGAGGACAGGCAGATATAACAATGAACAGTGACCTCTGCAGTGGATCCCATTTTACAGCAGCGTTCTACCAATGCCCCTTGCTGTGCCATACTCAGTTCTGTGAAAGACAGTAAGGGGTAAGAGCAGGGCCACTTGACATATGTTTTGTGTGACTGAAACCTCATATCGGTCTTTGCTCTGCTGTTAGAGATACATTTCTTTCTGAAATCACATTCAACATGTCCCTGCAGCTTCTGTTGTGTTGATCACATGCAGAGGTGGGAATGTAACTCTTGAGACTAGACACAATTAATGAGAGAGATCTGTGATAGGGCTTGTGCGATTATTTGTCAGTGCATGTTTTCCTCCATGGCCGTGTTAGCTCTGTTAGATTTTCCCCTGTGCTGGAGGATCCTGCTGTGGGGTGAGCGCTGAGCCCACAGCCCTCCTTACACCTCCACATCCCCTCAAACTCAGCATCCGGCCTCCTCTGTGCCTCCTAAACGCCCCGCTGTGGTCAGCTCCACAGACACAAAGAATAACAAAGAATAAAACTCTAAAACACTCCCCTTCCTCTCACTGAAGTCCCACCTCTCTACCCACCACCCAGGGCCGTGCACCCTGTCACCCTACACCATGGGCTACTGTCTCATCTGAGCCCTTAGGTCATGATGACGCAGGTGGACTCCCAGAACACACTGATCATAACGTACTGAATTAACAACATGCCTCTTGACTGATGCACTGCTGTCATTTCAGAACGGTGCCCAGGTTAAGGACTGTCAAGATCACGGGAAGAGGGCACCTCAGATGCAGCAGTGACACACATCAAAACAGACTTGAGTTATCACTGTGATACTTGACTTGCCCTTCATAACTGGTCTCAGTTAACCCCAGCTCTCACCAATTCCATCTCCATGCATTAAATGCTGTGTCCATGACAGACAAGTAATCCAATGCCAAAGAGATCATCTGTGCAGTTTGGTTGGGCTAAATGCTTTTAAACTGCATCTCTGTTCTCTTCAATTGCGTAAGCAAGGAGTGTGTGCTGGGTCTAAATGACTTTGCATGATTTGTTCTCAGCCGGTAATTTAATTTAATATCACTAGCCAGTTAATAGGCAGATAACCCTTAGGTACTGTACAGTATAGCATCTGGTACCACCACTTGCCCAGGCATCTGTTCCATGTTAAATAACTGACGTCAAGAGGTGTGGTTATACAAAATGTATAAAATAAATGAATAGAAGAGGTTATCACAACTGATAGCTAGCTATTCAGCAGGTTCCCAAAATAGAAACTAAAATCTTTAATTTCCTTTAACTGATAGACTTCATTAGATTATGTGTCAGTAATGGTCACATGTTGGTTCTGACAGGTTGGCACATGGTCACATTGTTTGTTCGATTGAGATGTGACTGAAGGTCGTGGTATTCAGAGCACCTTAACCTTTCCATTGGGAAGATAATGCAGTCTATCCTGTAAAACTTGGCCTGTTTGTCACCAAGCTGCCTTATCTTACAATAGAGAGGTGAGCCATATAATGGGAGCCAAACACTGGGGATCAAACAGACCCTCCCTTGAGCAATATGATTATTCAGGCGAGATTTCATCCTGTTGTAAATGACATTAAGCATGGAGCAGCCAGTGTGGTCTGATAGGAGAGATATCAAATCAGCCGCTGTGCATATTGTGATACCAACATAAACCTGCCAGAAGCTGATGGTATAACTGGTTCAGTGAGCTGAACAAGTGAGAAAGTTGGAGAGAGAAAGAGATAGAAAGTGTTCTGATTCTATTGGTATGCTGTAGGCCTTTGTTCTTTTAAACATTTTTTTTATGCTGGCCAATGCCTGAACCCACATATTAGACAATTACATAGAGGCATTTTTGGGTCATTTCCATGATCCCTTGATATGAGCCTCTTTCTAAACAACCGCGCTCTCTAGTGGTTGCCTGTTCCAATGACATGTTAGAGGACATGAAATAGAATCAGTAGGATGGAATCATTCAATTACACTGTTATGAGATGTAGTATATGGTAGTTGCCAACCCGTAATGACTCATAAAAGTGATCAGTTAACCTAATTTGACCCTTTTAAGTTTATTTTCCCAGAGTTGAGATCACAATAGTTACTGTGAGAACTGTAGTCCAGAGGGTATTGCTATTACGTAGAAGAGCTGCACAACAACGGGTGATGACAGAGGAGGAAGGAAGGGGCAAGAGGTACAACAGGAAAAGGAAAAGGCCGACATACAGTACAGTGGCTGAGGAGAGACAGAGTAGGGAGAGACAGGCAAACATACATGCACACACTTACAGGCGTTATATACAGTTGAAGTCTGAAGTTTACATACACCTTAGCCAAATACATTTAAACTCAGTTTTTCACAATTCCTGACATTTAATCCTGACATTTAATCCTAGTAACAATTCCCTGTGTTAGGTTAGGTTAGGATCACCACTTTATTTTAAGAATGTGAAATGTCAGAATAATAGTAGAGAGAATTATTTATTTCAACTTTTATTTCTTACATCACATTCCCAGTGGGTCAGAAGTTTACATACACTCTCTTAGTGTTTGGTAGCATTGCCTTTAAATTGTTTAACTTGGGTCAAACGTTTCGGGTAGCCTTCCACTGGTGTAACTGAGTCAGGTTTGTAGGCCTCCTTGCTCGCACACGCTTTTTCAGTTCTGCCCACAAATGATCTATAGGATTGAGGTCAGGGCTTTGTGATGGCCTCTCCAATACCTTGACTTTGTTGTCCTTAAGCCATTTTGACACAACTTTGGAAGTATGCTTGGGGCCATTGTCCATTGTCCAAGACCCATTTGTGACCAAGCTTTAACTTCCTGACTGATGTCTTGAGATGTTGCTAAAATATATCCACATAATTTTCCTTCCTCATGATACCATCTATTTTGTGATGTGCACCAGGCCCTCCTGCAGCAAAGCACCCCCACAACATGATGCTGCCACCCCCGTGCTTCACGGTTGGGATGGTGTTCTTTGGCTTGCAAGCCTCCCCCTTTTTCCTCCAAACATAACGATGGTCATTATGGCCAAACAGTTCTATTTTTGTTTCATCAGACCAGAAGACATTTCTCCAAAAAGTACGATCTTTGTCCCCATGTGCAGTTGCAAACCGTAGTCAGGCTTTTTTATGGCAGCTTTGGAGCAATGGCTTCTTCCTTGCTGTCGATATAGGACTCGTTTTACTGTGGATATAGATACTTTTACACCTGTTTCCTCCAGCATCTTCACAAGGTCCTTTGCTGTTGTTCTGGGATTGATTTGCACTTTTCGCACCAAAGTACGTTCATCTCTAGGTGACAGACGTGTCTCCTTCCTGAGCGGTATGACGGCTGCGTGGTCCCATGGTGTATATACTTGCATACTATTGTTTGTACAGATGAACGTGGTACCTTCAGGCGTTTGGAAATTGCTCCCAAGGATGAACCAAACTTGTGGTCTACAATTTCTTTTCTGAGGTCTTGGCTGATTTATTTTGATTTTCCCATGATGTCAAGCAAAGAGGCACTGAGTTTGAAGGTAGGCCTTGAAATACATCCACAGGTACACCTCCAATTGACTCAAATTATGTCAATTAGGCTAAAGCCATGACACCATTTTCTGGAATGTTCCAAGCTGACCCACTGGAATTGTGATATAGTGAATTATAAGTGCAATAATGTGTCTGTAAACAATTGTTGGAAGAATTACTTGTGTCATGCACAAAGTAGATGTCCTAACCGACTTGCTAAAACTATTGTTTGTTAACATGAAATCTGTGGAGTGGTTGAAAAATGAGTTTTAATGACTTCAGCCTAAGTGTATGTAAACTTCCGACTTCAACTGTATTAATGTCTCATCACCCTCCCTCTCCTAGGACAAGACATAGATCAGGGATCAGACTGAGGGGATCGTGTGAGTCAGAGTAGAAAGTGGAGAAAGTGGAACCATATCACACTGTTATTGAAAACAGTGATTCCACCAGTGGGTGGCAGCAGAATCTCATCCAGGTCAGATACGAAAAACAGTTCTCAGTCCCTTAACCAGCCGCATATTTCTATAAATCAGTGATTTACAAATCACTGCTGCTGAATAGAAAATGTAATGTCAAGGTGGTCAACTCTAATTGACTGTCAAGAGAGTGTGCCACTTCAGTTGAGTGCAATTTCCCTTTGCAAGTAATTGCTCTGTAATTTCTGAAGACATTAAATAGCTCAAATACCACTTGAAAAATTTAAGCTTGCCCCTGGACCCCACTTCACAAAACAGTTTTTTTTCCTTAAAAAATGCTTTTACACATTCTATACAAATCATGTATTATATTCTGTCCTGTGGATCACTCAATTACTAAATAATGTTAGCTATGCACATTTACCCTTGACTTGATAGCTCCAATGGCTGAGGTAAAATGGTTGGCATTTCTCAATTGACAATCTCAAATCTATGCTTTGGGTTGAATGCTCTGAAGGCAGCAGATTAAATTAAATATCTACTTTAATACAACACCAAAGAGACACATACCTGTATGTCTCATGATGGCTCCCGAGTGGCACAGCGATCTAAGGCACTGCATCTCAGTGCTAGAGGTGTCATTACAGACCATGGATTGATTCCAGGCTGTATTACAATCCGGCCATGATTGGGAGTCCCATAGAGCGGCACACAATTGGCCCAGCGTCGAGGTAGGCCGTCATTCTAAATAAGACTTTGTTCTTAACTGACATGCCTAGTTAAATAAAGGTTAAATAAAATAAATAAGTAATTTTACCAACCTCCATTATTATTTAGTCAAGAAAGATGCTTTTAAATACGTGGCTTTCTGTAGACCTTTCGATTTTTTTAGGGGTCACATTTCCTTAGCTTCTCCCTGATCTCTGCTGTACTGGTGAGGCACAACCTGCTGACAAAATGTCTAGGCCCCACCAGCCCCGGTCTAGCAGATGTGCCAGGTCAACAGTATACTTAAAGTTCAAGTTTGGTTTGGAACATCTCCCTTGAATGTTTGTGTGAGAGGCTCGGAGGACTCAGAGGAACAGACATTTTTACAAGCAGCATCATCAGGGATTGCAAATGTGTTTGGCTGAAGGGTTTTTTGGTTTCCGTGGTGATAGGTTGAAGGGACATGTTAATTATAATAGAAAAAGGAGTGCTTCAATAGTCTGTACCTCTGTTGTGATTACATTAAATCAATCTTTCCCTTTAAAAGCAAAGCTAATGGAAGGTATTGGATACTGATGATAATGCAGCCAGGGACACATGCGTTGGCAACTAGTATAATACATTGATTGTATGATGTTTCCTTTGAAATAATTGTATTCTTTATAAACAGTACACGCAATAAAAAAATCACTTTAAATTAGTAGATGGTTTAAAAAAAAAAAAAAAAAAGTATTCTAGTGGTTAGGGGTGGCATGCAGCGTAGCGGTTAGAGCGTTGGGCCAGTAAGCGATAGTTGCTGGTTCGTATACCCGAGCCAACAAGGTGAAAAGTCTGTCGATGTGCACTTGAGCAAGGCACTTAAACCTTACTTACTCCAGGGGTGCCGTACTTCTATGGCTGACCCTGTAGCACAACACATTTCACTGCACCTATCTGGTGTACTGTATGTGACAAGAAAACATCTTAACTAGGTATGCACCCCCCTATCCACATCGACGGGGCCGCAGTGGAGAAGGTGGAAAGCTTCAAGTTCCTTGGCGTACACATCACTGACAAACTGAAATGGTCCACCCACACATACACTGTGGTGAAGAAGGCGCAACAGCGCCTCTTCAGCCTCAGGAGGCTAAAGAACTTTGGCTCAGCACCTAAAACCCAATTTGATTTGGATTTGATTTGATGAGAGATGATTTCATGGCTGTTGAATAAGACACAAGACACTGATAGAGCACTTGGAGAAAGAGAACTGACTCCCTCCTGTGAGAACCATGAACCATGTCTGGCAGGACTACAGTGGGCTGGCTGAAGAGAAAGTTGTATGGTTTGACATGTCCCCTGTGACCTCATCAGCAAAGAATCCTTTCTGGCTCTCACGGATCCAGAAAGAGTTCCAGGAACCCATCCAGGAACATGTCTGGGGGCCTTATCAGCCCTGAGACCGGGACAGAGGGACCATCCAATCATACATTTTAATTTAGGAGACTAGACATGGTAAATATAGAAGACATGCTCTGTAAGGGGAGTTCATGTTTGGGGTTTACTTTGAATACTGAGCCTGTATACTATGTGATGCTGAACGGCTTGACTTAAACGTGTTACCCCTATTTGTACTTTTCTATGTGCCATATAAAACCATAGGGAGAACAACATTGTGATGTTATGACAGAAAACTGGATAAAGATGACAAATCACTCAGTTCATTTATTTACATGTGTTGCTTTAGTTCATACATAAAGCAACACAGAATTCCCATGAGAAAGTCCCATGATACATTATGTATTCATCCAAGACAACATGAGTTATGAACCTGTTGGGAGATTAATTCCATTTGGTTGTGTGGGTCAAGAGAAAGTTCTCCTGGATGACAGCTTCTGGAAGAGAGAAGGAGAGAGAGAAAGAAAGATGGCAAAAGATGGGAGAAAAGGTGTCATGCCTTTACATGACAGAAAGCTTTCTGTCAATCTTTCAACATGCACTCAGGAAGACCAAAACAGCCCAAACATCACAGTACTTTGTTATGCATGCGGACACTGAAAAGACAGTCTCTTAGAAGGTGTGACTTTGAACATCATGATATTACAATGTGTTTCAACCTACTTTACCCCAATAGAAAGCGTGTGCTGTAGTTATGGTTCTGCTGGGGGTGCAGGACACAGACATTAGTAGTTTAATAACTTCTTAGGCCCCAGGGATTCCCACATATTTAGCCTTACATTTAAGTGTTTTACCAGGACAACCAGGGTAGAACATAACATTTTACAAAAAAGTTTCATTCATAATTTTAATTGACAAATGTCAATAAAAACTATAAGGTCTGCCAATAAATACAGACAAAAAAGAAAAATCCAATGCAAAAAAAATGCAGTCTGTAGCTCAAACACACAATGTTCAAAAGGGGTTAGAAGCATTTTTTACTTGTGTGTGGAAGTCCTGACAGTAACTGGGACCAATCTGACCAGGCATCCACTCCAAAATGTATTCGTAAAACCATGTGACCATGCAGGTGAACACCTTCAGAATGGCATGTCTCCTAACCAATCAGGAGGCTCATCATCATTGAAAATGGACTTCTAGTGGACAAGAGGAGAAATGAAAGGAAGGAAATATAGTAGGTTAGAATACAGAGAAAGGATCTGATCCAGTTAAGGCAAACATTTTGATTTTGCTTCAATCTGTCAATTTTCAGATTTTGAGATATTTTGCAACTATAACTTCCATACTTTCATAAAATGTACAAATAAATCGGCAATAATGTATATAAATACTTGATATGTATCATTTTATCCCAACTCCGTCAACTAAACCTACCATACATTTTGTTCATGTTAGTATGTTTCATGTAGAACTTCAACCGCTATTTTTAAAACTCTCCATGTTGAATCATATAGGCCTATCATTCAAAAGCTTTCCACGTAAAGAGAGACAAAATGAGAAAATCTTGAAGAATACACATACAGTATGTGAATAAAAATAGGCGATCTAAGTTAGCCAGCAGTGAATGTTGAGATGAAGATGACAGCTAGCAACCAGCCAGCAACCAGCCAGCCAGCAGCCAGCCAGCAGCCAGCCAGCCAGCCAGCCAGCCAGCCAACCAACAGTGGCTTTTATTTCACGTCACAAATAAACCAACTTGTACACTGGACTGAAAATCACCATAGACCCCACCAACCAGGAATTCTGTAATTCTGTCATGATAGAATGTGCACATTTAGGAGGTGTTAAGAACACTTGAGGAAGTTAAGAACACTTCCTCAAGGCTGCAGGAATGCTCCAGGAGAGATGTGGCATTTGATACAAATTGAGGATGGTTCTTCTAGCCCACGAACTTGGACTTTGTTATGCAGTTCTAAAGAAAATAAGTAAAGACCTTGCTCTCAGCTCATATCAGAGACGTGACAGGTGAATCAAAACGGAGAGTAGTCCATTATTGTCAGGTGACTTGCAGTGTATAAATTATATTTATTTCCTTGCTCCAGCAAATGTATTCAAAGTGAATAAAACACAGTGATAGGAAAACATAACTATACAATGAGACTGTCACATAGACCTACAGTGTAATAGGACTGTAGCCTACTGTGATTACTGAGAAATTAGCTTTACATAAAGTAAATACATGCTGATATGCTAATATTTACATAGGGTAACATGCTGATATTTAGTTCTGCATTTATGACTAATGTCGACAGACCTTAACCATGAGGCCTTACATAACCTTAACCATGAGGCAGCCGATTAATGTTCTGCACATTTCAACAGCCATACAACATCCTTGTATGTGACAAATTGAGCAGTGTTAGTGATATGAAAATTTGCCCAAAACTGCATATTTTCACAACAGACCAGTATTCATAGCATATGCTCTATTGCTTGAAACAAATTATATTAAACGTGCTAATGTATTTGTAAAAGGTATATTTGATGTTTATTTGTCAGTTTAGAACTGATATATGAATAATAGTTCAATTAATGTGACATAAATGGTCATATTTATGGAAAGTACATTTTAATTGCATTAGCCAATCTTTATTGATCATTTTCTCAAAATGACATGTTCCCCGTGCGCCAATACATTTTTCTCAGTCTTCAAAGGACATACATTCGTTATACATGTTAATAGTGTTTTTTAAATAATTCCATGAAATGACAATATTTTGATAAACTGATCTGTAAAAGTCTGACCACTAAGTGTCTTATCACAATAAAACGAAAAAAAAAAACATTCTGCCTTGAAGCAATGTGTTGAAAAACGGATTCTCGCAATATGCAAAACCATGCATATTTAAGGAGTTTTTGCCTCATTAACATATTTACATTTTAAAAGAAATAAAACTTGTAATACAACTGGTAAAGTTTCAGTCTGATGAGATTAAAGGAAAAAATATTCCCTATTAGCCTGTGCTGCCTGGCCTTAAAATGCATAGAAACTTTGTAAATGTTAGATATTCAAAGAAAAGGCATTGAGAAAACATGAAAATGTGCTATTCAACAACACTGAATTTAGCACTGTACTGTACAGTGTACTGCATGAATGATGTAACTTCTGGTCAGGGCTGAAAACACTTGCACGTGCAACAACTGCATCTTTGGAATTTGTTTTGGTAGTAAAGCTGAGATCCTGATATCATACTTAACATGGTTATTAACAGTGAGATTAGTGGCAAGCACATTCACACCACAGCATTCTGTGTTATCATGTCATATTCTGTCTCCAGAATAATTCCTTTCAGCAATATTCTTTACATTATGAAAAATATATTTAAGTGAAATAGACTTCTACAAAATATCAAAAATGAAGAAAAACCTCCTCTATTACAAACATACTGTACAACTCTTTAGAAGGTTGTCCCTTATTCCACCTCATCAGACAGTAAATTGAATTTGGCCTTGCATCTGTTTCGCCAACAGGTGGCAGCAATGAATGAGCATTAAACAGTCCATGAACTTGAGTAGTAAACCAAAGCCCATGGCCATGAAACCTTTTCCACTATTTAGGTACAACGGACAATGCACAAAAATACTGGAGGCAATAAAGTTATTATAATGTGTAGCGAAATTACACTACGGTCATGGTGTCATAGGAGATCTTACAATAAAAACATTAAAATGTAAACTTATGTGTCAAACAATATTGAAACTTTAAAAAAGATGAGAAAATCTGGTTGAGCACAGATCTACGTTGGCCCCCGACCCCGACCTGTGAGTTCAGCAGGGTTTAGTAAACGTGCAACGTCAGCACTACTCATTATCCAAGGCCTGGACAACCATTAGGTAGCCATTAACTCCCACACCATTCATCAGGCATCAGCCACAGGCCAAGGCAGCTCCCCAAGTTAAAGTGCTTCAAGTCAGTCTTTTCATTTAGATTACTTTTTCCACACAAAAAAATCTGTCATAACCTGAGTTAAGCCATGTAAAAACTGGCTCGATTTTGACAGCCAGTTGTTGAAAGACTCAACTCTAGAGCAATATAGATTGGATGATTTCAGCAGTCATATCAAACACATACTGTAAACGATTTAGACCACCATGAAACCATTTACAGCACATTACCCCTCATGATAAAGAACAATATCATGTTCATGAAAAACTAATCACACATATCACAAACCAAGCTACTGCTTGGGCAATGTTATTAGTTCTTTGGTTGGTGTAGGACTAGATCTAATGCACTGACAGCTACATATTCTGTGAGAAAATATTAACAAGGTGCTTGTACACATGGTCAAACGGTAGCTTGCCATCATATTACATGGCACAAATGCAAGATAAGCCAGTAAATGTTCGGCCAGGCCTCAGACCCTATTGCACGAGGGTTAGGGACAGGGTTAGGATTAGGCTTCCCTCCCTGGTGGGCCTCTACATGAGCCTGTGACCCAGGTGTTCCTCCAACCACAGCAGTAGGGACTGGATGGACTGGGAGACAGGCCCGGTCTCAGAGTACATCTGCAGAAGCACCTCCTGGAGAATGAACAGCAGGGGCACTCCCAGGCTCAGCAGCTCATACAGGAACGCATAGTCCTGCACATTGGCCCTAAAGTGTAGGCCCACGGCTTGGGTTGTACCATGCACCCAGCGAGACAGGCGGCGGGGGGAGTCACACACAGCCCGGGTCACACTCAGGGGCCAGCTCAGGCTCTTCCTCAGGCGGGAGCTGATGGTACCTGGTGACTGGCTCTGCAGGTCGTCTGTTGTGTCACCGTTGGGAGTCTGTGTCCCTGATCCTTCCTGAACCCCGGCTTCATTCTGACCCTGAGGGAGAGACCCATTTAGTCACAAAGATGTCACACAAATTAACGACAATGGCAAGTGGATGATTGAATGATTGAGAACAATTACCAGATGTGAATTGAATGTCCTCCGATGGTTCATTCCATTTTTACGTTGTGTGAAGTGCAGCTTGCAGTATAACTTGCCTAATTGAACATGATCAAAAGAGGATTTAGAAAAATGGGCACATGATCAGTTAATTATTTCTACCCGGCACAGCAAGAAGAGGACTGGCCACCCCTCAGAGCCTGGTTCCTCTCTAGGTTGCTTCCTTGGTTCCTGCCTTTCTAGGGAGTTTTTCCTAGCCACCTTGCTTGCACTGTGGGGTTTTAGGCTGGGTTTCTGTGTAGCACTTTGTCACAACTGCTGATTTGATTGAGTGATTGATTGATTGATTGATTGACAGTAAGCGACAATCTAAACCTTAGTGTTGGGAAACACATACCCTGCTCAGAGTCGAAGGCATGGCCTCCCTGGCGCAGGGCGGAGCCACAGGTGTCACAGCGAAAGCACTCCCTGTGGAAATAAAGTCCCTCAGCACTGATCCTCTCCACCACGTACACACGCTTCTGACAGGAGTGACACTTGTCACCAGACGCGGGGAACTCCCTCCGCAAGGAACCCTGAGAAACAGAACAGATAGACAGCGCTACAAATGTTGTCAGCACAGCAAATTACGATAATGAGGGAGTGATGCCCTTGTGTCAGATTCCACAATCTTTAACCTAAAAGGACTTATGGCTGAGTTTGGCCTTTAGTTCACAAAGCATAACGAGTCATAGAGTCCTGCAAATAATAATCATCCCAATCCTTATTTTACACAATCTCTCTTCATCTGACTCAGAGACAGAGCCTGGGACATAGTCTATGTTCTTCACCAAGATAAGGGCTGTTGTTCAAGGCTGGCACAGTCTGAGTGGCTGCATGCTCAGCCAGACATGCTTACCGGAGACAGAGGTGGAGAGGCTGGGGGTGAACAGGGGGAGGAGGCTTTAGGCCTGTGGTCAGTCTCATAGAGGGTGACCAGCATCTCAGCCCTGGCTGCTATGGCCAGAGACACCTTCCCCACTGTCCGCTGCCAAGCAGCAAGGAAGAAAAGACAGGAGGAAGACAGGAAGGAAGAGAGGGAGGAAGAGAGAAAGAGAGTAAGAATTAAGGTCAGAATGATGAAAGAAAAAGTGATAGTCCATATCTTACAGTTAGGATAGATAGATAGATAGATAGATAGATAGATAGATAGATAGATAGATAGATAGATAGATAGATAGATAGATAGATAGATAGATAGATAGATAGATAGATAGATAGATAGATAGATAGATAGATAGATAGATAGATAGATAGATAGATAGATAGATAGATAGATAGATAGATAGATAGATAGATAGATAGATAGATAGATAGATAGATAGATAGATAGATAGATAGATATCACTGTGCTTTGCTGTACATACAGTACAGTAGAACACATTCCATCAAATACATTTTCAAGCAATTTCAAGCAAGGACGGTGTTGGGGAAATTAGTAAAGACTCAAACATATGGCCACGGAAGAGAAGGGAAGAGGGGAGGATTTTTAGGAATGTTTTCTCATTATGGTTAGCTAGTGGGCCTGTCTGGATGCTTCAGATTGTACTCTTCACTGACTGCAAGGCGCTGGCTCAAACTGATCAGAAATCTGTGGACAGGGAGGGGCAATCTAACTCACAAAGTGCACCATGAAAATATATTCAACCTTAGCAAGAGAGGCCCCAGAGTAGCCAAAAGACAGTTCACATGCTTCTAGCATGCAATACCTTTGTGTCTACATGTGTCCTTTGTGATTTAGAGGGTTATACAAGTTACTTTAGCAGGCATGTGGCGCTGGGGGCAAAATACCTGTTTGACGTTATTAAAAACAGGCTCTGGCTTTGGTTGGAGTATTGGAGTGTGTTGTTGTTGGGATACATATGTGGAGCCACTGCTGTGACACTGAAACAGCAACATGACTGTGATGTTAATAACTACAACTGTAAGTTACATGAACATTTGATTAGAAGTTAAACAAATATATACTTCTAAAATATATAGAATTATCCAGATTACATAATGTTTAAAATCAAACAGAACGCACATAATTTTGGGTTTCTCTGAGAGGCAGCAGGCTCTGCATATAGAAAGGATGTGGCCATAAATAGTGCTATGGTTTTGGAGGCACACAAGAGGCACTCGCCACATGTGACTCATTCAAGGGCTCTCTTTGCATTTCTTTCTTACAAAGCTGCATATCTAGTGCCCCAGATTGACTGGTCTTTGGTTTTCCACAAAGAATTAAGAAATGAGAGGAAACAGAGAAATAATGTTAGTTGAATGGTTCAGTTACAGATAAGGGGTAGATTAGTGCATCAAATATTAGTATAATGTTTGCTCTGACATTAGGGGAGAAATGGATGTGCTTGTTTTCCCCTTGGGTTGGAGTAGAATGGATGAGGATGAAGAAACGGTTTGAGGGAGTGAAAAGGTGGAAAGAGTGATTTCTGGACAAAGGAGGGAAGTGCCTTTGGAGTGGGAGCAGGGAGGATGGGAGGAGAGGGAATGGTCAGTTCAGCAGATCCAGACTTGGGTGGGAATGGGAATCAGAGATTTTGGAATGGAAAGTCAAAGAGGGAGAGGATTGTTAAAAGAGAGATTTTGAGAATCAGATAGGTTAAATGATAGTAGGTATGCTCAGTTTGATGGACCTCAAGCCTACAGAACCTGGTATTCCATGGCACTCTACCATCCTATTGACCAAAGCCCCAGCCTGCTTAATCTCAACTCAGTAACACTACATTCCATTTTGACGTCAACTCAGTTATAGTGCTATAGATTAAAGACGTACAATATCTCTGCATGATGAATATTGAATGATCACAGAGGTTTTAGCATGACACACAATGACAGGGACACATACGGATGCTGAAACACAGACTTCAATGTTGTTATTTTTACCTGATGTTGAAGTAGACAGGAAGAGGAGGAAGAGGAGGATGGAGAATAGGTATGAGAGGGTGAAAATGTAGAAAGGGTGATTTCTGGACATAGTAGTGATGAAGAGATTTTAGGACTGGGAGAAGGGAGGATGTGAGGAGAGGGAATGGTCTGACAGCAGATCCAGACTAGTGTGGGAATGGGACATTTGGAAATGGAAAGTCAAAGAGAGGAAGAGATATTATGAGCATCAGATGGGAGTTAAATGAGAGTTGGCATGCTTAGTGGGTTGGGCCTCAAGCCTAAAGCGCCTGGTATTCCATGACACTGCATTCCATTGAAATGGCAACTCAGAGTGATATAGATACAACAAGTATTTCTTCATGATAAATGTTGAATGATCACAAAGGTTTTAGAATGACACACAGTGACAGGGACACATACAAGACGGTGAGACAGACATGGATGTGGTTATTTTTACTTGATGTTGGAGTCGACAGGGTGAGGAAGAGGATGAGGAATAGGGAAGAGGAGGTGAGAAGGTAGAAAGGGTGGTTTCTGGGTAAAGGTATAATGAGGTGAGTTCTGGACTGGGGTTAGGGAGGATGGGATTAGACTCTGAGGGAATGGCCTGTTCATCAGATTCAGGCTAGGTGAGGAATGGGACAGGGGAGATTTGAAAATAAAAAGGGAATGGTTAAAAGAGAGCTATGAGTGTTAGTAATTAGATAGAAGTTACAATGAGAACTGGCATGCACAGGGTGATAGGCTTTAAGCAAAGGTATTCCGTGGCACTATGCCATCACAGTATTACCTAAGCCCCAACCTGCTGAGCCTCAACACAACAGCTTACACTGGTTTTCATTGAGATGGAATCTCATTTATAAAAGGTGTGTGCAGTATCTGTCTTGATGATAAAATACCATGAAATACCTTTTTCCTGTTCTGGAAATTGCAGTATGATGACTATTCTAGCACTTAACACCTTGCTTGATGATTATTTCTCCTGTGAGTAATAAAGCTGCAGCCTCTTCTAGTGAAGCACAGAGAACCCCATTCTACCTTTTAACAGTGTCAACGCTGAAACCCTCTGAGTCTCTGAGCACACAGAGTAAGTGAATTACCAGTGCTGTCCATACATACCATCACAGACAGAGCTAAGAGAGGAGGCTACCTAGCTTTCAGCCTGAGCTCTTTTCTGCAGGTCTGTCTCAGTGGGAATATAGAATCACGTAATGGAACAAGAAGAAACCATTTAATTGAATGATTTCTGCTTAAACAACAAATTGTTTTCACAGGGCGTTACATTGTTTTAAAAAAGCCTTTTTGAAACCCATGACGTAAACAGTAATGTATCGACTGACAGTGAAGGTGATTTAGAGTACAGATGTAGGATCTTCATTTGATCAATCTTTTATTGCTGAGAATTTTCCTGTTGTAGTGTATTCATCTAAAGTTTGTAATTTCCACATTAAAACAAAACATTTATAAACACCTACAAAAAATGTCCTTTAATATAATACACATAATAATTCACATTTCCTGTTGCTTCAGGATCAGGATAATTTTCCTGTTGTAGCAAACTGGCTCAAATTAAGATCCCACATCTGACTTCAGGAGAACCAAGGCCCAACTGACTGCAGTCCCTATACAGGGGATAGATGTGGAAATGGCTGGGTCATACAAGTTCCTGGGAGTCCATATGGACAACAGGCTGGAATGGGCTGGTAACAGCTATTAGACTATTTAATATCTCACCGGGGTGCCATGCCGTCGGCAACATAGACCTGGAACTGTTGGGGTGTTAGGACCTACTTTAATAATTAGACATCCATCCATCCGTGAGGAACTCTCTGGTCTGTAATCAGTCACTCACACAGGACTTATTCATTCAGCACTCATTCATTCATTCAGGACTGTATGTACATATTCATGTACAGTTGTTATATCATATCACGTGCAATATTGTAAGTCATTCTTGGACTGAACTTGCGTAGTCATTCACTCAGGACTGCATATTAGTATCCTGTCAGTAGTATAATTTTTCATTGCATTCAGTATATCGAATGTGCAGTCCGCTCCACCGGTACCCATTTTTCTGTAATTAATCCTGTTCTACGGACTGAATTTTTTAGGGAATTAGTATTATTACCCTAAATTATATCATACGCGCATTAGCTATTTAAGTATCTCTTCCTGTCATTTACCTGTACAGTTAATTTAACCATGCAAATATTAATTCACCTGTACATTTAAACAGACTGTATATTAAGTAAACTATTATTACCCTCACTTATATCATACATGCATTTAGCTATTTAAGTATCTTTCTCTGCCATCGACCTGTATAGTTAACCATGCAAATATATTTTTTTTATTTACAGTTGAAGTCTGAAGTTTACATACACTTAGATTGAAGTCATTAAAACTCATTTTTCAACCACTCCACAGATTTCATGTTAACAAACTATAGTTTTAGCTATAGTCGGTTAGGACATCTACTTTGTGCATGACACAAGTAATTATTGCAACAATTGTTTACAGACAGATTATTTCACTTATAATTCACTATATCACAATTCCAGTGGGTCTGAAGTTTACATACACTAAGTTGACTGTGCCTTTAAACAGCTTGGAAAATTCCAGAAAATTATGTAATTGCTTTAGAAGCGTCTGATAGGCTAATTGACATCATTGGAAGTTAATTGGAGGTGTACCTGTGGATGTAGTTCAAGGCCTACCTTCAAACTCAGTGCCTCTTTGCTTGACATCATGGGAAAATCAAAATAAATCAACCAAGACCTCAGACAAAAAATGTGTAGACCTCCACAAGTCTGGTTCATCCTTGGGAGCAATTTCCAAACGCCTGAAGGTACCACGTTCATCTGTACAAACAATAGTATGCAAGTATAAACACCATGGGACCACGCAGCCGTCATACTGCTCAGGAAGGAGACGTGCTTTGTCTCCTAGAGATGGACGTACTTTGGTGCGAAAAGTGCAAGTCAATCCCAGAACAACAGCAAAGGACCTTGTGAAGACGCTGGAAGAAACAGGTACAAAAGTATATATATCCACAGTAAAACGAGTACTATATCGACATAACCTGAAAGGCCTCTGAGCAAAGAAGAAGCCACTGCTCCAAAACCGCCATAAAAAAGCCAGACTACGGTTTGCAACTGCACAAGGGGACAAAGATTGTACTTTTTGGAGAAATGCCCTCTGGTCTGATGAAACAAAAATAGAACTGTTTAGCCATAATGACCATCGTTATGTTTGGAGGAAAAAGGGGGAGAACACCATCCCAACCGTGAAGCATGGGGGTGCCAGCATCATGTTGTGGGGGTGCTTTGCTGCAGGAGGGACTGGTGCACTTCACAAAATAGATGGCATCATGAGGAAGGACAATTATGTGGATATATTGAAGCAACATCTCAAGACATCAGTCAGGAAGTTAAAGCTTGGTCACAAATGGGTCTTCCAAATGGACAATGACCCTAAGCATACTTCCAAAGTTGTGGCAAAAAGGTATTGGAGTGGCCATCACAAAGACCTCAATCCTTAGAAAATGTGTGGGCAGAACTGAAAAAGCGTGTGCGAGCAAGGAGGCCTACAAACCTGACTCAGTTACACCAGTTCTGTCAGGAGGAATGGGCCAAAATTCACCCAACTTATTGTGGGAAGCTTTTGGAAGGCTACCCAAAATGTTTGACCAAAGTTAAACAATTTTAAGGCAATGCTACCAAATACTAATTAAGTGTATGTAAACTTCTGACCCACTGGGAATATGATGATAGAAATCAAAGCTGAAATAAATAATTCTCTCTACTATTATTCTGACATTTCACATTCTTAAAATAAAGTGGTGATCCTAATTGACCTAAAACAGGGAATTCTTACTAGGGTTAAATGTCAGGAATTGTGAAAAACTGAGTTTAAATGTATTTGGTTAAGGTGTATGTAAACTTCCGACTTCAACTGTATATCAAAGTGCAATAATTGTATAATATTTTCACCTAACACTATAACAATGTATAGTGTACATATTCAGTCATTCACTCATACTATGCAATGCATTTCTATAGCTTTTTGCACTCCAGACTTCGTGTATTTTTATACTTTTTCATACTATGCTGTCACGAGTGTGTGTGGGGAGAGACCAAGACGCAGCGCAGGGATAGTAGTTCGACATTTATTTTATTTATTTTACTATGTATAATAATACAAATGACCGAACTACCACAAATAATAAACACGATCAACAAGAAAACGTCACGTTCTTAAACAACACAAACACGAATAAACAGACGTAACTGAAAACACACTTACTTCACCGTGACTGCGACATACATCGATAACGACCCACACCCGAGTGAAGGACAGACTCAACATATATGGGATCCCTAATTAGAGACAATGCGTTGCAGCTGCCTCTAATTAGGGATCCACCCCAAACCCCACACAGAAACAGAAAAGAACGACACTGTCAGACTCTGACCATAGCTACATAGAGAAGCAAATAGGCTTCTCTATGGCCAGAGCCTGACAGTACCCCCCCCCAAGGCGCGGACTCCCGGACGCCAAAAAACCCCAAAAACAAACACACAAAACAGGGGGGGTTAATGGGAGGGAAGACTAGTCCCTCGGGGGTGGCTCTGGCGAAGTGGACAGTTTTGTCCCATGCCCCTTCCTTATAACCGGTCCCGGAATGGGTACCGGTGGGGCAAACGGCTCCGGCAAAGGAGAGGGACATTTAACCGGGCCCGGACTGGGCCCTGGTGGGGTAAACGGCTCCGGCCATGGAGCGGGGTAAACAACCGAGCCCGGACTGGGCACCGGTGGGGCAAACGGCTCCGGCCATGGAGCGGGGAAAACAACCGGGACCGGACTGGGCACCGGTGGGGCAAACGGCTCCGGCCATGGAGCGGGGAAAACAACCGGGCCCGGACTGAGCACCGGTGGGGCAAACGGCTCCGGCCATGGAGCGGGGAAAACAACCGGGCCAGGACTGGGCACCGGTGGGGCGGACTGCTCAGGCTCTGGAGCGGGGAACACAACCGGGCCCGGACTGGGCACCGGTGGGGCAAACGGCTCCGGCCATGGAGCGGGGAAAACAACCGGGCCAGGACTGGGCACCGGTGGGGCGGACTGCTCAGGCTCAGGAGCGGGGAACACAACCGGGTCCGGACTGGGCACCGGTGGGGCAAACGGCTCCGGCCATGGAGCGGGGAAAACAACCGGGCCCGGACTGGGCACCGGTGGGGCAAACGGATCCGGCAATGGAGCTGGGAAAACAACCCGGCCCGGACTGGGCACCGGTGGGGCGGACTGCTCAGGCTCTGAAGCGAAGCAGACGGCTGGAAACGGATTGGGCACCGGTGGAGCGGACTTCTCTGGCTCAGGAGCAGAACAGACGGCTGAACCCGGACTGGGTACCGGTGGAGCGGACTGCTCTGGCACTGGAGCGGAGCAGACGGCTGAACCCGGACTGGGTACCGGTGGAGCGGACTGCTCTGGCACTGAGGCGGAGCAGACGGCTGGACCCGGACTGGGTACCGGTGGAGCGGACTGCTCTGGCACTGAGGCGGAGCAGACGGCTGGACCCGGATTGGGTACCGGTGGAGCGGACTGCTCTGGCACTGAGGCGGAGCAGATGGCTGGACCCGGATTGGGTACCGGTGGAGCGGACTGCTCTGGCACTGAGGCGGAGCAGACGGCTGGACCCGGATTGGGTACCGGTGGAGCGGACTGCTCTGGCACTGAGGCGGAGCAGACGGCTGGACCCGGATTGGGTACCGGTGGAGCGGACTGCTCTGGCACTGAGGCGGAGCAGACGGCTGGACCCGGATTGGGTACCGGTGAGCGGACTGCTCTGGCACTGAGGCGGAGCAGACGGCTGGACCCGGATTGGCCTTCGCTGGAGGTGGCGGGCTGCTGGCCTTCGCTGGAGGTGGCGGGCTGCTGGCCTTCGCTGGAGGTGGCGGGCTGCTGACCTTCGCTGGAGGTGGCGGGCTGCTGACCTTCGCTGGAGGTTCCTCCAGCGGATGCGCAACCCAGGCTCTCCACCACCTCGTCTGCTCCTCCTCCGTGTATTTATAGAACCCCTCGGGCTTCTCCCGGACTCACCCTAGGCCACGTCGGAACTGGTACTGGCGTTAACTCCTCTCGGTCAGTCTCTCCCCAGTCGCGCTGCTTGGTCTCGCAGGGGTGGGTCGTTCTGTCACGAGTGTGTGTGGGGAGAGACCAAGACGCAGTGCAGGGATAGTAGTTCGACATTTATTTTATTTATTTTACTATGTATAATAATACAAATGACCGAACTACCACAAATAACAAACACGATCAACAAGAAAACGTCACGTTCTTAAACAACACAAACACGAATAAACGGACGTAACTGAAAACACACTTACTTCACCGTGACTGCGACATACATCGATAACGACCCACACCCGAGTGAAGGACAGACTCAACATATATGGGATCCCTAATTAGAGACAATGCGTTGCAGCTGCCTCTAATTAGGGATCCACCCCAAACCCCACACAGAAACAGAAAAGAACGACACTGTCAGACTCTGACCATAGCTACATAGAGATGCAAATAGGCTTCTCTATGGCCAGAGCCTGACATATGCATCATGTATCGTGTATCTGTCTCTTGTGTATTTCGTTCTGGCATTTTGCACCTGCCCTGTGTTTTTCATAGCTGCTTGATAAAGTAATTTCCCCACAGGGATCAATAAAGTATCTATCTATCTATCTATCTATCTATCTATCTATCTATCTATCTATCTATCTATCTATCTATCTATCTATCTATCTATCTATCTATCTATCTATCTATCTATCTATCTATCTATCTATCTATCTATCTATCTATCTATCTATCTATCTATAACAGAACACTGTCCTACAATAAACTGAAATCACCTGGCTAGGTGCCATAAACATTGCCATAAAAGTCATGCTTCTGGAGATGATGGATGATGAATGTCAATTTGAACTCTGTGCAGCAGCAATGATGCAAAACAAGACCGAGCGTGCAACACGATAAACACACTCAGGGACGGGAGAGGTGAGGGGTCAGAGTTCAGGGGTCAGATAGTCACCTGGGACGTAGAGGTCACATCCCCAGAGAACAGTGCTCTCAGGTGGACCGCTTTCTCCTTGATACTTTTATTGTGAAACTCTCTAGCATTCTGGGTCTGAGCTTTCTTCTGCAGGACACATACCATGAGACAGAGACAAAGAACAGGAATCAGAAGAAGAAAGCTGCACCCACAACACAGTACCTCATATTCCCTCTCTGATTAATGGGTCTGAATAGTAACATAATTAGGCAGATTATTAACTCCCAAATCAGAGATATAATGTACAGAGAAAAAAAGTATGAAATGTATGCACTCACTACTGTAAATCGCTCTGGATAAGAGCGTCTGCCAAGTGACTAAAATGTTAAATGTAATGATCAAGCGAGATAAGTGGACTTTTGTCCTACTTTCCCACATACTAGATGGCACATAGTTTATTGGGTTGTGAGGAACAATAGTGTTGCTGTGTGGAATAGAGTGGCAGTTTTTATAACACTAATTTAACACACCTGCAGAGATGACTGCACTCTTATACATGTGCTCCTGAAGCAGCAGACCGAGACCCAGACAGAGACAGACAGACACACATGCCTGGCACAGAACAAGGCCACAAGGGCAGACCACTGGCTAAACTTGCCAGTCAGAAGCCTCTGTGCCTCCTTGTCTTTGCCAGGGCTCTGGGTCTGTTCTTGCCATTGTGGTCAGTGTGGATGATCAGGGGTTGACTTCACCAGCTGACTATGTGCTATGCAATGCTAACTGTATAATCATGATTATCTCAACGTTCATATTCAGCCTTTTCCTAAAAAGGATGTCTTATATGATCACACAGTAGGAGGCAATAACAATAGGAAAAAAGACAGAACAGACAAAGAGAAATGGACAGATAGAGAGGAAAGGAGAGGAGAGGAAAGGAGAGGGGAATAGGTCACCTGGGTGATCTTTTCCTCCACCTCCTGAAGGCGTTGGAGCATTCTAGACATGACTAGGACTGCTGAGTGGCAGCAGGAAGAGTAGCCAGGGTAGTCTGTGCTCTCTGGCTGCTGGGGCTGCGTCCGGGGTTGCGTCTGAGCACGTGTCTGATCAGCCTGTCTGACCTTCCTGAGGGTGTGATTTGGGCTGGGTGGGGGTTGGAGCTTGGGTTGGAGCTGGAACTGGGGTTGGGGCTGGTGCTGAGACTGAAGCAGGGCTTGGAGCTGGGGTGAGAGCTTGGGTTTGGGAGGAGGCTGGGGTGGGGGCCGAGCAGTGCACTTAGCTGCATATTTGGTACAGGTTGCAGACTGAAACTGGAAACACACAGCACATGTGAGCTGCAGTTCTATGGTTTTCCGTCAACTCAGGGTGAGCTTGATGAAAAAACAAGAAGCAATTGCAGCAAACAGGCTCTAGTAGTTTAACAGCCGGAGAGAATAGGGGTGAGATTTATGCCCCATGCTTTTCTTTATCGTGTGAATCTACTTCACTGGGGGGTTACTTTTCATTTCCAACCCACAGGGAGCATTAAACACTCTCACTCCAGGTAAGTTATGACTGGTTTGTGAGTGAGTGTATACCATAACTGAGTGACTGTGTGTTCTGCTTAGTGTATTAGCATGGGTATGTGTGTGTGTGTTACAGTATGTTAACCAGGTCTGCTCCAGTCCTCTACCTGTGTCTTGGGGGGAGGGTTGGGTGGGGTCTGCTGCCTGAGGTTGGTGAAGCGTGGGGTCTCAGACATATCCATGGAGCGTGGCCGAGGGGCCCTCCCAGAACCCCAGTCACACTGAGACTGATGGGGTTTGTCAGCCAGAAACAAAGCCCAAGGAAAAGGGTTAGTAGAAAGACAGAGAAGGAATAGAAGAGGGAAAGTGACTTGCTAGATAAGATAAGTATATCACCACACATATTTATAACCAAGTCTTAATCAGAAAACGTACAGCACAAACCTGGCTCTTTCCCTTGGAACACAACTGATTACCTCTGTTCTATAGCACAGTGGTATAAGGCTTCTGAGCACAAACATGCCAGGTACTATCCCATACTACAGTACTGCGTAATATATGGAGGACACTGTCCAACACTGACAGAGTCCTGAGGAGGGGGAATAGGGGACATATCTTGGTGGTTCTGACCTGTCTCCGGAGGGTGAAGCTAGGGGTGTTCTCCTCAAACTTGGACAGGAGCTGGGTGGCCATGGAGCGGACCTTGTTCTCCTTCACCTCCCTCCCCTCACCCACACTGGACGCACTCTGACTAGAGAAGTTGGTTGCCTGTCATGAGAAATAGTGACTTGAGTTATCAGGGCCAAAATAAATTGTATTTTGCTGTATTTGACATTGGTGCACTTAGAATGTCATAATGAAATTGTAGTTTGACAATAAATACCTGTTCCAAATAACTGCAGACTTTCCGTCTCCTTTTGTATGTTGGGTCAGTATCTTCTAGCTTCTTCTCATCCTGAAAGAAAAACAACAGGCCGTAGTATCTGACTAAATATTTCAGACTGCACTCAAAGGTAAGAACTATTAAAGGAAAGCCCATCTAAAAAAAACTCTAGAAGAATGATCTGTCTTTAAACATTTATCTTGTGGACAGACCCAATACAGTCCACTTATTCAAATGAAATGACTTTTGAAATGATAACACAGGGAGGCTGAGAGGCTCTCAAGTTGCAGTCGTTATCAAGGCAGACAGGCACCTGGAGAGAGTAGTGTGATTACCTTTGGTACCCTTTTTCTTGGTACCAAGTTCAGAACTTTGTTCATACTTCTGACTGCCTTTGAAGGATAGTCTTCGCTGTTTTCATCGGCCACTCTAGAATCTGCAATGAAACACGAGTGCATTAAAAGGTATGATATTTTCCACAGAGCTCAGCCATGAATGCCAAATAAAAGCTATAGCCAATGTGTTTTTACAATACGTCTAAAAGAAACCTAATATTACTGTGTTGGAAGGAAGAAATGCCACCTAATAAATAAAGGTATTTTTCGTGGAAACCAATACTGGTAACCCTTCACTTCACTACAGATCATAAGAACGTATACAATTATTGCTAAATAATACATCATCATTCCGTCATGTAGGCAACCAGCATTGCTGTGGATAGAGGCATACAGTACCATGTGACCTCTCAGAGGCCATAAAGCTAGTACAACTGATGCCCCTGTGGCAATAATATGCTCTGTTCCCCTTGGGCATCTCAGACCAGAAACTATCTGGAGTAAGGTAGAGTGTTTTCACTCCAGGCATCCTAAACCCAGACACTGTCTGTAAGGTAACCTGCACTATGCTGGGCAGATATGCATTCCTCTCATGTCAGACAACATGACTGGTAGGGTTGTGCAACGCAGACCTCCTTTCAAAGGAAGTCAGATGAAATCTTATACCCTTTTATCAAATCAAATTGTATTTGTCACATGCGCCGAATACAACAGGTGTAGACCTTACCGTGAAATGCTTACTTACAAGCCCTTAACCAACAATGCAGTTCACTATGGTGTTGAGCTGTAGTCAATGAACAGCATTCTCACATAGGTGTTCCTTTTGTCCAGGTGGGAAAGGACAGTGTGGATTGCGATTGAGATTGCGTCATCTGTGGATCTGTTGGGGCGGTATGCGAATTGGAGTGGGTCTAGGGTTTCCGGGATGATGGTGTTGATGTGAGCCATGACCAGCCTTTCAAAGCACTTCATGGCTACCGGCGTGAGTGCTACGGGGCGGTAATCATTTAGGCAGGTTACCTTCACTTCCTTGGCCACAATGACTATGGTGGTCTGCTTGAAACATGTAGATATTACAGACTCGGTCAGGGAGAGGTTGAAAATGTCAATGAAGACACTTGCCAGTTGGTCCGCGCATGCTTTGAGTACATGTCCTGATAATCCATCTGGCCCTGCGGCTTTGTGAAAGTTGACCTCTTTAAAGATCTTGCTCACATCGGTTACCGAGAGCGGGATCACACAGCCGTCCGGAACAGCTGGTGCTCTCATACATGCTTCAGTGTTGCTTGCCTCGAAGTGAAAATAACCGGCTAAAGTGTGTCTAGAAAGACATAGTCATATGTACTAGATACACATGGTATACACAGTCCAACTAAATGCTTACTTGCAGGTTCCTTCTCGATAATGCAACAACAATAAGAAATAATAAAAGATAACAACATAAAATAAATGGCTCAGTAGAATAGAATAAACATTTTATCATAAGCATAATACAGGAAGGCATACTTTATACTTCAATATTTACATGCGTTATGGTGAAGGGATTGGGGGGCTAGTATTAAAATTGTGCAGTATTTAGCAATCATAATAAGAGTCTGGTGGCAGCCGATGTGATGTGTGTGTAGCATGAATGTGTGTGTGCGTGTGTGTCAACAGGGGGCGCATACACCTGCCCATGGCCGGGGCAGAGCAGTAGGACCATCTGCCTCTCCGCCCTGTCTGCTCCTCCTATTGAAGGGTTCAGAGCCAAATGCTTCAACTGCATTTAAAAATAACTCTGACATGGGAAGGAGCCTTTTAAAAATGGCCTAATGATATAAAATGCTGGTACTTCAATCGGACTACATAGAAAAAGATGGCATCTTTTGTGTGTGTGTGTGTGTGTGTGTGTGTGCATGAGTGAAATCTGAAGTCTGGGGCTTCAGGACAGAGGACAGTGTCTGCAGAGGGATGGGATGAGGGGTGTGAGGCGTACCTGAGATGGGGAGGGGGGTGCCGCGGAACATCTCATAGAACTTGGAGAGGTAGGTGACCATTCTGGTCTTGTCTGGTTCATGACCAGCAGCCATCTCCTCTCTAGTGATGAAGGGTCGGATCCCAAACTCCCGCTCAGCCAGGTCAAACGCAAGCTGGAGGTTGTTAGCCGAATCCTCTTCGTTCAGGGAATCAAACTCTCTGAGGGAAACAGATTGAAATGATATCACGTGATGTTGTTGTAATGTTGTGTGGGTAACTAGGTGACTAAGCTGGTGTCAACATATAAGTTATGAAACAGTTCTAGACTAGCAGTGTAGCCCTCACTTCACCACAAAGATGACATAAATAACAAACTGCCTTAGATACGGAGTGTGACATGTAATACTTAGTTATGCTTTCCAAACTCCCGTTCACATACTGTAGGGCTTCTCTAAAAGTGTTTGTGTCTACTGTATGCTCTGTTTTGTCACACCTATCAGTAACAGAGAGAGAGAGAGAGAGAGAGAGAGAGAGAGAGAGAGAACTGACATCAGGAAAAAGGCTCTTCGAAGAAGGTCAAATGTCATTCACACCTACTGCTTACATTTACTCTCACACAAAGATGGGCTGTGAGGGAGAGGCAGGGGCTTATGTGTACATAGTACACCAGGACATACATTGACATGAATGGGTTACTTTAATGCCTGGCATACTTTACCTTAGACACCCACAGAAGGAGGTGATATGATTACAGCGTGGGTGGCTGTAAGATGTGCTGTTACCGGTGTCTTGATGTAAATGTTAGTTGAAATTCCACATTACAGAATATACCATAGAGGCATTCTATGAGGAGCCAGTCTATCAACTTTCAATGATGAAGTGCTACATGCCATTGTGTGACATGAAGAAGTCACACACATGGTTTATGAGGACAAAAGAGAGTGAGTGCTGAGGTCATTTACAGTTACAGTAGGGTACATAAGACCATTCTTACTGTGGTGGTTTACAGAGTAGTTGTGTGCTGCAGTGTTTTACTGTACGTACATGAGGTGGGATCTGAACCGGTGGATGAGGGCACAGAGAGCCAGGCCGCTCTGCCAGGAGGTGGTCAGGTCTGTCACGCTCACATTCCTGTAGCCCTCTGTCTGTTTCTGACACCACGTCAGCAGCCTGCCCGGCCTGATCTCCGACTCTACACACACAGACAGGAACAAGGTGTTGAGTAGGGAGAAAAGGGCAGGAAACAGGGAGGCACTACCTAAATTGGTCCAATAAGAAGAACATATATTTTTCCATTGTCCCATTTTACATTTGTGTGACTGTCCTTGTCTATCAGTGTATCAGTGTTTCGTCACTTGTCATGTGTTGTGTTTTTGTGGACACCAGGAAGAGAAGCTGATGCTTCTGCGAAAGCTAATGGGGATCCAAATAAACAAATAAATAAGATACTAAATGCAATCCCACTCACCCGGCAACACAACCACAGAACTAACAAGAAGAAAGATCATAGATGTGGGACAGTGACAGCACGTGATGTAAGACTGATAATACGTAAGTTAGAATAGGGGCTGAAGTATGCATATGACTCTGTCAGGACATGTTGAACCTGTCTGTCATTGTGTAATGGACCCATGGTTGTGTAACTTGGTGTTTAGTGCAGTATGTAGAGGCCAGGGTGTGCTTAAAGATAAACAGTATACATGGAAGAAAAACATTGTCAGATGATGGAGACAAAAAACACATCAGCTTATAATGAGGTCAATTCTCCTTGAATAACTGCTCAAAACTTTCCAGTATTAATGTTTAACATGATCCATGGGGCCAAAAATGTATTGAAACGTAACCAGCTAGACTTTGTTTGGTCTGGTATCTGATAACATCCTAAAGATATCACTGATGTGTTTAACTACTAGTGTATGGAGGGGATCTTTCGTGGACTATACTCAGCCTTGTCTCAGGGTAGTAAGTTGGTGTTTGTTGATATCCCTCTATTGGTGTAGGGGCTGTGCTTGGCAGAGTGGGTGAGGTTATATCCTGCCTGGTTTGGCCCTGTCCGGGGGTATTGTCGGGGTATTGTCGGAGGGGGCCACACCCCCCCTGTCTCAGCCTCCAGTATCTATGCTGCAATAGTCTATGTGCCGGGGGGCTAGTTTGTTAAATCAGTTAAATCTGATGTTATTATCCGGTGTCTTGTGTGAATTTAAGTATGCTCCCTCTAATTCTCTCTCTCTCCCACTCTACCTCCTCTCCCGGAGGACCTGAGCCTTAGGACCATGCTTCAGGACCACCTGCCCTGATGACTCCTAGCTGTCCACAGTCCACCTGGTTGTGCTGCTGCACCGGTTTCAACTCTTCTGCCTGCGGTTATGGAACCCTGACCTGTTCCTGGATGTGCCACCTTGTCCCAGACCTGCTGTTTTCATCTCGCTCTCGCTCTACCCTACCTGCGCTCTATTGCACTGAAAAGCCAAGTGACATTCACTCCTGATGTATTTACCTGTTGCAACCTCCACAACTACTTTTATTATTATTTGACCCTGCTGGTCATCTATGAACATTTAAACATCTTGGAGAAAGAACTGGCCTTAATGGCCATGAATTGTTATAATCTCCACCCGGCACAGCCAGAAGAGGACTGGCCACCCCTCAGAGCCTGGTTCCTCTCTAGGTTTCTTCCTAGGTTTTGCCTTTCTAGGGAGTTTTTCCTAGCCACCGTGCTTCTACATCTGCATTGCTTTCTGTTTGGGGTTTTAGGCTGGGTTTCTGTATAGCACTTTGTGACATCGGCTGATGTAAAAAGGGCTTTATAAATAAGATGATTTGATTTGATTTGTATCAAGTCATGTTTTTCCTTTTCACAATACACAGAACCACCAGCTTTGGCCTCCAATAAAATTATGAATGTAGGGGAGGGGGCGTGTCTGTATCCTAAATGACCCTGTCCACAGTCAAGAGGCTCCCACTTCACCAAAACTTGGCTCTCACCATGAACCATTGAAAAAACAAACCTCAGACGGCAACATATTTCCTAAGCAGAGATTAATGCTGGCCCTTCCTTAGTCTGACACTGGTCTGCCTCACCTTAAAGACTGCTGTGGGCCTCTGTTGCTGCTCTCAGAACACTCCCAGAGCACAGGGAACGGGTGAGAACTCAATAGAACTAGAGTTGTATTGCTTATATTCTACTAACTTTGGGTAAACAGCCAATGAATGAATAAGTGCTGCAGATATTTGGGCCCATGAAACCTAAGGAACTCATCTATCATCATTTTCAAATGAGTTACTTCAACCAGTTGAATAGACATCACAGCATGTTCAGTAGGTTAGAGTCATTCACTGGATCAGAGTTAAGTCCATACTAGACAGCGGTACTAAAGCCTCCCAACTCCACAGTCTCTCTGGCCTCTCCAGTATTTTGTATGGCTCACCTCGTCTGGCCAGGTTCACAGGGCGACGTATTGTAGCATTACGCTCCAGAGAGCACGACTTCACTGGCAGCTCTCCGTCGACGTACAGGTGACGCACCTTTAAGATAGAACAGTGAGACAGAGATGAGATTTAGGCAGAAGAAGAGATGTTGAAGGTGAATCTGATATTTGGGGAAAGCAGAAAGTGAACACTGCAGTAAACAATGTGATCCTTGAGAACGGCCTTCTTACCTGGTTTTGTCTGACACAGGTGGAGATGAGGTTGGGATACCGAGTCCCAGGGTCAATGGTGTACTGCTCAAAGTTTTTGGCAATGTTTTCAGTGGTTGTCTGCGGCAGGATTCTGTAAAGACTCTCCCTGGAGAAATATATATATTTAGTGTGTGTGTGTGTGTGTGTGTGTGTGTGTGTGTGTGTGTGTGTGTGTGTGTGTGTGTGTGTGTGTGTGTGTACAGTGTGTGTGCTGACCACTGACCTCTCAGCTAGCACCTCCAGAGGGGTCCTGCCCTCAGCCCACCTTTTCACCATCCAGGCTGAGTCAAAGGCAGCCAGGAAGCCTCTTGCACACCCTGTACCCATGGGCCAGAACGGCTGCACACACAGACACTTAACATCAGCATAACAGTACATTCTGCTGTACATGCAGTACTATAGTCCAACCATTTTAATGATTAAACACTGTTGTCACAGCCTCCTCACCTCTAACAAACTGTCCCCAACCAGTGCCACCAGTAGCTGGTGTCCGAAGCGTTCTCTGACCAGCGCTGCGTTCTCCGAGGCATACATGCTGGTGAAGTCAAACATGGCCACGTCCGGCTGGCCACAGGCGTTTATGGCAAAGTCCAGTGTGGGAAGCTGGTAGTTGGTGCCAAAGTCAGCAGCTTCACGGGCGTAACCCAGCAGAGCTTCCTGGTTCACATTGTCACTGCTCAGCAGCATCTCTGTGTCTATGTAGTCCTATGAGACAAAGTCAGAGGAATTGTGTTTATGAAAGACCATGACCAAGATAATTAAGTAAAAGAGGCAAAGTGAGATGCAACATTGATACCCTAGGTGTAATAACAGTTATTCACCTTGTGTATTACCCTAGGTGTAATAACAGTTATTCACCTTGTGTATTACCCTAGGTGTAATAACAGTTATTCACCTTGTGTATTACCCTAGGTGTAATAACAGTTATTCACCTTGTGTGTTACCCTAGGTGTAATAACAGTTATTCACCTTGTGTATTACCCTAGGTGTAATAACAGTTATTCACCTTGTGTGTTACCCTAGGTGTAATAACAGTTATTCACCTTGTGTATTACCCTAGGTGTAATAACAGTTATTCACCTTGTGTGTTACCCTAGGTGTAATAACAGTTATTCACCTTGTGTATTAGAGGACCATTAAAGATGGATGCTCTTTAAATTGTACTGTGATGCCACTCTCAAAGTCCCACATTGTCTTTATGAATGAATTCATGGGATGACTCATGCAGGACCCTGGCAATTGAAGTGAGTGAGAGCGCTGAGAGGGAGTCATAAGCCAGTGAAATATGTGCTCCTTTAGGGATGTTTATAACACTTAGCTTTCATGAATGTCATTGTGGCTCATGGGCTGTTCAGCTGGCAGACCACCAAGGAGGAGATTCCTCCAACCTCCTCTATTTACTCCCAACCTTTCCTTGTCCCCTCTCTCTCTGTCTTCCTCTCTCTCACACACATATGAATACAACACCTTCAGACGTCAAGAAAGAGTCTAGTTGATGATCCCTGTTCTAAACAACGTTTGCTCACATGAATGATGACCCCCTTGTCCAGTAGGCTCTGTTTCTTTGCTGTCATGACAAAGTAGTGTGTGTTGTCCTTGTAGTATACAATGTTCTCCAGGTCAATACCTGAAACAAATGACAGACACAGACAGGAAGGTAAAAAAAACATGATAATGACAGGTTTGAAGATTGTTGTTTGACAATGTGTGGATTTAAGTGCATTCTGAGGGCAGTCTGCTCCTCTGGCTGACTCATTGGCTGTGAGGGATCTCAGGTGCACCTGTTTCCTCTTTGAGGTCCAGGAAGAACTTCTGGTTAAAGATGAAGGCCACACCGCTGATTTCCTCCACCTTGGCCTCAGCCGTGGTGTTCCTGTTGACAAAGTTGGCCGTGATGGCGATAGCCAGCTTACCACGAAACTCCTTCCTCTTGAACCCTGAGAGAGAGAGAGAGAGAGAGAGAGAGAGAGAGAGAGAGAGCGATAAAGAAAGAAAGAGAGAGATGGTATGTTACTATTCTCCAGCTAGGCCGGCGGAGGCATATTAATCCAGAGGAAATCTAACACTGAGCTGAAATCACAGGCCAGTTATTTTAGGATCAGAGAGGCTCGTTACCGAGGTGATACTGTTTATATCACCAGGGGAACAAAAGCCTTGGCAGGAGAGTTGGGTGAGTACTTAAATGTTATGATCTAATAAATATGTCTTCCAGGTTGATTAACTTTCACAACTTCAGGTGGAGTAAAGTACAGGTGCTGCCACTCCTTACATGAACTGTACTATTGTAAGAGAAGGTGCTGTCTCATTTATTTCATGGTGAGATTTTACAATGTATACTCTTATTGGCTGCATTTGCTTACACTTCTGCTATTTAGGATTTCAACAAGAAGTAAATAATCAGTTCCTCTTCAGATAGACAAATTGGGGAAATACTTTTTCGATTGAAGAGTATATTGCTACCTCTCACTGACCCTGAAAACGTTACATTTTTTTATTGAGTTAATATTAACATTCTCTGTCCTATCTAGTGCCAAGCATAACTGCAGGCAAGCCTTAAAATAGACTGAAGCATGGGCTCAGACTTGTAATGTCAGTCTGCCATTTACTTGGGTTCCTGTTGCTGCCATTCTCACAATTATGTTTTTTTTTAAAGCTGTCTGACTTTTTAAATTACATATAAAACCTTGCCTTTGTGAAATATAATATGGGGATATAATTTTTACAAGACTCTTTGTGGTGTCAAAGCTTCACCAAAGCGCCTAAAGCCTGGAAAAGCCATACAAACACAGCCAGTACCCCGACTATGTCACTCCAAGCTGTATGTCCCACAGGTCACATGTTAATATGCTTATAACTGTCCTGGGGAAGAGGAGGGCTCTGCACCAAAGCCCTTTAGTGAAAAAAAAGACATCCTCATTACCTCTAACTTAGGAAGGAAAGGAGGATGTATGTTCTAATGTGTTCAGCCTCTCTTCCTCCTACAAAATAATGTATGAGCTTCTGAGAGGTGCTTTTCTGGGAGGAGGTAGCATTTGAATATGAGCCATAAATGTTCCATTGCTGTCACTGCTAATTCACTGGGGCTTCCCCCGCCCCCTCACATCACTCTTTCCAATGCAGTGTTCCTTTCAGACGATTAGCTGGGTACAGAACAGATTGGGGTATATTTAACCCTCCTCTCAGACAGGGCCTGCATGGTAGTTCAAAAGCAGACTTCTAAAAAGAAAGTTTTCCTCAGGCTTTTCGTCATCAGACGATGACCTAAACGCCTCATTTTTTGGAGACAGAAATTGCCCTTTTTAGGAATAAGCATCTGATGTGGATTGGTGAGGAGATGACGGGCATTCAACATGCATGCATCAACTGTTGAACAGCATCCAGATGATTACACACACAGGGCCCCAGAGCTATGGTGATTTCATGTCTAACCTTATTAATGACATCACATAGGGTATCGTTTTACAGAGGCGTGCTTGATTTTATGGCTTCCTAACTTTCTTGGATGAGACTATGCTTTTTTAAATGGATGCTTTGTGTAGCCAAAATCCTCAGCCAATAACAATCACATGTTTCTTAGTTACAGTTGTTAGGCTGTTATCCAGACAAAGTAATTATATGAGAAAGGTGTCCTGGATATTATTTGAAACAAGCCACTGTCAACATAGCTACATAAACACACGTTTCAATATAGAAATTGTGTTTGAAGTCGCTCCAGATAATATGCAACTGCATTTGAACTTGGAGCTAAAGTTAGCTTTGGAGCAAGCAGTGTTTAGTAAACATATTGAGCAATTTCAGCGAGAGAGCCATTCCACGGATGTGCTCACATGATGTCCTAAAACAGTGGTCACCAACCTTTACTGAGTCAAGATCACTTTCTGAGTCAAAATGCAAACCGAGATCTACTGCTCTGATTTTTTTTTAACATGACTTAAAAAACATAAGCATATGCAAAAAAAACATAACTGTAGCAATGAGGTTTGATCAGTAAACAATAAACCCAATACATTATCGCCTCATATTGGCTTTGCTTGAATTGCTCTGTGATGCATTGTTGTTTGGACCATTTTTATATTTAACAATTTGAGGTAGGCTTTACGGGTAATAGATCCGTTGTTGTATTATTTGCAAGGCACAGCTGAGCGACTATACATTTAAATGATTTGCTATTTATTTTTATTTTTACGGGGCTGATGGTGCCTGCATCTGATGGTCAGTCTCAGCGTAGGGAGAGAGCAGCAGACTGAGGGTCCGCCTCTCAACATCCCTCCGCTCCCTTTCCTCCACTGTCACTGACCAAAAAGGGACACGGTCTTCCAGCTGATGGCAAAACTCGAGTCGCACCGCGTTATTTCTGCCTCATGCACAAATTCATGTTGTTACTCCTATGAACAGAGAAAGTGAAATATTCCTATTAAAAAAGACCCAAGCTGCTGAATTGAATTGAATTAATAACAACAACACAAGCCAATCACTACTCTGTCCTACTCATTCATGGCTCCAGGTCATATATAAGTCTTTGCTAGGTAAATCCCTGCCTTATCTCAGCTCGCTGGTCTCCATAGCAACACCCACCCGTAGCCTGCACTCCAGCAGGTATATTTCACTGGTGATCCCCTGGAACGAATTGCAAAAATCATTGAAGCTGGAGACTACTATCTCCCTCAATAACTTTAAGCATCAGCTGTCAGAGCAGCTTACCGATCCCTACACCTGTATATAGCCCTTCTGTAAATAGCCCACCCTACTACCTCATCCCCATATTTATTATTTTTGCTCATTTGCACTCCAGTATCTCTATTTGCACATCTATCAGTCCAGTGTTAATGCTAATTTGTAATTATTTCGCCACTATGGCTTATTTTTTGCCCTACCTTCCTAATCTTACTACATTTGCACACACTGTACATAGATTTTCTATTGTGTTATTGACTGTACGTTTGTTTATCCCATGTGTAACTCTGTGTTGTTGTTTTTGTCGCACTGCTTTGCTTTGTCTTGGCCAGGTCGCAGTTGTAAATGAGAACTTGTTCTCAACTGGCCTACCTGGTTAAATAAAGGTGAAATAAAAACAAAAATAAAAATAATTACTGCTGCAGTGCTTGTTGTAGCGCTGAATGGAAATAGGAAGAACACGCATTTGTTGAATACAAAGTGTTGACAGTGCTAAGTAAGAATTTAAACATGAACTCACTTATACAAACAGCAATTATTTGCTGTATTCATTGACAGTCTCTCTCTATTCATGGTTTTAAATGTTTTGAAATCTTACAGTATCAACTTTGCTGTAGCTTTATTTTATGCCTGTAAAGTTACTGCAGACATGGTAATCTGAGCCTTCCGATTGGCCAGTGGAAGGCCTATAGTGCACTTGATTTTCAAAATGGCAACAGTTTGCCTACCCGGCACGCAGGACAGCTGAATCGGGTGCACCTACCGCCAACAGCTGGAGACGAATAAAAGAAATAGGAACACAAGGCTTTATCATTTTTTTTTTTAAACAAATGTTTGGCGATCGACTAGGAATGCCTTGGAGATCGACCGGTTGGTGACCACTGTACTAAACAGTACACTACCTGGGGTCAGGTCATTAACGGTATGTAGATATACTCTGCATGGATACAACCCTTGTCACTCTCCCATCCCTCCAGAGTTCTCACCTTCCAGGGTATTTCTCCTCCCATCAGCCCCCACCACCACGTCAAAGTCAATGTTAGCCACAGGGTGATCGGCAGGCCTGATCTCAGCTCTCCAGCCAGGCCCTGAAACACAGACAGAGGAGAGGAGGGGAGAGAGGGTCAGTACAGTTCAACATTCACATGGACACACACCTCAAACAAACACAGTTATCAGTTTACAAACGGGTAGAGTTCAACACAGATAGAGAGAGTGAGAGGACGTGGGCTAGAGAAACAGACAAAATATTTCTGGGGAATAATATTTATGATGCCTATCAACACCAGCAGGGGAAAGGGTTTGCTGATCCTGACAGCTCTCAACAAAGAGGGTGACACAGAGGTCACACACTGTGTCAATTAGCTCGGCAGACTATACCATGCTGTAATTATATAAGATGTTGATTAATGTCATTCTCACTTGTACTGTATAATTGATAACAGAGTGCTAGCTACAGTATATAATTCAATACGTTACAGCGTTTTAGCACGTAGTGGATCAAATGTGGTGAATGATGTCAGCCACAGAGGCAGTGTGAGACCCAGCAGCGTAGGGTTGGCTGTCTATCCGCTGTGTAATATCACCATGTCAAAAAAGCATTCCATCATATCAAGGACACCGAGCAGCCTGTGACAGCAAGAGCAGGGGGACCATTCTGTATCCAAATTTAGTAAAGACTCTTGTTTTTATCAGTTGGTTGACGTCGCTGTCGAGGAGGCCACATGGGATAGCTAATGACCTCCAGTCCAGGAGTCCAATCCACAAAGCTCTGTAGGAGGGAGGTGGGTCAAGTGTAGAGGTATTTCAGATAGCCAGCCTTTCAGTCTGGCGCCACATCACCACACACCACACAGCGTTCACATCTTGAAGCAGCTAGTACTGTACTGTTCTAAGAACTTAGCCGAGGGGGCACGGTTGTAATTACACTGGCTAATCAGCTCTTAATTAGCTTCCATGGCTGTAATTTGGCTCTGCTGCTCCTTAAACAAAGCTACTAGGTCTGCTCTGCTCACTGATATTACTGTGTGCTCTGCTCAGCAGCAGCCATAAAATAACATTAGCACCTGGGGAGGTTGCTAACCATTAGCAGCTGAATAGGAATGGTGAAGCAATGATTATGACTTTTAAACATTTGATTTCCATGGCAATGAAATATCAAATAAAGGGTGATCAGTGCACTGCTGTAACAGTGCTGCTGTTTACGGTTGGTTACCAAGGAGATATACAGTACTGTTGAATGGGGAGGCAGAACTACTCTTAATTTGATCACCCTGTTGCAGGATAGCTTTCCTGCAATGCAGGACATTTTAAACGTGTAGTGTATTTGAGGTTTCAAAAGGCTTCTGAAGTTTGTAATTTCCACTTAAAAATTTCAGACTTGATTTTCAGTATGAAAAATGTATCAACCCCTAAAAAAATGTCAATTAATTATAATCAACAAAATAACTCACATTTCCTGTTGCTGCAGGATTATTTTCCTGCTGTAGCAAACTGGCTCAAATTAAAATCTTACTGACTGTTGATGATGCAAGGCTCTGTTAAGGTGCACTGTTGATGTTCTCCGAATGCATTGCATAAAGCCCTTCAACCCCAACTAAAACACAGGTCTGATGTTGGAAGTCTGGTCCCAAATGCTGTAACCTAGCCTTTGCCTGAATCCCTGAACTACATCCAATGACCCCTAATGGTGAGCAGGAAGGAGCAGGGATGATGGGTTTATGTGTACTAGGCCAATGTTGATGGATTTCAATGGACATATACTGTAGGTACTGTAAGTGGGCTGTCACTCACCGTCATTCTCCTGGTTCTCTGGAGGTTCCAGCAGCTTGACAAACTCCACATTGACGTGGAACTCCACAGCTACGAGCAGGGCAATCTTCAGCAGCATGAGCTGGAGCTGACGAATACCTGGCAAACAGACAGGAATCAGGAGTTCTTAGAACCATGCATGAAACCCAGCTGACTTTTCTGGCTTATCTAATACAGTACCTAGTACATGCACACTGCACAGGCATCCATGCATGTACACATGATACACACAACCAAACGTGACCTTTGGCCTCTGTCACTTGAGAGCTGTAGAAAGATTTGCTTTAAACACCAGCAGCTCTGCTCTGTATCTCTGTAGCTAAGAGCAGGTGGAAGGTTCACCTTCCATGGCTCACAACCTTGACATTATGTAATGGAAAGGATCGGCAGCATCAAAGCTACTAGACAAAAGACAGCTTTGAAGGGGAATAGGATACAATAGCATAATCATAAGCTAAGAACATGAATCCAACAATATCGATAAGCAAATACATGTAGGGCTATGGGAAATGGCTGTTATGACTAACAACTGTTATGGTATGGGCGGAAAGGTTTCCTGCTCAGATGTTCACCCAACAGGTACTTACTTATGTGGTCTATGGCTCCAGCACAGAATTTTCCGTAGAACTTCTTGGCCCCGAGGCCCTTGAGGTCATGGATGGTGTAGGGCCACAGGTGCAGCACGTTGTTCCTGGAGAAGGTGTCTCTCTTCTCAATCACCACTACCTTGGCCCCCAGCAGAGCCAGCTCGATGGCCGTCCGCAAGCCACATGGGCCTCCCCCGATGATCAGGCACTGCAGGGACAACAATGACAGAGGGACACAATTGTCATTATGAGTGCAAATAAATAGGACTCAAAATAGTACTTCATATTCACACTTCTGTTACACAAAATACAATACATGTGTATATTCAAACCCTATGCATGTCAAAGAGATCATATACCATATATTTGCCTTATCACCATGATAAATAATACTTACTGAAAATAAAATAATTGTTTAAACCTGTAGACATACTCAATACAGCAGATGCAATATGAGAGGATGAGTTGATGAGTGTTTACTGTATATTACCAAGTAAACAGACAGAGTGCCTGTGGTGGATGTTTATGGTGACAGTATGTTGTGTGTTACTCTGACCCAGCGCTGGGAGAGTATGTGACATTACCTCAACCGTAGATCATAATTACAGCTTAGTCATATCAAAGACATGATTCATGCATCTGCCGTACTCAAATATGCATGAAGTCAGTTGTTTTGGGTTAAAGGATCATTCTGAGAATGTGTGGTGAGAACATGACCTCATCCAGCCATCTGGAGAGGATGAGAAGGGACTTTATTGGAGTGTCCAACTACTCCTGAGTCAGACAGTAGACCCTGCTGTGCCCAACGAGTTGGGCAGCTTCCTGTTTCCTTAACCTTATAACCAATCAGAGCCTGAGGTGCTATCTCAACCAGGCTCAGCCATCTCAGCCCACTGTGACCTTTTCATTTCAGATCCCTAATTTCCTCCCCAGCCCAGTCAACCCACACACCTGACCCCGTGTGCAGGGAGGGCCAGCAGTATATTTGAATAGCGGGACTCACTTCCTGTCACCCTGTGTGTCTGCCTGAAGGGCCACAGGAACACCCAGGAGGTGTCACTCAGATCAGTATTGTGACACAGTCGTGTTTCAGCCCCAGGGGGCCTTATCATGTTTTTATACTGTAGCTCTCTGTGCTGAATGGGGTATACTCTCTCTCTTTTTCTCTAGCTCTCTTTCTCTCTCTCCCGCTTGCTCTCCTTTGCCCCCCCCCCCCCCCCCCCCCTCTCCCGCTCTCTCTCAGGGTGCTGTTTACAGAGATAAATATGCCAGCTGCCCAGATCACACCATAAATGGTACCGCTGCTCCCAGCAATAAAAATACGATTGGCCTTTAGTCATTGTGTTTTCTCATTCTGCAGGGTGTCATCAGGAGGTGAAGGAGAACATAACATTAGCAGCCTGGGGGTAAGAGTATGAGGTATTCAATACTCTTCAGGTATACTAGCAAAAACCCTGTGCGTAGCTATGTCTGTACAGGCCTGGCTGGCCCAGTTATTTTCATCACAAGGAGTGATTCAAGTGGATGGGTTCTTTAACCATTGTCAGGTGACGTGCCAGGTGAGTTAAGCATCCACCGCCACAGAGGAGAAAGAAAAAAAACATATGGAACAATGCCTCATTCACAAACAAAGAACAACATTAGCTCAGTTTATTCAGATGTGCCTAACCACACAATCCCACAATGTGAGGTATTATCAAACCTGATATAAACTAGATAACCACTATCAAAGCAGCACTTTTGTTTTAATCTGTCTCTATGGTGCTATGAGAGATGAGCGGTTTGTTTTGCCTGTTTCTGTGTTATCGCAGATGGGAGGGCTTCCTGAGGGCCCACTGCAGTTCTGCTGAGTCAGACCACAGCTACTTCCTGTCTGTCCCCCACCTGTGACCTCACTCCCTCACCCTCACCAGGAGAGGAAGACCCCCCCATCCCCCTCACCTTTCACTTCTCTCCCGTTCATTACTTACTGCACCTGGAGCCCTATTAGCTGTCAATCAAATCAAAATGTATTGGTTTGGTACTCAGTCTATCATACTCAAACACGCTTTTCAAAATGGAAAGTGGGCACAATGTCAGGCAGTCGGCAATTACTGTCTCCTAGAATCCTGATCAATCTATGGACCTCAAGGATATAGGATACTGATGGACCAAACATTATCCTCCATAACTGCACTGTTTTTGAATGAATTCAAATTACTCGTTACGCTCTACAGCTATAACTATTTAAGGAGTATAGAAATGTCCTCTAAGGTCTAAGACATCAGCTGACTGGTGGTCTCCAGTGGGTTCATGTTGCCCAGTCACTTCAACAGTTAGATTGATGGGAACACCCCCAACACTGAGCTGAGTGGAGCTCCTTAGCACACATGCTTATTCTGGCTTCGCCGGAGTGAAACAAACTGGCTGTGTGTGTGTGAGTGAGCGAGCGGAGCCTGTGCACCTGCAGACATGATGTGATGCCTCACTAGCTGGGCTCAGCACACGGTGGTGGCTCACGCTGTTTTGGGACAAAATGTCAGACTTAAGGTATTCAGAGAGACCACCGGGAGAGCCACAACATGAACTGGCAACCCTCGCAGACAGCCATCTGGGACTTCATGGGAATTAGAACAGGAGAAATGGAGCAATACTCGTGTCTGGGCATTATATAGGCTTGAGAAACAGGCAAGGAGGTCACAGTGTGTCTCTGAACTTTCAAATCATACTGTATAGAAGGTTCCATACACTGAATTATTTGCTCAGTGGAAGCACACTTTTCCACAGTATCAAACCATATAATTAAGGGAAAATAGGTCCATCTGTCAAGATGTCACAGATGTCAAGAGAGGATGACAAGCATGGAAATGTTGATGACACTGTTCAATGATGGGCCATCTAGGGAGAGATTTACCAGTATGACATAGACAACCTGTTATAAAGCAGAGTTCCTCTGCAATGAGGGGGGAAATACAGTAGGAAAGAATCCTTAAAAAAACAATTGTTCTGTCTTTAATGCTAACCCACATTCAGTGGGTTGTGAAGTAAAGCGTTCATGTCTTTGCTGTAATATCAGTGTAATAAACAATAACACAATGAAAACATGTCCATGTGATTCATACATGAGGCATAACAGTTCACATAAGAAAAAGGAAATTAAAGGTTGCACTTATGATTGAAGGCATTTCATGAATGCAAAACCATTCCAAACATATTACGTAGCTTGAGGAGAATCGTGTCTACATAACTGAGACTACTAATTAGCAATCAACTTGCCATATTATTTAATTAGGCTATTATTGCAATAATAGTGTGTGTCATAATGTGAGTTTGATTGCCTGATAATTATAGGGCTTACTTTGTAATTGTGATTAAAAAAGAAAGAGAACACACAAATAATTCCCTTAATAGAAAACAGTGTCTGTATTCTGCTGAGGTATACTGGCTCTGCAGTGCAGGTCAGGATCTCACTTTCAGGGCATAGCCGGTCCAAATAGTTTCCATAGAATCTGGCACTGGAAAGCGGTACCGCCCTGGAAAACTAACAGTCTCTCTCACTGGGCCACTTCCCACTCCAGCTCACTTTTCCAGACTTCTCAGATGAGACAAGCACAAAGCAACTCTGATACTAATAAAATATAAGCTTCTCAGATCTCTGGCTCAAGAAGCCACTACAATAGGCCTAAAGCACTTACACTTAACAGCATAATCAGTGAAAGAGACTATGCCCAGTAACATATGTTCTCTGACCATTCGGTTCAGTGTATCTGCTTCATATTTAAATTGAAGCTGTGGAAAAATAAATATGGGCCTTTATTGTGTTCGTCATTAAAAAACGTATATAGAAGAAACCAACAGTAAGTGTGTGTCATTGGCATTATAGCCAACTGTAATAAACTGGTGATGACTTCATATCCTATACCGATTGTAGCTCCAGCAGGCATTTGGAGGCTGGGTGAGGAATACCACCACATTGTTATTCCCTGTGAACTACCACCAAACCCTAACTCATCGCTTACGTCATCCACTTCTTGTGAAGAAAGTAAAGAAAAGTAATTTATCAAGTTGTGGCAGGTGGGCCGCAAGTAATCAGGAGAGCCATTTTCTGTACCACTATCTGTGGGAGATGTCCTTCAATTCTTTTACGCCTTAAATCTCATATTCTGTAAACAGACTTGAAACATAAGAAGTGAGGGTAAGTTGAGTTCTAGCCTCCGTTTTTTTACAAGGTCGTTCCTCCTTCACAAAATACACTTCCATCCACACAGCCAACATGTATCAAATCCTTATGTAAGTCTCTCCTACTGTACCAACAGTAAGGTTCATTATCCAGAACCCAGAGACTGTACTGTACATCTGTTTTATTACTTTGATAAATAAGGCCATTCTACGCTGTTCTGTGGCTTGTCAGACTGAGGAAACCTAGCTGAAACTCTTTGGCATGGGACTAAAGACAATCAGACATTTTAATGAAAGGTTCAATAGAACTGGGAGAGCATCTAATCATGGCATTCTCTCAGATCAAGAGGGTGTATGGTGCTCCAACCTGGTTTATAGCTGATATCAGAGAGAACATGTAAAACCTGTCTTATTTTGAAGAACACACTTTAATAGCAATCTGGGCAGGGTTCCAATCTTTTAGGAGGGCCCAATAAAGAACACCGCCCCCTCAGTAGAACCAAGGAAAATAATCACACTCGCTGAGTGATGCTGTCTGTGGATGTGTGTTATGAAAGCATTCTGGTGACTGATTGAGGGTGCTGTGTAGCTTTGTAATGCATCATTCTGCCAAGCTGAGAGAGGCAAGACTCTGTACAGCTGTGGATGAGAAGGAAATGAGGATGGTTTTGAGGTGAGGGAGGGACTGAGTTAAAGTAAAGGCGTTTACATGCTTCCCAGCAGAAACAGTTTGGAAGAGTTACTATGTGACGTTTTTTGATTGTTTTGGACTTCAGTGAGTTTTATTTTCGGCTGTTCGGGCACACAACATTTTTTATGGAGGCAAGCCGAAGTCGGTAGCCGAAGTCAACGCCCCTTCGTCTGTGATTGGGATTCTTCAATAAAGTATTTGCTATCATTTACAAGAGACGACTTGTTTTCATGCAAATGTTTGAATTGAGAAATACTGCATCTGCAACCAAACATCTTAGTTAGATGTAAAATTGCTCGACTAAGATCTCCTCTGCAAAAACTTCTAAATTAATGACAGATTTGTTGAGTTATCGTAGATGAGTTCTGCTTATTTTGAGGAAGTATATACTGGCTATGTCGTCTCAAAATGTACAAACAATACTTTTGCCACTTTTTTCAAGCGAAGATCTATAAATTTTAAAATGTAATCTTTATATTACTAGGCAAGTCAGTTAAGAACAAATTCTTATTTACAACGACAGCCTACCTACAGGGTCAGCCCCTGGAGCAAATTAGGGTTAAGTGCCTTGCTCAAGGACACATCGACAGGTTTTTCACCTTGTCGGCTCGGGTATTCGAACGAGCAACCTTTCGGTTACTGGCCCAACGTTTTAAACGCTAGGCTACCTGCCGCCCAAAGGAGTATGCGAGCAGACTTGTTTGGTAGGCACTAGCCGAACTGAAACATGCTGACGCCTTAAGTGTGTGTGTGTGTGTGTGTGTGTGTGTGTGTGTGTGTGTGTGTGTGTGTGTGTGTGTGTGTGTGTGTGTGTGTGTGTGTGTGTGTGTGTGTGTGTGTGTGTGTGTGTGTGTGTGTGTGTGTGTGTGTGTGTGTGTGTGTGTGTGTGTGTGTGTGTGTGTGTGTGAGAGCCAGAGAATCAGTCACACCTGTCACTATGGCGACTTGAATCCTGAATAATAATAAGTCCAATGGGTCAGACCAGTCAAACAACTCACAGCTACACAAAGAGAAGTAAAATGCATAACATTCATAAATATTATGGGGATCTTATTTCAAACTACTGTAGGGTGTGCACCGTGCACTGTCAACACAATTTTCACGCTGATGTTCTTGGAGTTCTTTGTCTCTTTTATCTCCAAAGACGTCCATGCAACAGAGCTCTGTCTACAGTGTGAAAATAATGCCAGAGGTACATACAACACCTCTGGATGATACAAAGCAAGTGTTCTTTGAATGTCATGGTGAGTGGCTGTTAGCTGACCTTGGTGCCCACACAGGCCTGGCCCTTCTTGTACTCCTTGTGGCAGGTTCTCTTGTCCAGCTTGGTCCAGAGGGCCTTGGCCCTCCACGAGGTAAGCCTGGTCTTCAGACTACTGTAGAATGTCTCATGGTCCTGAGGGTCTAGATCTAGCAGCCTGCACAGGATGTTGAAGGACTGCATGGTGCTCTTACAGGTAGAGGCCTGGATGAAGTTCTCAAACAGCTTCCCTGCCTGGTCCTTCTCCTCCTCTGTCTCCCCCATCTTCCCCAGCAGGAGTACAGAGTGCTGGGCTGGTGCTGGCTTGCCTTTCCCCCACTCTTGCTCTCCCCCAGCTGTCTCAGTGGCTACACCCACAGCCTGGCCCCCATGGTCATGCCCAATCTGAGGAGGTACAGAGAAAACATATTGAGTCTGATGTCATCACACAACCTTTAGAAGCATGGAATCCTTAACAGATGGCTTTATGTAACTGTGGAAAAAGGGTTTATACAGTCAATTAACCAGCCTGCAACAATGACTGCTTTTCTACAGAACTGGTTGCATTGAATTTAATTTACCTCAAATCAGTGACTTACAGATTGTAACATTCAGCATTGGATAATGCATTGTAACATTTCCAGTGTAAGAATAGATTTGTTTGAGCTCTTAAAGAAAGCATTTTTTATCTGCTGACAAACTAAAACAGCATGCCATACTAACTGATTGTTTATAGATAGATCCTGGGATAATGATCTTCATTTCTGGTTAACAATGGACTGTAAAAGAGTGTACATTTCCAAAAGTCACTGCCAAAGTTCAAAAGCTCAAAATAGAAACGTGTTTCAAAACATACAGTATTCTAATTTCTATGAACTAAATGACATACTGTACAGGAGGTCATACAGTAACACAGAGAATATCAACACAATAATGAATCATAGCTGCCATCTACAAAGTACAGTGCATTTCATTCTAATGACCAAATCTAGGGATAAAAATACCAGACAGCTCAGTCAGGTCAGACAGTTCTGCCCATGCCTGTTTGCACATCACTGACTTGGCACTAGTGGACACGGACAGAGTGCTAAGCAGGGAGAAAAAAAGTGCTTGTCTTGCAGCTTTCGCTCTCCAGCTGAAAACTGGACAGAGGTGAGTTTTTTCATCCGCAGAAGGGGGACACCTCCTACCCCTGGATATACTACCTAGAGTTGTAGACTGGTCTCATAGGTCTACGTAACATAGTAAATGTAAATCCGGGACACTCAAATTAGTATGATAAGTTATGTTTGGTATGGTTACATAAGATGGAAGGCTAAGACAAAAACAAAAGAAGGGTGGAATAACGCAAACCTCTAGCAACCCAAAGGTTTCGTGTTCAAATCTCATCACAGACAAAAGCATTTTAGCTAATTAACAACTTTGCAACTACTTACTAGTTAGCCACCTAGCTAATATTAGCCACAACAAATTGGAATTTGTAACATATTATACGTTTTGCAAATGCGTAACATATTGTACATGTAGCAAATTCTTAAAATATAATTTGTAACATATCATACAAACATCACAAATTACTACATACCATATGAAACGTTGCACATCATACTAAATGTAATGTCTCGGATTTACGTACAGAATAATACGAAATGCTCTGAGACCACGTTGAGAGTTGTGTCTTTTTTTTTCACTCCCCTCTAGGATTTCAAAGCCATTGAATTCCTTAGGATAATATTGATGTCTCGACAGGTCCGAAGGATAAAAGTGAAACAGAATAATAGCAACCTCTCTGTACCATTGAGTGGCCAGGATGGTCCTCAGGCCGCACCTTAACTGAGAGAGAGCGAAAACTCTTCATTAATTATGGCTGAGGCTTACATATGCTTACTTTAACTTTTAGCATTAGCCTCACAAACCATATATTGAAAAATGGAACCGACACAAGAAAAATCCCCTGGTTCAAAAATCACTAATCAAACATTTTAAAATTATGCCATGGAATCCACACCAGAGCACAACATCAAAGTAAAACATGGTAACTTTCTCCTAAAAATGTGAGAACTTTTGGGTGGGGACCACAGCTTCTGTGAGGTTTGGGAACAGCAGTCCTTTGATATTCAAATCATCCATGGAGTGAGCTGAGCCCAGAAGGACCTGCTGCAGAGTCATCCCCCACTCTCCACCTCCACCCCAACTAACACCACAGGGCCTGGGGGAGGTACACTATATGTACAAAAGTATGTGGACACCCCTTCAAATTAGTGGATTTGGCTATTTCAGCTACACCCGTTGCTGACAGGTGTATAAAATTGAGCACACCGCCATGCAATCTCCATAGACAAACATTGGCAGTAGAATTGCCTTAATGTATAGCTCAGTGACTTTCAACATGGCGCCGTCATAGGAGACCACCTTTCCAACAAGTCAGTTTGTCAAATTTCGGCCCTGCTAGAGCTGCCCTGGTCAACTGTAAGTGCTGTTATTGTGCCGTGGAAACGTCTAGCAGTAACAACGGCTCAGCCGCGAAGTGGTAGGCCACACAAGCTCACAGAATGGGGCCGCTGAGTGTTAAAGTGCATAACGCGTAAATAAGGCCATTCTACGCTGTTCTGTGGCTTGTCAGACTGAGGAAACCTAGCTGAAACTCTTTGGCATGGGACTAAAGACAATCAGACATTTTAATGAAAGGTTCAATAGAACTGGGACAGCATCTAATCATGGCATTCTCTCAGATCAAGAGGGTGTATGGTGCTCCAACCTGGTTTATAGATGGTATCAGAGAGAACTTGTAAAACCTGTCTTATTTTGAAGAACTTAAAACACACTTTAATAGCAATCTGGGCAGGGTTCCAATCTTTTAGGAGGGCCCAATAAAGAACACCGCCCCCTCAGTAGAACCAAGGAAAATAATCACACTCGCTGAGTGATGCTGTCTGTGGATGTGTGTTATGAAAGCATTCTGGTGACTGATTGAGGGTGCTGTGTAGCTTTGTAATGCATCATTCTGCCAAGCTGAGAGAGGCAAGACTCTGTACAGCTGTGGATGAGAAGGAATGAGGATGGTTTTGAGGTGAGGGAGGGACTGAGTTAAAGTAAAGGCGTTTACATGCTTCCCAGCCGAAACAGTTTGGAAGAGTTACTATGTGACGTTTTTTGATCGTTTTGTACTTCAGTGAGTTTTATTTTCGGCTGTTCGGGCACACAACATTTTTTATGGAGGCAAGCCGAAGTCGGTAGCCGAAGTCAACGCCCCTTCGTCTGTGATTGGGATTCAATAATGTGTAGTATTTGCTATAATTCACGAGAAACGTCTCGTTTTCATGCAAATGTTTGAATTGAGAAATACTGCATCTGCAACCACCTTTCCAACAAGTCAGTTCGTCAAATTTTGGCCCTGCTAGAGCTGTCCCGGTCAACTGTAAGTGTTGTTATTGTGCCGTGGAAACGTCTAGGATCAACAATGGCTCAGCTGCAAAGTGGTAGGCCACACAAGCTCACAGAATGGGGCCGCTGAGTGTTAAAGCACATAACGCATAAAAAACATCTGTCCTCGGTTGCAACACTCACTACACTAGTTCCAAACTGCCTCTAGAAGCAACGTCAGCACAAAAATTGTTTGTCGGGAGCTTCATGAAATGGTTTCCATGGCCGAGCAGCCGCACACAAGCCTAAGATCACCATGCGCAATGCCAAGCGTCGGCTGGAGTGGTGTAAAGATCACTGCCATTGGACTATGGAGCAGTGGAAACACATTCTCTGGAGTGATGAATCACGCTTCACCATCTGGCAGTCCAACGGGCGAATTTGGGTTTGACAGGTGCCAGGAGAACGCTACCTGCCCGAATGCATAGTGCCAACTGTAAAGTTTGGTGGAGGAGGAATAATAGTCTGGGGCTGTTTTTCATGGTTTGGGCTAGGGCCTTTAGTTCAATTGAAGAGACACAATAACGTTCTAGACGATTCTGTGCTTCTAACTTTGTGGCAACAGTTTGGGGAAGGCCCTTTCCTGTTTCAGCATGACAATGCCCCCGTGCACAAAGGTCCGTACAGAAATGGTTTGTCGAGATCGGTGTGGAAGAACTTGCACAGCGCTCTGACCTAAATCCCATCAAACACCTTTGGGATGAATTGGAACGCAGACTGCGAGCCAGGCCTAATCGCCCAGCAGTGGCCAACCTCACTAATGCTCTGGTGGCTGAATGGAAGCAAGTCCCTGCAGCAATGTTCCAACATCTAGTGGAAGCCTTCTCAGAAGAGTGGAGGCTGTTACAGCAGCAAAGGGTCATGTAGTGTATCTGCTCTGCTGCCTACTGGAGTTGGGCCAAGTGATACCACCTCTCCTCTTCCACTGTGTAGCAGGTGTTGAGAGAACGGCATGCCATCTGTCCATTAAGAAAACTGTTATGTCATTGACACATGATAAGCAACTCCATATGGGAGGCGTTAGCTGGGAGCAAAAATACATGACTTGTCTTCTGTTGTCAAGTGCTTGAATCAAGTCTTGGTTCAGCTTTCAGTGATGCACTTTGGGAAACAACACTAAATGGCCATACTTAAAGGAAAAATTACCTCTTTAGGCATTTCTTTTCCTAGGTCCACTGTTGATTTTCAAGAAGCACTCATGATGATGCATTTTGGGACTGTATTACCGTGGACTAATGATAAAAAACATGAGCACTATCTGTGGTCACTGAAAACATGCCAGTTCTCATACAACAAAATCATTCTATCCTTGGCCCAAATGAGCTTGGGGCAGGGTTCTTTTTGGATGCAAACAGTGTATTATTATGCTGCTGTGGGGTAAGGGTGTTCCTTTTACTCTGCAAGGTGTGGTACTACGCAACATCTGCATTCACTCCATTGTTGAAATAACAGCAAATGGTCAGAAACTCCTGGATGGAATGAATGGGTGTCAGGCTCTGGCCATAGAGAAGCCTATTTGCTTCTCTATGTAGCTATGGTCAGAGTCTGACAGTGTCTTTCTTTTCTGTTTCTGTGTCGGGTTGGGGTGGATCCCTAATTAGAGGCAGCTGCACCGCATTGTCTCTAATTAGGGATTCCATATATGTTGAGTCTGTCCCTCACTCGGGTGTGGGTTGTTATCGATGTATGTCGCAGTCACGGTGTAAGTAAGTGTGTTTTGTTTACGTCCGTTCATTTGGTGTGTGTTGTGAACGTGACGTTAGTCTGTTCGTCAAGTCCTTTCGTGTTTCGTTAGTTCGTCATTTGGATTTGTTTTACATAGTATAGTAGTGTTTTTATCTATACATAGTAAAATAAAGATCATGTCGAACTATCCCTGCGCTGCGTCTTGGTCTCTCCAAACACCCGTTCGTGACAATGGGCCACATTGTTCTCTGGTTATATTGGTCTTGTTGGATGTGACAACATGATGGTATTTGCAACCGGTTTTTCTGTATAGATTTCACAATAAAAAGGACTTCCGTTGAACTACAGTAAACAACCGCTTGGTCTACCACTAACAAGTAGTTTTAGGAAGCAATTTTAATACGTGGCTATCACAATATCAGACCATTTCCAACTAAGATATACTGTACAGCAACTAAAAGTTCTGCTTGGAAAGTTTAAATACAGACTCGTTAATAACTACATTAACAAACTATGGGTTTGTGTTCCGAGCTTCACGAATTGTTTAAAAAAAAAAGCTTTATTATTAAAACCTGGTCTGTCTGTGTTGGTTGATGAAAGGTAGCACACACTACATTGTCCCAGATGGAATCCCATGACCTCACCCATGAGCTCCATCTGACAGCATGTAAAGGCAATCCGCAGGCAGACAGCACTAACCCACAGCACCCGTAAAAAACACACACAAAAAAGAGAGAGAAAGAGCAAGAGAGAAAGAGAGACACAAAGAGCAGACCGCAGCTGGGATCAATGGCCGTTCTAAACTGTTTTTACACGAGCCTGGATGTTTCGATTTCACCCTACTGTACAGGTTTTAACAACCATACCTGTTTTTAAAATCATATCTGCCCATCTATGACTTGACTAATGACTAATCCATTTGCAAACACTGGCTATTCATTTTATGCCTGTAATATCAATATTTAACAATGAATCAAACAAACCATCCCATCACTGGTGCATTCACAGTATAGCACAGGTGTCTCAGTTACCTATTATTGGATTAGATAATACTTTGTTATTTAAAGACACTTGACTCATGACTCTGACAGAGTATACAGAAACTGAGGCAGAGCTATAGTGTCTCCTGAAGGTTATTCTGAGGCCAGGTAATCCAGTGCATGTTTCAGAGGAATGAGTGCACATGCTATCAGTTGCCAGAGGAATTCCAGAGATGTGCTAACGGGAGATAATCAGAGACACACACTCCCTCAAACAGCTAACGGGAGATAGTCAGAGGACACACACTCCCTAAAAAACACACACATACCTGTATATGCATTATACTGTAAATAATCTGTATATTTTCTTTGAGAACAAGACAATTATTCAACCACTGGCTATTTAACCAATGTTCTGGAATGTTTCATTTATCAAATTTGAGTTATATCTGACACTCTCATTAGCATGGTTGCTCATGCGCTTACATTCTTGATAAGAATCAAAATATGTTTCATTTCCATACCACATGAGCCATCAGCTGTGACTTAAATTCCACCTCAGTTACACATGCAGCTCCATCCAATGAGACTGGTAGTGAAGCACATTTCATGAGGAGAAACCCATGTCACCTTAACACCTCAAATACCTTTACAACAACACCAGTGTCAGGTTGTATTAAGACTTGGTCTAATAACAACCATCCAGGCAATACATGGTCTAATGCAGTAAACTGGCCTATAACATAATACGTGTGCCTATTGCTGCATCAGCCATGGCCATAGAAACTGAGCAATATAGTATGTACTGCTAGATCAGTAAAACACAAAACAATGGCGTGATGTCCATCGTTGTTGCTCCACACAGCCTCAAGCTATCAAAAAACAATGGGAAGCTGACGACTCAAAGGAAAACAGTGGGAGGGCTGGGAATCACACGTAATGCAGTTAATTACCGAGAGAACTGAAGGAAACCAGGAAGGAAACCCTCAACCCCTGATAAGCAGACGTTACGCCTCAGAGCTGGACAACAATCTAAGAAAAACATATGTTCCAGCATTCCGCCAACAACTTTGCCCCTCTCAGGCCATAACTCGCTTGTACTATCTGGCTGCTTCTTCAGGCAGCGGTGCCAAAACAAAGGAGAGCTGTCTTGGACATGGATAAAAACACTGCGTTATCTGGCCGGCCCCAGTGAAAGTCATTCAGCTAGAGAGGAGAAAATAATTAATTTACACAGAAGCAGGCGCTGGAGAGGCGAAGCAGCTGTCTACTGTCTGGAGGCCTGTCTGACCAACGCAGTGTGTGTTAACCACATGTCCTCTTGGACTTGAAAGATTTATCTGGACATGCTTCAGACACACAAAGCACATAAAATAATGTCTGTCCAGCTATTTGAAGTTTGACATACGTAATCCACTTGGCACAATATTTTGAACCTATCCAGCGGCACATTCTTTTCATCATTTCACACAAATAACTGAGCAAATAGCTGACAAAAGCAGTGAACTCTCGCCATGTATAAAGATCGCACACAAAGAATGCTCTGATGTTCTTGAATCAACATTGCAATATAAGGGAAACACTGGACTGATGCCATATTCAATGCAATCATTACACCAATAGACCATACAGTAACAAGAGGTCCTCACAATGTGATGGGGATCAAGGCCCTTACGGTGAGAAGTGACTGCACACAGTCAGCAGAGGCAACTGGATCCAGATATCCTGTTCCATATCTCAGAACGGCACCATTTATTGTGATCATAGACACAATGACGGAGTGCTTAGTCTTAGGGGTTGTCGCTCTGTAAACAAAATGCTACTTTAATCCTTGCAGTAATTTGAGGGTGAAGAACGTCCTGACATGCCTCCAGCTACATGTGGCAAAGCTCTGATGTGTTATTGGGTCATCTGATATGTGAGTGTGTCCGTTTTCCTGTCAAGATCAAAGGGGTGGAGCGCTGCCACTGTGAAACTGCCTTTGCTGGAGGTTAAAGAACAAGGCCTGACTCAAACTCCTTTTAAGTTCCCTTAATGACCGATTTCTGAGCTTGTACAAGCCAGGGGGAACTTGTTAATGTAGTCTAGTTGGTGATTTAGATCCTGCTGATGACTGTGGTGGCTTAGGTTGGCAGAGAGTGGGGTCCTACTGAAACGATAAACCAATTTAAACCATGCATAAATCCTGCAAGTGATTTGCTTTCTGAGCCTGAACCTCCCACGTCCTCTTTCTGTCCTGGTGCTGGAGCTGTTGCCTGGAAACATGTGCTCACTTCCACAGTGTGACTCTCGGAAGGAAATATTGCAAAGAGGAAGAAGAAAGTTCACACAGTTCTGCTCTGGGATATTTTGAATAAGCCAACAGACAGACCAGTCAGGCTGGAATATGCTGCTCATTTTGAAAGTTTTGTTGACTTATTTGTCTTCTTCACAGTAGTGAGCCCTGAGAAAGTGACATAGCTCTGAAGGCTTGGTTCATGTACAACTAGTTATACAATTAGATTAACCTGAGGCCTCAGAGCAGGTGCTCTGGTGCAGTTTTTATTTCTAACATCTGTGTTTAAATCAAGCCTCACATGCACAAATTGATCAGCTGGCAATTTTGTCAAATGCCAGATGGGTCAGACCATCTATTTGTTGGGTGGGCTGGTAAAAACAAAACAAAATAATAATAAAAATGGACACTGACGGCAGCCCATGGGCCTGTTAAGATTTGGTTTTAAAGATTTTTGTGCAAATTCTCTGTTGTCAATAATATATTTGAGCATTCTTCTCTGCAGATCCTCTCAAGCTCTGTCAGGTTGGATGGGGAGCGTCGCTGCACAGCTATTTCAGGTCTCTCCAGAGATGTTTGATCGGGTTCAAGTCCGGCTCTGGCTGGGCCACTCAAGGACACTCAGAGACTTGTCCCAAAGCCATTCCTGCGTTGTCTTGGCTATGTGCTTAGGGTTGTTGTCCTGTTGGAAGGTGAACCTTCACTCCAGTCTGAGGTCCTGAGCACACTGGAGCAGGTTTTCATCAAGGATCTCACTGTACTTTGCTCCGTTCATCTTTCCCTCGATCCTGACTAGTCTCCCAGTCCCTACTGCTTCCACCACCATGCTTCACTGGAAGGTCCTCCCATTTCCACAGAAGAACTCTGGAGCTCCATCAGAGTGACCATCGGGTTTTTGGTCACCTCCTTGACCAAAGCCCTTCTCCCCCGATTGCTCAGTTTGGCCGAGTGGCCAGCTCTAGGAAGAGTCTTGGTGGTTCCAAACGTCTTACATTTAAGAATGGTGGAGGCCACTGTGTTCTTGGGGACCTTCAATGCTGCAGAATTTATTTGGTACCCTTCACCAGATCTGTGCCTCGACACAATCATGTCTAGGAGCTCTACAGACAATTAATTTGACCTCATGGCTTAGTTTTCACTCTCTTTAACATCCACTGTCAACTGTGGGACCTTATATAGACAGGTGTGTTCCTTTCCAAATCATGTCCAATCAATTGAATTTGCCACAGGTGGACTCCAATCAAGTTGTAGAAACATCTCAAGGATGATAAATGGAAACAGGATGCACCTGAGCTTAATTTCGAGTCTCATAGCAAAGGGTCTGAATATTTATGTAAATAAGGTATTTCTGTTATTTACTTTTAATAAATGTGCAAACATTTCCCCCCCACAATTTTTTTTTTTTGCTTTGTCATTATGGGATATTGTGTGTAGATTGATGAGGAAAAAAGTGTACATTATCAATCTTAGAGTAAGTCTGTAATGTAACAAAATGTGGAAAAGGGGAAGGGGTCTGAATACTTTCCGAATGCACTGTATGACAGCCAGGCACTCCTAGGCTTTTATAAGGTATTATGGGCCAATGGTTATCTATTAGGCATTTATTCAGTAATTTTTATTTTTGATCTAATAAATGTATTTATTCATTCACAACTATGGATGTTGCTGGGTCCAGCACAGGCAGTGTGTTCCCCTGGTCTTCTGGTACTAGTGCTATGAGAAAGGAGGCTTAGCAGAGACAGCTTAGAGGTGAGTACAGTGGCGGTAGGAAGAAAACGTAGACACACATTTGTACGATCTTAATTTGAGCCAGTTTGCTAGAGCAGGAAAAACATCCTGCAGCAACAGAAAACGTGAACTATTATGTGGATGGGGGCAGGTGTGGCTAAAATGCCAGGGCTGAATTTTTGTCCCATTCCACCCCTGAAGCCTCAGCACAACCACTAATTACAAACTTAGAAGATGAGGCTGGCTGCTAGAAGCATTTGCATCTAAGTCAATTTTGACTAAATTACAAGAACAGCAGGTTCGTGCTGAGATTGGGAAACTCCCTTAAGGTGGCAATTTCAGATATTTTGGCAACACATTAACTCTTGCGTGTTACGATGTAGAGTAAATGGGAGACAGGATGAACAATGAACCAAAATTTACTAGAGCAGACGGTGCGTCTGAAGGAAAAATACAATACTACATATAATACAGAACCATAAACCTTCAGCATCTTTACATCTCTACATTCACTCCGAATATAAAGCCTTGTGAAATGTATATAAATATGTTTTAGGGTCGAACCTGGTGATTTAGTGTTAATCCAGATAGCATAGGTATGGTGATAAAAACAAGAGAAGAAAAATTACTGAACAAAAGTGTGGAGCTACTTTTGATTTGTTAATGTCTGTTGTATACACTGTGAAAAAACATTGGCACGAAAGTAATCACATTTGTCTATGTTGAATAGTCTTGGAAAAAGGTTCCATATAGAACCAAAAAGGGTTATATCGCATACTTCATATAATGAACACCTAAAAGTTCTATACAGTACACCAAATAAAAAAAAATTAAGAGTATACTCCCATGGCTAACAGCTAGTATATAAATCTTAGTGAACAATATTCTGTTTACTGTGCCTTTAACTTCAGTTGCTTTATAGCACTAGAAATACTAACAAGATTGAGCATTCCTGAGGAAATTCCAGCAGACCAGGAGAAAGAATGTGTGTTTTTTGTTCAAGCGTGCAATGTTTTTAGAATCCAGGGAGAACAGAGCATTTAAATCACACATGGACAATCACTGCCTGTAACAGATTCTGAAATGTAGACATGTAGTCTATTGAGATGTTGACACATACTCTATCAGTAAGGTAGTGAATCACAGAGTAATAAAGCAAGACTTTAAGTCTTACAGCAGTGTGAGGAAGAGCGTGCCATGTTTTCAACCGGCACAGGATGCACAGGAAATTATTGCTCATTCAATAGGGGGCGGAAAATTACATGACTGGACGACTGCGGCTGCCTTCTAAAAATGTCCTTACCGAATCACAGCTGTTCTCTCATGGCCAGATACTCACAGTGGCCTGTTTTCTAGTATGACTTTGAGATTAACATAATGAGACAGATTTTGTTTTGATTTGTATTTAACCATTATTTAACTAGGCAAGTCAGTTATGAACAAATTCTTATTTATAATGACGGCATACTCCGGCCGACGCTGGGCGCCGCCCTATGGGACTCCCAATCACGGCCGGATTGTGATACAGCCTGGAATCAAACCAGGGTCTGTAGTGACGTCTCTAGCACTGAGATGCAGTGCCTTAGACCGCTGCGCCACTCAGGAGCCCCCAGATACCGCTACATAGGTACACTTTCAAGAGTACCAAAAATAAAACTGACAATTCCATTCAGATTTCAGTAATCCAAAATCTGTGTTTATAACATATTCTATACTGTATCTAAATACCTTAGAGTTGTCTCTGAAACTGATCTGTGCTGTAGCTAATGTGCCTCACCTGGGACATAGAAAGATATAGTCTACTGTACAGTATTTCTTATTTAAAGCCACAAACTCAAGTTCAAACATGGGTTAGTGAGTAAGAACTTCTCATAACTCTTATAAAAGGGGAACATACAGAGGGAGTGTTATCTTTCTCACTCACTAAACTCTATCCACCATGCCTCTCCCCCCTTACTTTACCCTCTCAGTGCCGTAATTCATCTGAAAGGAACAGCAGAGCTTCCACAGACATCTAGTGTCATCATACCTCTCCCTGTGTATGTGTGCCCTCACTCCCCAATGACACGCAAAGGGCCATTTACAGTTGTGTAACTCTGTATTTCACCACTAAGAACTGCAGGAGGAGGCTGCTCTTAGAGCTTCTGCATGAGAAATCCTGATTATCACCCCAATGTGCAACTCGAAACAGGCAGTAGCGGGTTTGAAAGTTTACAGGAAGGGAAGCAGAAAATGCTCACTGGCTTGTACGGACAGTAATACCTGTTGCTATAAATATAATATAATATATCCTTTACAATATACTATGATTAAGAAAACAATAATAATCTGATAATAATATTGTTTTCCTGAGATAAAAGAGTGAGGAACCCTCAATAAATGATTGCTTAATCATTGTCTCTCTCTTAATGTAACTCAAAGTAAAGAAAACATACATCAAGCATAGCCTGCCAGAGATCTTAAAACACACCTTTTTAGCTTTGCTTTTCCTTAGAGTGCTTTTTTAGCCTTATGTTTTGTTGTGTAGAAAATATGTCTGTTTTTATGTTAATTTTATGTTTTTTTCCTGTGAAGCACATTGTGTTGTATTCATGTCTGAAATGTGCTATATAAATAAAGCTTGATTTGATTTGAGAAATTAATACAATATTGTGACCAATTCTAATTAGGCATAAACATAGTCTCACTCTCACCTGAGACAAGTGATGATTGAAGACTAAAAGGATCATCTGAGTATTCAGGCTGGAACTTTTCTCACAACTTCTCTAATATAGGAGAAGTAGTGAGAAAAGTTCCAGCCTGGATACTCAGATGATCCTTTTAGTCTTCAATCATCACTTGTCTCTGGGGACAATCACGCTACTCAAACTAGTAGTACAGTGTTAGTAATTTACTGTCTCTATCTTCATGTAACTCAATGTAACTTTAAAGAAAAGACCATGCCATGGTAGTAGCCTATACAATTGTAAAACTCAGCCAGACATATCAAGCATAAAGGTTTTTAAACCTGGATTATGGTGGAGACACATCCATCATTATTATAATGGTTGAACACACAGAGCTATTTTACCAGACAAACCAGATGTTTAATTGTCCAGTTCAGACACACAGGCTCTTACTGTATGTACAGGAATCTGTATATAATCCTATCCGAATGTATTTATTTGAATACTAAGGAAAAGAACATTAACAAATCCCACATTAGAGAAACAAAATCAATTCCTCAAATAAGATTCGATTTTACAACCTTAAATGAACCATGTCACAGTGTTCAGACTCAACTGTCATTTTGCTCTATTGCCTAAACATCTGCCCAGCGGTCACTGATTTGTGAAACATGCGTAATTGGAAGTGTGACTTACTTTAGTTTCGCAGTTGATTGAAGAGGGATATTCAAAACCACAATGACCGGTCTAATAGAATTTGCGCTGTCTATATGTGTCGGTGCGTCTCTTCCAGTCACTCGCTCTGAACTACTACTGGGCTAAATTACTGTCTCACTCTGTCTCACCACAGTACCTCCCGTCTACATGAGGGAGGTGCTGGAGATACAAGAACCAATGGTAACTTCTGATACACTGTGCTCGAAATTTAAATGATAAAGGCTTCATTACAACTGTAGACGCACATACTGTACATGTAGCCACAGTGCAAAAAATGTATACTCTGATTATTTTATGGAGAATTAAACTGGATTTAAGTTTAATGGGTATTTTTCTAATTAAGCTACAAATAAATAAACCAAATTGAATATCGGAATATAGCCTAAATTATGATTTATATCATTGTAATAATTCACATACATTTTGAGTCGCAAATTGCACTCAGCAAGTGATTGATGCAAGTGTATAGGCTCTAGCACAACAATATATACAGCTGTTCAGCATAATGTTTCAAGAACAAACAAAGCATAGAACATGCGTCAAATTACCCAAAATGTATTTATCAATAACGAAGTGAGTAACATTTTACTGCTTTTAAATTATTGACTGTTTCTTTCATTACATAAAACGACACGTTCGGATGATGGCGACGACAAGGTCAGTTAAACATCGGTTAATCACCTTGACACATCTCTGCTCCAATGTCATCAGAAGGCCCTCAGACTATCACATAGTAAAGTATTAGCATAATATGTTACATTTGGTATAGTTACATAAGATGGTTAGTTGGTGGGGTGGTTGCTCGGGGTAGTGGGTGGGCGTTTAACGCGAACTTCTAGCAATAATGGTTTCATAGCCATAAACCTATGGGCTAGGCTACTCCGCAGTGATTTAGACTATAGGATACTGAAAATATATTCCATGCAAATGAGGCCATCTAGTGGTAAATGTGCGACAGAGCCATAGTATGCATCCACGTTTACATACAGTCACAGCATACTATTACTGTGTAGCCTAACTATCATAACGTTAATACATTGTAACTATGCCTACTAATTGGGAAACATAATAACAAGTGGATTATAAACTTCTGAATAAGAGTCGTCATCAACACTGACGGTGATCTCATTAGACAGATGTTCCAACGTTAGACCAGGCTCTAGGAAAGTCTGTTCATTGCTCAAAGACGAGCAGTCAGCCCATTGCGGCGTGCCACCATCCCTCCTTCGTTGGCCGCATCCTCCCAGTCTGCTGCCGCTGGCCCAGAATAGCCTCGCCACTGGCGCCACTATGAAAGGTGAAAGCATCGAAACGTGTCACCCTGGCTTGCACCTGTCAGTTAAGACTATAGCCTACAGTTGTTGCATAACGTGGGGCAAAATAAACAACTTTCTCCAAATATAAATACATGCATAAGGCAATGTATTTTAGTTTAACCCTCCACCGCTCTCTTCCGGCAGTGTCCCAGCAGCAGCAGCATCACGCACACACCCAGGGCGCAGAGTCGACGGCCAAATAACCTAATTCATTGTGGTGACTTATCGCGCAGCAGCAAGCATGTTTCACCTCTCTCTTGTAACCCTGAGCCTTACGTCTATCCATGGCATCCTACTTCCTGAATCTGCCAGGCCCGTGGATTTGAACATCAACCATATCCTTGAGGATAATTTGGCACAAGGACACACGACATTAAACGACATGTTTGAGGAGGTAGAGCAACGGATGGAGGACACGCATAATAAACGTGTGGATGCGGTGCACCAGGTTGGTTAATGGTTAGGTCTACTCAGCCACTATGGCCTATTTATTGTCCTACCTTCCTAACCTTACTGCATTTTGCACTACATTTGCACACTCCTGTATATAGATTCTCTATTGTGTTATTGACTGTACGTTTGTTTATTCTCATGTGTAACTCTGTGTTGTTTTTTGTCGCACTGCTTTGCTTTGTCTTGGCCAGGTCGCAGTTGTAAATGAGAACTTGTTCTCAACTGGCCCACCTGGTTAAATAAATGTGAAATAAAATACATAAATATGTGCAGAGCTATGACAAAAAATAAAATAAAAAATGAGCATATTATGTAACATAGCACCCCTTTCATTTGCATGATTTTCAATGTTATGTAAAATGCAACAGATAATTATAGTGCAGTACACTCTTATTATATCATTTTAGTTGATCTAAAACCTTTCAAACTTTTTAAAGCAACTGCAAGTTTAAATACATCTTTATTTGACTAATAAAAACCCATGTGGGTTGAGATGAGTTGAAGTCAATCATAACATGCACAATGTGGTGACAAACAGTGGTGACCTCAATGCAACAGTGATCTTTTGCATCAAACCTCTTTAGATTGACAATGAGTGTGCAAAGTCCAGCTGGCATCCCAATAACCTTCCCTCAAATTACCACAACGAAAGCACTTCTGAGAGTGTGATTGAAAACCAATCCATCCACACCATAGAGACAGTACATAATGTAAAGTAGTAGTCATACACAAATGTATTCTTGTACTGTATTCCATTCAGAACTAGAATGCAGAAATGCTATTATGAATTGTAATACTGTATGGTAGTATTATGTTGGCATCCCACATTTGTTGTGAAGACTGAAAGCAATTTTGCAAAAATCCTAAAAAAGTAATCATAACTGTAATTGTGTCTCTCTTTCTTTAGGAGACAGGCAACAGAACAGGAGAGACCCGCATCACCAGAACAATTATCCAGTCCAGTGGCAAGGGAAATAATATGAATCATGTGAGTGAGCAACGATCTTTTGGAATTTCCCTCCATCATGATTTACAACAAATAAAAAATAACATATTATCCACAATAACTGGAACACTATAACTCTAACTGATGTTTTGTGTTTAATAAAGACAGTGGGCATAAGATGAATACAATTCCATCCTTAATGCAAATCACAATTCAAATCACAAAGATTGAACAAGTTGTGGGCTGTTTCCTCTTTCTTTGCTGCTCTGCATGCGGCCACAGCTGCTATCATGTTTGGGTGTCTCATTTCTCTTTCCCCATGCCCTGTACGCCTCTCCTGTCTCAACTGTGCTGTCTCATGCTCTGTAAGCCAGGCCTAAGCTACGTCTTACCCAGGCAGAGTGACATGTGCAGGATGGTGGCTGGTTGATAAGCTCTCTTCAGAGCTGCATCCTGTCTGTACATTAATTATATATGGCAGCCGCGTCTCAGCCCTGATTAGGCTGCTGATCAGGCAAGATAATAGCAAATGAATCAAGCAGATCAATCAGGCCGGATGTCTGCGTGAGTGCATGTCTTTGACCAGTATAGGTCTTTGGAGACAGACACGAGATTACTGCTTTAGTAGGCCTCTGACCAGGAAACAGTGCAAGAAGTGATCAATCCATCTTATCAGCCAAAGTCTTGAGGGGTTTTTAGTTACAATATCTAGCTGGATAGTTTTGAACAATAACTGTGAAATGTCTGTATCATTTGATTCAGTGCTTTTGGTAAACATTGTGTTTAGTAATTTTCATAACATCTTGTACATTTAACATGCATTTTATTTGTTGGAGTCACGTGTTTTAATATTTAGTTAAAATAATACAGTCTCAGAGCGTGCTATTCCTGCCAGTATTTTCCTTAGGATATGTGGTAGAGAGATAAATATTGGAGGAGATCTTGTAACAATATATCACATCCTCAAAAATGTACTTTGAAGTTATTTTTAAGATTGAGGTACTTTATTGATCCCTGAGGGGAAATTTCTTCGTCAAGCAGCTACGAAAAAACACAGGGCAGGTGCAAAATGCCAGAACGGAAATACACAAAAGACAGATACACGATACATGATACATAGTGCGGCAGTATGAAACAGTATAAAAATACAAGAAGTCTGGAGTGCAAAGAGCTATAAAAAGACATTGCATAGTATGGGTGGATGGCTGAATATGTACACTATACATTGTTACAGGGTGTTAGGTGAAAAGAATTGCAAGTTGATATAGATAAATAAGGAGTATTTGCATGGTTAACTATACTATACAGGTCGATGGCAGAGAAATACTTAAATAGCTAAATGTGCTTATGATATACAGTGGGGAGAACAAGTATTTGATACACTGCAGATTTTGCAGGTTTTCCCACTTACAAAGCATGTAGAAGTCTGTCAGAAAAATCCAGAAAATCACATTGTATGATTTTTAAGTAATTAATTAGCATTTTATTGCATGACATAAGTATTTGATACATCAGAAAAGCAGAACTTAATATTTGGTACAGAAACCTTTGTTTGCAATTACAGAGATCATACGTTTCCTGTAGTTCTTGACCAGGTTTGCGCACACTGCAGCAGGGATTTTGGCCCACTCCTCCATACAGATCCTTCAGGTTTCGGGGCTGTCGCTGGGCAATACGGACATTCAGCTCCCTCCAAAGATTTTCTATTGGGTTCAGGTCTGGAGACTGGCTATGCCACTCCAGGACCTTGAGATGCTTCTTACGGAGCCACTCCTTAGTTGCCCTGGCTGTGTGTTTCAGGTCGTTGTCATGCTGGAAGACCCAGCCACGACCCATCTTCAATGCTCTTACTGAGGGAAGGAGGTTGTTGGCCAAGATCTCGCAATACATGGCCCCATCCATCCTCCCCTCAATACGGTGCAGTCGTCCTGTCCCCTTTGCAGAAACGCATTCCCCAAAGAATTATGTTTCCACCTCCATGCTTCACGGTTGGGATGGTGTTCTTGGGGTTGTACTCATCCTTCTTCTTCCTCCAAACACGGCGAGTGGACTTTAGACCAAAAAGCTCTATTTTTGTCTCATCAGACCACATGACCTTCTCCCATTCCTCCTCTGGATCATCCAGATGGTCATTGGCAAACTTCAGACGGGCCTGGACATGCGCTGGCTTGAGCAGGGGGACCTTGCGTGCGCTGCAGGATTTTAATCCATGACGGCATAGTGTGTTCATTGACCAGGTCCTGCCGTGTAGTTCTGGCCTGATCCCTCACCTTCCTCATGATCATTGATGCCCCACAAGGTGAGATCTTGCATGGTGCCCCAGACCGAGGGAGATTGACCGTCATCTTGAACTTCTTCCATTTTCTAATAATTGCGCCAACAGTTGTTGCCTTCTCACCAAGCTGCTTGCCTATTGTCCTGTAGCCCAACCCAGCCTTGTGGAGGTCTACAATTTTATCCCTGATGTCCTTACACAGCTCTCTGGTCTTGGCCATTGTGGAGAGGTTGGAGTCTGTTTGATTGAGTGTGTGGACAGGTGTCTTTTATACAGGTAACGAGTTCAAACAGGTGCAGTTAATACAGGTAATGAGTGGAGAACAGGAGGGCTTCTTAAAGAAAAACTAACAGGTCTGTGAGAGCCGGAATTCTTACTGGTTGGTAGGTGATCAAATACTTATGTCGTGCAATAAAATGCAAATTCATTATTTAAAAATCATACAATGTGATTTTTTTAGATTCCGTCACTCACAGTGGAAGAGTACCTATGATAAAAATTACAGACTTCTACATGCTTTGTAAGTGGGAAAACCTGCAAAATTGGCAGTGTATCAAATTGTTCTCCCCACTGTATATGCATTCCTGAGTTAATGACCTACGTTAGTTCAGTCCAAGAATTACTTACAATATTGCACGTGATATGATATAACAAATGTACATGAACATGCATATACAGTCCTGAATGAATAAGTCCTGAGTGAATGAATGATTACAGACCAGAGTTACTCACAGATGGATGCATAATTGTTAAACTAGGTCCTAACACCCCAACAGTTCCAGGTCTATGTTGCCGACGGCACGGCACCCTGGTGAGGCATTAAATAGTCTAATAGCCGCCGGCAGGAAGCACCTCCTGTAGCGCTCTCTGGCACACCGTGGTGGGATCAGTCTTTGACTGAAAGTGCTCCTCTGCATCATAACCATGGCATGCAGAGGGTGGGTGACGTTGTCCATGATGGCCAGCAGTTTGGCCAGGATCTGTCTCTCTGCCACCTCCTCTAGAGTGTCAAGGCTAATCCCCAGAACAGAGCTAGCCTTCCTGATCAGCTTATTTACTGCACACGTTGTAGGACCTGAGCCTCCTTTAGAAAGTAGAGTCGGCTCTGGTCCTTTTTATACAGAGCCCTGGTGTTACCAGCCCATTCCAGTCTGTTGTCCATATGGACTCCCAGGAACTTGTATGACCCAACCATTTCCACATCCATCCCCTGTATAGGGACTGCAGTCAGTTGGGCCTTGGTTCTCCTGAAGTCTTCACTAACTTTTGTAAAGAAGTTTGCAATAGTGCTACAACCTCTGAATTTCTCTTCAAGACTACCATGTTTGATTTAGGCAATTTTTTCAGTACAATCTGTTTTATAGTGCACAGCTCTGGATTGTAGGGGGCTTTGGTACCGTATAGCGACCCTCTGCATGTTTATCTGTGAAGGAGGGTGTGTCCTGATTGTCCCCTCCTCACAGGAGTGTGTCATTGATGAGGACTGTGAGAAGGGGAAATATTGCCGGTATGAGACGCACCGATCCAAGTGTCTAACCTGCAAAGCCCTCGACGTGGTAGGCACATTTCATGGTTATTAACAGTGCCACACACATTTTACACACCCTGACACTGAACCCTTCTAGAATGTATTTATGCAGACCTATATTTCCCAGGGGACTTTGACTCCTTCCTAGTTTTTATTACGTACTACTTCAGACCATCTCCAGTTTTTGTAACAGTGCCTTAGTGTTCACGTGCACACACAGCTATCACAGAGCAGCAGATTGCTTAAACAATATGATGCAGCTGCTTCTGCATTGTTACTGCATTGCAGTGTTGCCACAGGTGTAACTGGAGTGTTTCACGGGGGAGAGCTTCTCTCCTCTTGGCTGCTCATCAAAGCATGTGTCTGATTGAATATGAGCTCCGCCGCTTTCCCCCTCTCTCAGACAAAGAGAGGAGCAGGTTGAGAAGTAATGAGAGAGCCTACTTTACAGACACACAATTTAATTGAATTTAAGACCAATGTTTTTGGCAGGGCAGAGTGGAAATCCATCCACATAATACGGTTGATACTGGCTTGTATTCAAAGTCAAAGGTACGCTGAGAATAGTTAAGGGTCTTCCTAGTTTATAAGGCCTGTGTTAATGTCCAGCACAGAAAAACACAGTAATATGTCAAACAGCACACTATTAATTAGACCCCAATATCAACTCAGTTTGCAGGAATTTGCTGCACCCAGAGAGCTTAGTAGAGTTGCAAGAGATCAGTCATGCCATTCCATGACCATAGGGCATATATGATGGCATGCATGTAATCTAACAGTTAGTCACTGTGTGTGTGCGTTCCAGCCCTGCAAAAAGGATGAGGAGTGCTGTACAGGACAGCTGTGTGTGTGGGGCCAGTGCAGCCAGAACACCACTAAGGGGGAAGCAGGCAGCATCTGCCAATACCAGAACGACTGCAGCCCAGACCTCTGCTGTGCTTTCCATAAAGGTACAGGCCACAAGGCCACACACAGAACATAATTCCTCTGCTAAATGATACACCATAAGTCATTCTACATAAAATTAACATCATATGTGGGGAGCGAAATGGGCTCCCTTCATTTGGCTTTGACTCAGCCAAATAAAAACCTACAGGGATTTAACTCAGCCAGATAAAAACCTACAGGGATTTAGTTGACATCCAAAAAAGGGAGGCTTCAAATTTCGATACCACAAAGCCTCTGTTCTCAATGTAATTGTCCCTAGCCAAGTGAAGCAGGGTGCATTGAAGTTTCAGATAGTTATGTGATCATGTGAAGGCCCGTTAAATGCTTCAAGCACTGTCTATATTCTGTACTCCTGTATTAAAGTTTCTGTAGTAAAATCACATACCATTGTCACTACCCATCTCTCTCCCCTTACCTTGTGGTCAGCCCTGCTGTTCCCTGTGTGCATGGCCAAGCCAATAGAGCGTGAGCGCTGTCATGTCTCCTCCAATCACCTTATGGAGCTGCTGTCCTGGGACATAGACGGCCAGGGACCAAGGGAACACTGCCCCTGTGCTGGGGACCTCCAGTGCCAACATCTCGGGTGAGAGTCTACAGTTGAAGTCGGAGGTTTACATCCACAGATTTCATGTTAACAAACTATAGTTTTGGGAAGTCGGTTAGGACATCTACTTTGTGCATGACACAAGCAATTCTACCAACAATTGTTTACAGACAGATTATTTCACTTATAATTCACTATATCACAATTACAGGTGTTTACATACACTAAGTTGACTGTGCCTTAATTGGAGGTGTACCTGTGGATGTATTTCAAGGCCTACCTTCAAACTCAGTGCCTCTTTGCTCAACATCATGGAAAAAATCAAAAGAAATCAACCAAGACCTCAGAAAAAATATTGTAGACCTCCACAGGTCTGGTTCATCCTTGGGAGCAATTTCCAAATGCCTGAAGGTACCACATTAATCTGTACAAACAATAGTATGCAAGTATAAACACCATGGAACCAGGCAGCCATCATACCGCTGAGGAAGGAGATGTGTTCTTTCCTAGAGATGAGCGCACTTTGGTGCGAAAAGTGCAAATCAATCACAGAACAACAGCAAAGGAACTTGTGAAGATGCTGGAGGAAACAGGTACAAAATAATCTATATCCACAGTAAAACAAGTCCTATATCGACATAACCTGAAAGGCCGCTCAGCAAGGAAGAAGCCACTGCTCCAAAACCGCCATAAATAAGCCAGACTACGGTTTGCAACTGCACATGGGGACAAAGAGTGTACTTTTTTGAGAAATGTCCTCTGGTCTGACGAAACAAAAATAGAACTGTTTAGCCATAATGACCATCGTTATGTTTTGAGGAAAAAGGGGGAGGCTTGCAAGCCCAAGAACACCATCCCAACCGTGAAGCACAGGGTGGCAGCATCATGTTGTGGGGGTGCTTTGCTGCAGGAGGGACTGGTACACTTTACAAAATAGATGGCATCATGAAGAAGAAAAATGATGGGGATATATTGAAGCAACATCTCAAGACATCAGTCAGCAAGTTAAAGCTTGGTCGCAAATGTGTCTTCCAAATGGACAATGACCTCAAGCATACTTCCAAAGTTGTGGCAAAATGGCTTAAGGACAACAACGTCAAGGTATTGGAGTGGCCATCACAAAGCCCTGACCTCAAGCCTATAGAAGATTTGTGGGCAGAACTGAAAAAGCGTGTGCGAGCAAGGTTTACAAAACTAACTCAGTTACACCAGTTCTGTCAGGAGGAATCGGCCAAAATACAACCAACTTATTGTGGAAAGCTTGTGGAAGGCTAACCGAAACGTTTGACCTAAGTTAAAAAATTTAAAGGCAATGCTACCAAATACTAATTGAGTGTATGTAAACTTCTGACTCACTGGGAATGTGATGAAAGAAATAAAAGCTGAAATAAATAATTCTCTCTATTATTCTGACATTTCACATTCTTAAAATAAAGTGGTCATCCTGACTGACCTAAGATAGGGAGTTTTTACTAGGATTAAATGTCAGGAATTGTGAAAAACTGAGTTTAAATGTATTTGGCAAAGGTATGTAAACCTCCGACTTCAACTGTATGTGCTGCAAACCGGCAACATTTATATTCAATTGAAATTAAGGCATATGTCATGACATTTGTTTTTGCAAAAACACTTAGTAGACAAAAGCCATAGCTATCACTCAAAATGCTGTAGACCCAGTATGATGCTACAAAGTTGATATTTCCTCTTCTCTTTGACAGCCGAGGCTCCCTGTGTCTGAAACGACAGAATTCCAGTGAAGAGGACCTGACAGACACACTTTATTCAGAAATTGACTATATCGTCTAGGAGTAACCATGCAGCTTAACCTTTTCAGGCCTGTAGACAATCAGATAGAGGGATCTCCAGTGACTTCAGCCTAGAAAATTAAAGTTGCTCACCATGTTTAGATGGAATTTAAGTTTCGTAAATTCCCGATTCCTAGACGTTCACTGTTCAAAGGTAGTGTCTATGACGACTACACTCAACTTCTGCAAAAAGAGTTTTGTGTTTGAGAAAATATATACTTAAACATAGCCCCTCCTGCTCTCTCTGTCTCACTTATGCACATACTTTAAGGATGGAGTTTGCTGGAGATGCACCATTGAGGCCATTTGTTCAAAATAATTAAGTTAGGATAAAGAAACAAACAATGCACTGTATACATGTGAAGTAGCTTGCTTAGTCCTGGTTTGTTTTAAATAGTGGTTTAAACGAGGACAGATGACATTCCGGAATATACGGAGCACTTTGACAGAAAATATGACTGTCAGCTCATCATGCCCCAACTTGGTAATGGAAACTCATACTCATAAGAAAATAAAAGGCTTTGAAAATGTAGATGTGTATTCTTGAGATGTAAATATTCTTATATGTATACCATGTTCAATCCATATAAATGCAACATTGGTAAAGTGGGGGATTCAAAATATTTAATTTACAATGACAGAATACTGCAGTTATGAAAGAAAAAAAACATTTTAATTTCATTCTAAAATCACCTTAACTATGTTCACACAAGATTTAAACCTCAAAACAAACATTATTTTATTGGCATTTCTACTGTGAACAGCTTGTGGCAGGCAGCATTAGGAGCTCTGGTGGGCCCTGCAGTGTGGAGACCCAGTCAGCTGGTCCAGTAGGGTCTATGCCCTCAGAAGCAGCAGGTATCTAGTGCCACAACCACCACCCAACCATCTCCCAAAACCACTGAGGCCTCCCGCCCCTCAAGCCATCAGCAATGCACGTGGCCTCGACTGACACGCACATCGTTCACATCATGCAGAAATAAAAAGACAAAGGAAATAAACGTTTCTAAATGAAGGTTAAATACAGACAAAATGTTTTAATGTGTGCCAGAGGTTGCTCACAATAACATCAAAATAATTTACATTGAACAAAATGAGCTCCTTAACGTAGTCTACTTGGTGGTCGAGTTGCCATTTCCTTGGTGATTGGAGGACTTATAGGTATCAGCGAAACAGGAGGAAGTGACAGAGGCAGAGCTCCTATAAAGCGTAGGGGGTGGAGCAGCAGTAAGAGGAGTTTCCACAGTGATGCACACTGTGGCATTCTGGGAAAAACACTTTATAGAATCAGAGAAAACAGGTCATTAAAATGTTGAGTGTGAACTACGTATCGATTTGCCAAGGATGATAAAAAACTGCAGTTTGGATTAACAGAAGACAAATAAACTGGAAGAAGACTGGATATTGAGTTTGTTGTCGTAGATACTCTTGGCTTTATACTCACAGTCTCTAAAGTGGGTGGGTGGGACGAGCATCGCTCTAGCCAGGTGAGATTTCAGATGTGGAGAATTTGAACCAGGTACATGTTCACAGATGGGTCATGTAGGCTCTATTGCTAGTACGCCTAACAGAGGGAGAGCGAGAAACCAAGTGCTAGAGGGAGATGAGGAGAAATAAAGTGTAGCTGGGAAGGGAGAGGAGACTGACAAAGACTTTTCTTTCCCTCTGGCTATACAGCTCTACTCTGATCGTGCACCGATGTCTGGAACATGGAACAATTGATTTGTCTGTATGGTATTTTCTTTTTATTGAATAGCTTTTGCACTTCCCTTTCAACTTCACAGTACAATAAACTAGAGTGCACAATATGTTTTCTGAGCCACTCTTTCCCCTAGAGCTCAGATTGGAGGACGAGAGTGTGTGTGTGTGTGTGAACCGCACTGCTCTGGTGACATCGTCGAGTCAACGTTTGGCCCCCACGCCAGACAGGGTCCCTTGGCCGGGCCATGCTACACTGCGGTAGGCAGGCAGGCAGGCAGGCCAGCCAGCTAACCGGGACGGGCCTCAGAAGGGCCTCAGTCCTGCCCCGGGTCTTTGAGCGGGCCCCCATCCAGGTAGATCTTAAGGGCCTTCTCCTTACGAGGTGAGTAACTGACCCGGTGGCCAGTCTTCAGCAGGCGGCTGCTCTCCCTCTTCATCAGCTCGGTGCGCTCATCTTCAGACTGTTCCATAGGCTCCTCTGTGCTGTCTCTGAAACACCAGAGCACAAGCTGTGAGACTTTCTGGAGAATATACCTCTATTAATCAAAAATATTTGCAGTTTTCCTGAACATCCCATTGTCATTTCACAAGAGCTACTCATTTGGAATGCCATGGTGTCTGTTCCAGTAGGGTAGAGTATGAGGGGTATACCTGTAGAATACCACAGCACCATCATCACAGATGTACAGAGGCCACACATTCAGAGTGGACACTTTAGGGTTCCAGTCCAGATCCTGATGGATCTCCAATACAGAGATATCACAAGGAAATGTTCCGCGCCCCTGCAGGAGACAATCAGGATGCCAGTCAATAAACTGGGAAAAATTTCAGGAAATTAAGTGGAATTAATCATTGCAAGAGTAAAAATGAATCCTTACAGCATCAAAAACGGTTTACATACCTTGGCAAAATCCAGGTTTTCAAGAGGAATACCACTTATTTCACTGAGCTGGAGAGAGAGAATTGATGTCACAAATTGCCTTTTAATATCCATTTAGCATGCCCTATAATTTACCTTGCAACTTCTACTTATTTGCATCTCAAAGTCTAGAGGCTGATGTTATATACTGTGATGTGAAAAGTTAGTGCATCTCACTACTCCCAAGTGATGCATCAGACCCAGTGATGTTGCTGGGAGAAGCACTTAGTGGTTAAGACAATCCCACAGTGCTGCCTTGCAATCCAGTGTGTATGTGGGCTCAGACATGCGCACCAGTGTACAAGGCCTGGCACCACATTCAGGACGTGAATATACACACCTTTTCCTTGAGTTCCTCCACACTGCTGCTCTCCAGAACTACTTCCTGGAAGGGCTCCAGCTTCATCTGGGCAGGGGTCCAGCGGCGGGTCAGCACAGCCAGCTGGGACATGGACTTCATCTTCTCCGGTCCTGGAAAGGGGCAGGAGAGAAGGTTTGGGGATGGCTGAGCACACACACCCACTGTCGCTGTCTGCCTCTCTCTCTTTCTCTCACACAAGTGATACTCATTCAGAGGGGAGACAATTTAGTTCTACAGGGCTTTTACAGAAGTAATTATGTTAACTCTTCCTTGAAAGCCATTTTTAAGTGACCTAATATAAAAGAGTTTGATATAAAAGCTGTAATATATTTTAGTGTAAGTTTGTCAATATTCAGGCTATAATTACCATCTAGAACCTCCAGGAAGACCTCCCAGTTACTGGAGATGTTGATGTCCTCCTCGTAGACGTGGTAGTCCAGAAACACTGTCCCTGGGTTCTTCCACGTCTTCTTCCTGAGACGGAACCTGACCCCACACACACAAAATTAGGATCCAACAACACTTCTATGAATAAGCATCAGCTGTGAGTCAGTGCTTTAAAAAAGTTACTCACAGTACCCATCCATAAGAGAACAAAGGTGCCTATAATACTTTGAAGTGCATCTGCAGCAGGCAGCCTAGCGGTTAAGAGCGTTTGGTCGGTAACCGAACGGTCCCTGGTTTTAATCACGAGCTGATTAGGTGAAAAATCTGGCACCTAAACCTAATTGCTCCTGTAAGTTGCTCTGGATAAGAGCGTCTGCTAAATGACTTTGACATTCCGATTGTATCACCAGAAAGACAATTGTGGAAGGGATTCAAGCGTATAATATTTGATGTATGGTTGGGTGTGTGCCCAAACATCTGTGTGCATATAGATCTTAGATATGCAGATCAGAGTTACTTGACTTTACATGTTTATAAGTGTGTTTAGGTGGAACTCACTTGTCGATGTTGAGGTCCAGCTTGCATTGGTCTTTCAGCTGAGGCATTAGCTCCTCTTTGGACTGTCTCACAGACATGCCCTTCGCAAACACAGTGTCCATGAGGAACTTACAGGGCTGGGGAGGAGAGACAGAAACACACCATCACTTACGCAGGAACTGTCTAATAAATACACCCTGGTGACAAATCCATCAGTGGCACACCTACAGGCTGCTGTTATGTGAGGAAATTGCACAACACCGAATAACAACAATCACTTGTGTGTGTGAAGAACCATTATCTTATCCCAGTCCTTACCTCTGCGTCATTCACTAGTAGTTGGTACACTTTCACCCGATACTCGCCCTTCTTCAGAGCTCTGCCTAATCTAATGGTTATCTGTAAGAAGATCAAGAGGTGTGTCGTGGATAAGATTGTTTGTAAAAAATAATTTAAAAAACACCCAAATTATCTTTTCAGAAGAGTCAAGATGTTTTGAAAGGGGCAGATAGTGAGACGCTACGGACCTTGTTGTCATCAGAGAAGGAGGAGAGGGTCTCGTTGAGCCGTACACTCTCAAACTCCTGGTTGTTGGCGTAGACGCGGAACACCTTGAACTGGGTAGAGGTGACCCCCACGAAAGGCTCCATGTTCTGTTTGAACGCTGACAGAGTTATCCTCTTATCCACATGGACCAGTACACCTGACAGGCAAACAGCACCCAAACATACGTTTCAATTAGTTGGATCAAACTAATCATAACAGTATATTAAATACTAAAATGTGGATTTTGTTCTAAAGGGCATCTAAACCAGTGTTTCTTAACCCTCAAGGTGTTGCTTATCTTAACGTAACCCAATCACATCCTTGTACTATATTTAGTACAACATCAAAATGTGCCACAAATTCTGTGGTGTCAACAAAGTTAGTACAAGTGTCTAGACAGGCCACATTGACATTTTAAGAATGTCATTATCTAACATAGTTCCAGTGTCGAGCAAAGTTGGGAATTTGAGGATTTTAAAACGAAAAAATCTTTAAAAATGACTTCAGCATATTCATGTTGAAATACATTTCAGAATTAAATTGTTTTAAAGCATATAGTATGCTTATTTCACCTGTGCTACTTCTACCATGGAAAACATGTATGGGAAGGTTTTGTAAAAAAAAAATTGTTTTGATTAATTTTGATTAAATTCATAGTATGAACGACCCACACTTATTCCACAGAAAATGGCACAAAATAACAATTCTGCAGTTCCCACAAACTAAACATTCAATGTAACCTGTTAGGACATCAGACTAAACAAGTTTATCTTCAAAAGACCTGCATTTGTAAATACATTTAGAACGGTTGGGATTTGCCACCAGCTGTTTGTGCGGGTGCGTGAGCGTGTGAATGTCTACACATGTGTGCTTGTGAGAGAAAGAGGGAGAATGCTGTAGCAGGCCTCACTCTCCATTGACCTGCATTGGCTTTGCTTATACTCTAGGAGTGAATGTGAGTATAGATAGATGAGTGAGTGAGTGAGTGAGTGAGTGAGTCCAAAACAGTAACCCCATATATCCAAAGACTAAATATAGTACAATATTAAAATCTCACATTGTAGACAAACGCTTTGGCCAATCAGTAAGCTCAGAGAACATGTGTACCGAAGGAAATTATTAATGTCCATGGACATAAATGGGTTAAGGGAGGGAGGGAGAGCATAGCTTCACAGGCCCCATTCCAGAAAAGGTTGAGAAACACTTTGTACAATCTAAATCACTGCTGAGTACAGAAATACCATCATCACACAGACAGACAGAAGACAGACAGACGTACATCCCTGGTTTCCTTCCCCAGAGCCGTCCTCCTGTGAGTATGGTTCTGCTCTGAAGTAGAGGTAATAGGATTCAGCCTTGCTCTTCCCGTTCTCGTCATACTCGCTGTCCGTGCCACTGTCCTCCTCGGCCGTGTCCCACGTCTCCTTCTTGCCCTCGTTGGCCTTGGAGCGTCGGCTGCTGGTGATGCTGTGTGAGTCCAGGCCATTGGCCAGCTGGATGGGGCCGCTGTCGGCGTTGCACAGCGTGTCACTGCTGTGGCTGGAGCTCAGGATGTCACTATCCACTGAGCTCGTGCTGCGGTCGTTGTTTACCTCAGAGTCCGAGCGCTCCTCCACAGGGAACTGGGTTTCCGGGTCAGAGTAGGCCCCCCCGCCACTTCCCCCGCTGGACGCACGGATCCGGTTCTCCAGCTCGCGGTTGTCGACTGCAACGACAGCGGATACGGAGGAGGCGGAGTCTGGCTCCTGAGAGGGGGACTCGATGTGCTCGAAGTCGCTGGTGTCTGAACTCTTCTGGCTGTCATTGGTGCTGGAGCCATGCTGCTGCTGGAGGGACAGGTTCTTCAGCTTCTCTGTACTCTCCTCCAGGATGGTCTCTACAGACTTCATGTTGACCTTTGACCCATCAGAGCACTCCTCAGGGTCGCCGCCCACTTTTTGGCAAATAGTTCTGCTGGTGCCGGGGGATTGCACTGGCAGCGAGACAAACAGGCGGATAGTGTTCCCATGGCGATCCAGCAGTTTCCACAAGAGCGAATCAGTGAAAGTGACCTGGTGATCTGGGGATTCAGAGCTTTCCACATAAACCTGAAAAGAGAAACCAGAGAATGGACAGATGAGGTTTGTGTTACTGAGATCGAAGCACTGCTGAAAAATTCAGTTTACAGATATACAACATTAACACAGCAGACACAAGCTGGAAAGGACAATAATAAAGTGGAGTGACCTTGTTGCTCCTGAAGAAACCCTCTGCTTTCAGTGTCTTGTTGGGCACGTAGAGAAGCCGAAGGTCATTATAGCAGCGCTCCAGGACGACACGCATGGTTTCGGCTGAGAGCTCTGTGGCCTGTCAACAAACAAATACACACAGTGGAGAGATATTTCACAGATCCTACAACAAATACTGGCAGATGTTATGGTCTTACAAGTGTGGACTGTATATCAGGCTGGATTAGACTGTATTAGAGACAGAAAGGAACAATTAAAGAGGAGTGTCTGAACAAACGTACCTGTGCAATGAGCTGCTTGAACTCAGTGAATGACTGGTTTAGGTAGGCCCTGATGCTGACGGGAGGGGCGATACTCTCAGTCTTCAGATCCACCACGTGAACCTTCACCATCACCTCTGCAGAGACACACCAACCAGTCACACACACACACACACAACTCATTTCCAAAAAGGCTAAAAGAGTTGCTAGTTATACTGTTATATTCAAAGTATTGAATGTGTTTTACTGACCTCCGGGTTTGTATGGCTGGAAGACTTGCTCTGGTCTGCGGGTCTCCAGCAGCAGGTCAAACATGTAGGAGGATTTGACCCCGCCCAACAGCAGCCCCATGGGGGTGTCCTCTTCGCCCTCGTACGAGCGCTCCAGGTACTCATGGAACTCATCGTACTTGACCAGGCGACAGCAGTCCAGCGAGACCACCCCATCCAGGTCCATGAGCTAGAGGGCAGAATGGGCAGCCAAACACACACAAACACGTCCAATTGCTAATAGGCATAAGAGAATGTTTTGAGGCTGCTCTTGGCCAATGCAACCCCCCTTTTATTCTTAGAACTAGGTCTATCCTTGGACCACTGTCTATTCTGACACAGACCGCTGGCTGGTATGCACTGCAGCTGCTGAGTGAGATTAGCTTTCAATGCTTTACTCTGCGTTTAGCTTCCACTCTGATATACCTTGTAGGCCATCTCTGTTGCCTCTCTGAGCGTCTTGTCCTTGTGCACTTCCAGCTTGTTCTCCATCAAAGCCGTAGTCTTCACCGGATGCATGCAGAACAGCTTGATCTGATAGAGAAATAGGGTAATACAGGTGCAATTAACAAAAATACAACCCCTGTGCAAAACAACCGAAGAACATTCAGTCAAATGAAAAACACTGTTGCCCATGGGAAAGTCCACAGGAGGAGAATGTACCTTGCAGGTATTGCGCTCAATCTCCCTCTGTCTTTTCTCCTGCTCCTCAGACTCCTTCTCCCTCTGAACCAGATGCTTTATGTGCTCAGGGAAGTCATCACAATCCAGATACTCTGCAGAGGTAACAACACAGTCCATCAGTCAAGAGATCACCATAACTAACTGGGGCTCCAAGTCATTGAGACTAGGAAAGCAAAACCTACTAGGACTGTTATATATTTAACTATATACACTTTAAGACAGTCATTTAAAAGTAAACTTGATAATGGAACTAGACTTGATTTAATAGGTTTCCCTTACTTGCATTCCTTGAGGGGTCTTTCAACCTATAAATCAGCATATACGCATTCGTAGAGCTGTTGGAACAGAAAAACATCTTATTAAATGCAAATGGAGAAAATAAGAGTATCCACATCTTAGAGTTTCATCTTCCTTTCCAAACACATTAAAGAACAATGCATTATGTAAAAGCTCAGTTATCATCAGGGCTTTGTCCTAGCCTGAATAACCACCCCATTGTTTTTCTCTCAGGGAGACCTCAATATAATTGACTGAGTAAACAAGCCCTGGTTCATCCCCATTACAGCTTCCTCTGGTGTGTGGAGTGGGAAGTGAACAGATACTGGTCATTTTCTGGCCATGTATGCATTAGTAGGTACATATAATGAGATTGTGAGAGGGGAGAGGCAGGCATGGGAGTGAGATGTGTTTAGGGACATATTGATTTCAGATCAATCCAGAGTGACAGAAACAGGAGCTCCACTAACCTGGCAAAGGCACTGGAGTAATAGCCTCTGCTCCCTGAGGACCCTCCATACGTTTTCCTGATGTCTTCCTGGGTGATCTATATAAGGACACACACATCAACACACTGGACCACCACCGCTGTGTTTCTGACAACTGTCAATAGAATGTTACAATGACAGGCATCAATTTCTTAAGCCTATTTAAAGCGTAGGTCGAGGAGTTATTTGATGCAACCTGTGTCGAGTTGTTTTGTCTAGTATTACATGCATAGTAAACAGAAGTTATTTGAAGACTGAGAATGACCTTGCTGACGTGCTGGTCGTTGAAACTGTACCACTGGCCATCGCTGAAGGACTTAATGCAGGCATAGTAGTGGCCACCTGCAGCGCTGCCCGAATGGACCATGACTGAGAACAGCTCAAAGGTCAACGAACTCTGGAGACGAGACAGGGGGCAGGAGAGACAATTGGCTAACAACTCAATCTAATGACAGCAGATTGCACTACATGCAAACAGGCCAGGATGGGCTATAAGACACAGGCAGTACTGGTGCTAGAGTAAAGGACTGTGTGTGTGGTATTACGTACAGTGTTGAGGCTGGGTACCTTTGGCTTCAGGACCCTCTCAGTACTGCTGGCGCTGTCCAGGCAGATGCCCTCATCCACACCGTCGTCCGTCGAGAAGTCATTGCTCATCTGGTCGCTGTGGCAACTGCCCTCATTCTCTGCCCCGCTGTCAGTGCAGCTCTCCGTCTGAGGAGATTTCTATGTGAGGGGGCATTGATCAAAAACAAAGAGCGGGAGAGAAAGAGAGAGAAAGCAGACAGCGTTCAGGTATCAGTTACACTCATGAATTATTGATGACTTCATTTTAATTACTAATAGATTAAAGATAATCGAAAATCACATTTGAGTGGACCTGAAGGGGCTGGCACTATTCCCCCCCCCACCCCAGGCCTGATATCATTATTCCATCTAGAGTATAAAACACATACAGTGGGGAGAACAAGTATTTGCTACACTGCCGATTTTGCAGGTTTTCCCACTTACAAAGCATGTAGAAGTCTGTCATTTTTATCATAGGTACTCTTCAACTGTGAGTGACGGAATCTAAAACAAAAATCCAGAAAATCACATTGTATGATTTTTAAGTAATTAATTTGCATTTTATTGCATGACATAAGTATTTGATACATCAGAAAAGCAGAACTTAATATTTGGTACAGAAACCTGTTTGCAATTACAGAGATCATTTGTTTCCTGTAGTTCTTGACCAGGTTTGCACACACTGCAGCAAGGATTTTGGCCCACTCCTCCATACAGACCTTCTCCAGATCCTTCAGGCTGTCGCTGGGCAATACAGACTTTCAGCTCCCTCCAAAGATTTTCTATTGGGTTCAGGTCTGGAGACTGGCTAGGCCACTCCAGGACCTGGAGATGCTTCTTACGGAGCCACTCCTTAGTTGCCCTGGCTGTGTGTTTCTGGTCGTTGTCATGCTGGAAGACCCAGCCACGACCCATCTTCAATGCTCTCACTGAGGGAAGGAGGTTGTTGGCCAAGATCTCGCGATACATAGCCCCATCCATCCTCCCCTCAATACGGTGCAGTCGTCCTGTCCCCTTTGCAGAAAAGCATCCCCAAATAATGATGTTTCCACCTCCATGCTTCACGGTTGGGATGGTGTTCTTGGGGTTGTACTCATCCTTCTTCCTCCAAACACGGCGAGTGGAGATTAGACCAAAAAGCTCTATTTTTGTCTCATCAGACCACATGACCTTCTACCATTCCTCCTCTGGATCATCCAGATGGTCATTGGCAAACTTCAGACGGGCCTGGACATGCGCTGGCTTGAGCAGGGGGACCTTGCGTGCGCTGCAGGATTTTAATCCATGACGGCGTAGTGTGTTACTAATGGTTTTCTTTGAGACTGTGGTCCCAGCTCTCTTCAGGTCATTGACCAGGTCCTGCCGTGTAGTTCTGGGCTGATCCCTCACCTTCCTCATGATCATTGATGCCCCACGAGGTGAGATCTTGCATGGTGCCCCAGACCGAGGGAGATTGACCGTCATCTTGAACTTCTTCCATTTTCTAATAATTGCGCCAACAGTTGTTGCCTTCTCACCAAGCTGCTTGCCTATTGGCCTGTAGCCCATCCCAGCCTTGTGCAGGTCTACAATTTTATCCCTGATGTCCTTACACAGCTCTCTGGTCTTGGCCATTGTGGAGAGGTTGGAGTCTGTTTGATTGAGTGTGTGGACAGGTGTCTTTTATACAGGTAACAAGTTCAAACAGGTGCAGTTAATACAGGTAATGAGTGGAGAACAGGATGGCTTCTTAAAGAAAAACTAACAGGTCTGTGAGAGCCGGAATTCTTCCTGGTTGGTAGGTGATCAAATACTTATGTCATGCAATAAAATGCAAATTAATTATTTAAAAATCATACAATGTGATTTTCTGGAATTACAGACCTCTATATGCTTTGTAAGTAGGAAAACCTGCAAAATCGGCAGTGTATCAAATACTTGTTCTCCCCACTGTATGAGGCCACACTGGGTTGGTGTGCCTCACCTCGTCCTCCACGTCAATGAAGGGACCCATGTCCAGCTCCTCAGGGAAGGACATGCGGTCGTTGAGTTTGATGCGGTGCATAGTGGTGTAGTCAAAGTCAAAACGCTTCAGCTGAAGAGTCAGCAGGTAGGGAAAGTGCAGAAACCTCAGCCCCTGTGGAGGGAGGGCAAAGGGCATGGGTTAGAACACAACTGGCAGATCAGTGACCACCTTCATTCAACATCCACCCATCAGTTCTTCCATGAACCAAAGGGAAGTGTGGTCTTAACATCAACAAGATCACTAATCTGTATACTCACCTTACGGGCGTCACATTTCTTCTTGCAGCGCTCACAGAAGTACTGGTTGGCCCCGTCCAGAGTCTCTGGCTGGACGAAGGCCTGCAGAGCCTCCTCCTGTTTCAGTGAGTCACAAAGGTATTGTATCAGTAACAACTCTGACCACATTTACAACATTTAGGTAACATTACACTGTCTTAGTCACAGTTAAGGAAAATGCAGGAGCACACAGCAGGGTCTGTGTGACTTCAGAAGTGGATACGTCTGGATTAATACTGCTATAGTCATGAAGGGCAGAGAGACATAAGAGATGGCGGGAGACAGAGACACGCACCACGCTGCCATAAGCCTGGTTTGCCCCAAAGGGTCTGATAACCAGAGGGATGTCCAGGTAGGTGTCGATCCTCCAGCTCTCATAGCCACACTCCAGACAGCGCACATAATCCTTCAGCTTCCCCTGGTACAGCTGGTTAATCAGGTCAGCCTGAAGGGGGACACAACACGAAGGAGTCAGGACAAAGAAGTCACAACGCTCACACACGTATCTCTCAAAACTGTAACATGCTCTTCACTGCTCACACCGTACCTACTACTCACACAACCTCAACCAGCTCAATAATGACGTAAACTCCCTAAAGCCTAAACACTCCAAAGCAAATGACTCGTCTCCTCTCCAAGAGTCATCACATTTCACTTAATGACTGCAACAGCAGGCCCACTGGGTAACATGTAGAGACCAATGGGTCCAAGAGTTGGATGTTAATGGAAAACTGTAACGCAAAAGGAGATTAGCTGTGGGGTCCCGCAGGGGAGCATCCTTGGTCCACTCCTCTTCCTACTGTACATTAACAATGTGAAATTTGCCTGCTCCTATAAAACAAATGTGTAAGCGGATTACTCTGCTCTATTGGTGTCCCAAAAGAACAAAGCCTCAGTAGAACAAATCCTTAGTGCAAAGTTATCCAACATTAGTAAATGGCTTTCAGACAAACTTTCTCTGAATCTCAGAAAGACAGAATCCATATTATTTGGTTCCAGAGTAACACTTGCAATGTACCCTGGTTTTAGTGTCAAAGTGGGCAACTTAGAGGTTACACCAAAAACATCACCTTGGGTGTGAATTTGATAGGTACCTGACAGGTGAGATTGTTTAACAAAAATAAACTCAAAAATGTCATTCCTAGCTCAGACCTCAAAATGGCTTGATATTGACACCCTGTAGAGTCTGGCAGGTGAGCTAGTTCAGTGTCAATGATTATGTGTGCTCATCATGATTCACCAGCAGCCAAACATCTAAAACAACAATTTAGGAAGGAAAACTTTTGATTCTAAAGAATAAACCACAGACCAGCTAAAACAAGCTTGTAAGAATTGTATTTTAACTCCCCCAGCCCTATTACTCATCTGGAAGTCCAGTATTTTAAGCAGCTAGGGGAACTGACTCAGCCCTCAGGTACCTATTCAATTATGTTTATTTTGTTAGAGATGTCCACCAGCATAATAAGAGACTTGAATATTCACCGTTTTAAATTTAAGAGGACCCTTTTGTATATTCCTGCACTGTTGATTGGCACAAACTACCACAGCAACTTAAAGCCATAACAATAATATCATTTAAATAGAATGTAAAAAGCTGGCTAACGATCGAAAAACCCAAAAACATTTTCATGTCTGTATATCTGGAATGTGTATGCATCTATGTAACTATCTACCCTGAGTGTACAAAACATTAAGAACACCTCTTTCCCTGACATACATACACTGACCAGGTGAAATCTATGATCCCTTATTGATGTCACTTCAAATCAGCGTAGATGAAGGGGAGGAGAAAGGTTAAAGGATTTTTTTAAGCCTTGAGACATGAATTGTGTATGTGTGCCATTCAGAGGGTGAATAGGCAAGACAATATATTTAAGTGCCTTTGAACGGGGTATGGTAGTATGTGCCAGGTGCACCGGTTTGTGTCAAGAACTGCAACACTGACAGGTTCACACTCAACAGTTTCCTGTGTATCAAGAATGGTCCACCACCCAAAGGACATCCAGCCAACTTGACAACTGTGGGAAGCATTGGAGTAAACATGGGCCAGCATCCCTGTGGAACGCTTTTGACACCTTGTAGAGTCCAAGCCCCGACAAATTTAGACTGTTCTGAGGGAAAAAGGGGGTTCAACTCAATATTAGGAAAGCGTTCTTAATGTTTTGTACACATAGTGTATGTCAACAACCCCAAGAAATAGAGACCACAAAAGAAACAATTCTTACTTTGTGTAATCCCAGTCACTTTCTTTTATGCATGTAATGTGTATATAATTTTTTAAGTGACAAATAAAATCAAACAAACAGTTGTAGAAAACAATAATAGAAGTTCAAATAAGTACCGTAAGTGGAGAAAACTGCTGCTGGGGACACAAATATAGCAGAAATCAAAATGGGACTTTGATTAGCCACACTGATAATGCAGAGCATTGTTTACAAATACAGAGGAGCTCATGTGCACAAGCCTAGTGCTTCTATTCACAGTGAATTAAGTGTTTACGGTTTATACCAAACTCCTGAGATCAGAAGAAGTTAACCCTCAGCCTTAATGCCCCCTTCTCCCTTTCCCACAGTAGGCCCTTTGTTCTGGGCCTGGGGGAGGCCCCTCATTGGCTCCCTGGATTAGTGTTGCCAGACAAGTGGCAGGTTCCGCTTTTCTTTCATACCTGCTCTGTCTGCTTCCATTTCTGCTCCAGGGCATCAAACATGACCCTGCACAGCTCCTGGACGTCATGCTGCTGCCAGGCTGAAAACACAGATACACAGACACCACAGAAGAGACAGACAAACACACAGACCAGTTAAGACAGTGAACTGTGTGATAAAACAAACAGTACCCCTTTCCCCACACTCTTCCAGTTCCTTTAACAAAACATCAGAAGCAGTTGAGCCTGGGCTCCTCCTGGTTACGTGGAGGATGCCTGGCGGGAGTGTCTAGATGTCGCAGAGTGACTGCACACCTTCGCTGCTGTCCCAGCCGAAGCTCCGGGTGACGTCGGTGGTCTCGATGGCCCTCTTCTTACTAGTCTGCAGCAGCAAAAACAGCCTTTGTAGCTGGTAAGGGATGCTGGTGACCGGGTCCTCCTCTGACTCCTCAAACTCCCAGCTGGAGGAAACAGTGGACAAGTAGACAAGCGTTTTAGGGCAATGTTCTTCTCATTAAATACCCACACACATGGTTTAGTAGAACACACAAAGAGCTTCATGAGAACAGGTACTTACTTGTACAGTGCATTTCTGAACTCTGGGGTCATAAACAGTGTTTGTAGAAGGCTGTTCAAATAGCAAGTCATGGCCTGGTTAACCAAACCCACATATCCTGCAGAGGGGGAGAAAGACAGGAAATAGCAGTCGGGGGGGGGTTACGTAACAGGAAGTGAGGTCAAGTCTATGCTGTTGACTGAGGTGTTGATAGAGACGGTGTACCCGTGTCAGACTTGTTGAGGATGGAGGAGTAGGAGTAGCTGGGGCTGCTGCAGCCCACTGTGCCGTCTCTGGGCAGGGGGCCGATGAAGCGCTCCTGGGAGCTGTCATCCAGACCACTGCTGTCCGCTGTCCCCGACTCATCCTACACAAAGGAGGAGAATTAAGCTTCAGCACATAGCTACCACAAGTCTACCAAGAATTAACTGCCTGTCAAGCCCTCCTTCAGGGGAATGCCCTAGGCATGCTGATATCCATATAAACCGTCAACTAGTTTTATGTTTTATCTTCCACACTCACTCACCGATGCAATCTGAGGCTGCTCTCCGTCCTTGTCTGTGAGCTGGAGGAAGTTCTTCTTCCCGGCCTCGAACCCGGACTCAGTGAGGGACATCTCACTGCTGGGGTCCAGCGCCCCCTGGGAGAAGAGAAAAAGAGATGAAATACCCTTCAGTTTGGACAGGCAGGTCTGAGCATGAGAAAATTGGGGCGGCAAACCAAATAAAACTAGTGAAAAAGATAAGTAAGTTCCCCACAATACAACTTAATTAAACAATATAATCAACCTGTCAATCAGAGGTTCCCATTGAATTCATAAAAGAGAATCCTCCCCCATTTCAGTCAAAGGATGAGCTTTTAGGACCAGTTTGTGGAGCATGCTATGAAGCAGCAGTGTTCTCTCATGTAATGTTGGCTGGAGGAGAGGGAGAGGTGAGTAGCCAGCAGTGGAAATAAAGCTTAATCCACTGACCTACTCGTGAGATAACTCCAGCCTCAGATTACTTCAGGGACAGGAATGAAAGACTGGCGTACACACAAACAAAGCTATTTACACACTATGGGGAGGATCCAAACGCCACTATTTCAAGACGTTGGTCAGTGAGTGCGGCTCTGTTGAACTGACGTACATTAGAGTTGTCAGGTGTTGAGGAGGAGCAAACAACAATGACGGACGTGTTGGAGGAGCTTGGTTGAGTACACGCGTATGTAAGCCCCCCACCAGGATCCAATGAAGGGACCTGGGATCATAAGGTTGTCTTACGAAACACTCACCATGTCGCCTGTGTTTCCCCATGCCAGGTCAAAGGTGCCGTTCACATAGCTCGCCTTGTGGGCCACATCCTCAAAGAGTTTGGAGAGGGTGGTGGAGGCTGGCAGGTTGAGGGCGAGCCTCTCGTTGACTGTCTTAGCATTAGTAGTGTCCTGGACTATGCACAGCACTCTTGGCTCCTCCGCCGCATTCTCTATCTGCAGGATACAGGGCACATGCACACACTGAGCGCAGAGCACACACACCTCCATTTAGTTTTGCACTTCATGACAAAATATTAAAAGAAAACGTTATCAGCAGCTTATTTGCATGCATTCAGGGAGTCAACATGTTTGACTACAGTCAGTGGTTAGGGCATTCTCATACTCACACATGAACGTCATCATAACAGGCGAACGAACACCAGACACAGGATACTAGAGCAGGCAGGTTGTGCAATGCAGGATTACTATTATATGACTTACGGTGTGGACCTTACGTTGCATTACGTTCTTGGAAGATGCAGATTAAAATAGTAGCCCAAACCTAGAGAGGGAGGCACATTACAGAGACTGGAACAGAGCCATGCCACCAAACTATCATACAGTGCCCACAATTCCTCCATAAAAAGGAAGGTCTCTTCAGTAAGGAAAATATCTGGTTAAGTAACTCAAGGGACGGGCTGACAGCACATTATTAATTGACCAAAACCCATAACATGCAATGATAGATCAAGACTTGAGCCTCCTCGTGCATACATTGAATCTATAGGGCTAGTCTGGTTTCCCCATCTGCATGTCTAGTGAGAGCCTCTCACCATTGCACACTGTAGATAGATAGGTAGGTACTTTATTGATCCCCGAGGGGAACATTTCTTCTTTTTTTAGAACTTCATTTCTATTCCGTCTGACTTTGTCCATGTTATTTAGGAACATTTGGTCTAGCTATTCAGCAAATGTAGTGAAGCCAACATTTGTTATGATTACCATGTCCACTACAGTGTGTCAGACTAATTTCCCCAAAGCAGGCCTTCCAGGAATGATGCAAGAGAAACATGTCCAAGACGTGTGCCCAAAAAACCAGGCTTGAGCAATAACACTAGCTTAAAAAGGTCCATAAGCTCCTCAACATGGCCAGTGCTTATTGTGAACTTTATTTAAATTGTCCACAATTCTAGTCTGTGTGTGGTGTTGGCATTTGTCAAATGTTTTCCTAATCCAAGAACCTTTTGTATTTTTCTAACAGATTAAAATGGGACATCCCTCACATACATGTGTAGCCTGTGTGTCATATTGGGCTGGTGCCATCACCATTTGGGTTAACAAAACTGGCCCTCACTCAGTCAGCCCCCTGTTCTAAAAGTAACTATTTTGTTACAGCCTAGGCACAGTGGCCAGCTGGTAGTAGGTTGGCCAAACATTCAGGACAGCAAAACCTAATGCTCCATGCAGTCAAAAGCAAACCCCACACAGTAAGCTGCACACAGTCACAGATGTGCCAGTCCTCTAGGAGGGACTACCTGAAAAAACCTCTTCTTCATCTCATCGAAAATACTTTGCCTGCAACTCCCAAACATACCCTAACGACATGGGGAGGAGGGGTGAAAAAACGCAAAAGATTAAAACAGTGCAAACAGCTGTTACAGAGAAGGGAAACAGTTACGCAATATGCTAGAGTAGCTCTATGCATCCACAAGCACAACAGCTCATACGAACTAACTGGGAATGGCACACTTTAAAATCACTTCTAAACACCACCAGTAATACCGTAGGTATTATTACAAATCACAGACAGAACAAGTCATCATCCTAATGGAACAAGAGCCTTCGGAAAGTATTCAGACCCCTTGACTTTCCACACTTTGTTAGGTTACAGCCGTATTCTAAAATGTATTAAATAGTTTTTTTCCCCTCATCAATCTACACACAATACACCATAATGACAAAGCAAAAACAGGTTTAGAAATGTTTGCCAATTTATTAAAAATAAACTGAAATATCACATTTACATTAAGTAATCAGACCCTTTACTCAGTACTTTGTTCAAGCACCTTTGGCAGTGATTACAGCCTTGAGTCTTCTTGGGTATGACGCTACAAGCTTGTCACACCTTTATTTGGGGAGTTTCTCCAATTCTTCTCTGCAGTTCCTCTCAAGCTCTGTCAGGTTGGATGGGGAGGGTTGCTGCACAGCTATTTTTAGGTCTCTCCAGAGATGTTTGATTGGGTTAAAGTCCGGGCCACTCAAGGACATTGAGACTTGTCCCGAAGCCACTCCTGTGTTGTCTTGGCTGTGTGCTTAGGGTCGTTGTCCTGTTGGAAGGTGAACCTTCAACCCCAGTCTGAGGTCCTGAGTGCTCTGGATCAGGTTCATCAAGGATCTCTGTACTTGCCCCGTTAATCTTTCCCTTGAGTCTGACTAGTTTCCCAGTCCCTGCCGCTGAAAAACATCCGCACAGCATGATGCTTCCACCACCATGCTTCACCGTAGGGATGGTCCTCCCTGACCAAGGCCCTTCTCCACAGATTGCTCAGTTTTGCCGGGCGGCCAGCTCTAGGAAGTGTGTTGGTGGTTGCAATCTTCTTGCATTTAAGAATGCTAGATGCCACTCTGTTTTTGGGGACCTTCAATGCTGCAGAAATGTTCTGGTACCCTTCACCAGGTGTGTGCGCCTTTCTAAATCATGTCCAATCAATTGAATTTACAATCAAGATGTAGAAACATCAAGGGTGATTAATGGAAACAGGATGCACTTGAGCTCAATTTCGAGACTCATAGCAAAGGGTCTGAATAATTACAGTCAAAAGTTTGAACATCTACTCATTCAAGGGTTTTTCTTTATTTTTACTATTTTCTACATTGTAGAATAATCATCAAAACTATGACATAACAAAAAGTATTAACCAAATGTAAGATTCTTCAAAGTAGCCAACCTTTGCCTTGACAGCTTTGCACACATTAAATTCTCTCAACCAGCTTCGTGAGGTAGTCACCTGGAATACATTTCAATTAACCGGTGTGCCTTGTTAAAAGTTAATTTGTGGAATGTATTTCCTTCTTAATGCGTTTGAGCAAATAAGCAAAGAGAAACGACAGTCCATCATTACTTTAAGACATAAAGGTCTTGGGGTAGAGTGGCCAGAAAAATGTCGCAAAACCCATCAAGCGCTATGATAAAACTGGCTCTCATGAGGACAGGATGGCAGTGTCTCCCTCAATCCGTGCAATGGCTACTGCAATAGGTTTCAGGATTTTCAGGCTGCTTACCACTCTCTCCCAAAATACATCATCCAGGAGGATCCTCTTGATGGGGCTGTCCATATCAGCAGACTGTGATATGGCCATTTCTTGGAGACTCCTTCCCCTCCAGGAGACTGTCAAACATGACGACAACACCACCCCAACGGTGTTGCTGGGCAGCTTCAATGTGGTGCTCTTATTCTTCTCACTTTGCTAGTTGAGGTTTATTGCTGCTATAACATAACCATTTCCTTAGCTCTCTTGTAGAGTGTATCCATTGTTTTCAGTGCCATGATGTCCTTGAGGAGCAGATTCAATGCATGAGTAGCTCAACCAATGGGTGTGATATGAGGGTAGGAATCCTCCACTTTAGACCAAGCAGCCTTCATGTTCGCAGCATTGTCTGTCACCAGCGCAAATACCTTCTGTGGTCCAAGGTCATTGATGACTGCCTTCAGCTCATCTGCAATGTAGAGACCGGTGTGTCTGTTGTCCCTTTTGTCTGTGCTCTTGTAGAATACTGGTTGAGGGGTGGAGATGATGTAGTTAATTATTCCTTGCCCACAAACATTCGACCACCCATCAGAGATGATTGCAATACAGTCTGCTTTCTCTATGATTTGCTTGACCTTCACTTGAATTCTGTTGAACTCTGCATCCAGAAAATGAATAGATAAAGCATGTCTGGTTGGAGGGGTGTATGCTGGGCGAAGAACATTCAGAAATTTCATCCAATTCACATTGCCTGTGAGCATCAGAGGTGAACCAGTTGCATACACAGCTCGAGCAAGACATTCATCAGCATTTCTCTGACTACGTTCCTCCATTGAGTCAAAAAAACTTCTGATTCCAGGAGGACCATGAGCTGTTGCTCACAAGACCTTGAGAAACTGTTTTCGCTTTGTTATTATGGGTTATTGTGAGTATTGCTGAGGAAATGTTTTTATTTAATCAATTTTAGAATAAGGATGTAACGTAACAAAATGTGGAAAAAGGGGGTCTGAATACTTTACGAAAGCACTATATGTAAAGCTGGTGATCTTGGCAAAATCTCTCCTTCCAATGCTATAAACGCTGCAGATGTCAACACGAGTGAATTATCAGATTAGGGGGTATTTTTATCACAGATAATGTCGCAAGGTTCTGACATGTAGCCGTAGGTGCTAGAGCACAGACACCATCGCATTACACAGAACAGATATGAGAATCTAGGCTAAATGAAATACAGTGGAATTATTACTTAACTAAAACCAGAGTTTTTAGTCTGGATTTCTGTTGTTAAATCTTAAATTATTGATCCAGTCAGGTGACACTGAAAAACAAATATTTTCCTGTCAACAGGGCAACTTACAGCAATCGTACACGCAGCATCAGTAGGGCTAATGCAACACTAACTCTATAGAAGAGCCTTCAGAGGGTGAGAGAACAACCTGGTCTACAACTTCAGCCTGTAGTTTTCAGTGGCATTTTCAAGTCACACCAGTCTGTAAGATCACATTTTTTTTCTTCAATCAAGATCACTATCTGGGAGAGAAAAAAAAAAAGTGTCTCTTTACATCCTGGTTTCACAGTAGCACCTAAGGTCTAATGACTCTTCCTGAAACAGATACTGACACTGAGCCTTTTCTATTCATGTTGTTTCTCGAGAACTGTGACGTGACATTGCATAATGGATAAACAAGAGTGGGCTTGTTAACCTGCTTGGGGATTTGGTTTTCAAAACAACATTTAGGCTTAACATGAGTTGCCATGGGAATTACATTAACACGCATTTGCACATCTGACAAACTGTTAAGATATAATTTCCCTAAAAGAAAATAACATACTAGGGACATTTTATGAAATGTCAAACTGGGTTAAAAAGGTTGACCAAATCTCAAGGAAAAACAAACATGACAATGAATGCAAATACAATAGCCCTTACACAGTATTGATGTCCTGTTATCTCCTAGGAAAGCCTGCTCATGCAATGGGCCTGCACAAGGGCAAAGGCCACCACCACAGAGTCAATTATATGAGCATTTGAAGCTAGCCTACACAACTTAGAGAACAAAATATTTGACTTGTATACCTTGTTGTACTTGAAGAAACAGGAACAATTTTATAACAATATAACAGCAGGTGTGCCCATGCTCAACGCCATATTTTGAGGACTAAGTCTAACCTCAGAGGCCCAAAACAACCTCCACCCTGCTGACTCATCCCACGACTTCTGTCATGCGCTTAAACAGCAGCTAGCAGGTGGCTCTACAAAGTTTAAACCAACCAGCTCTCTCTGGACAACGCAACAGTAGGCTGGAGTGGATATGTGAAGCTAATGCTTAAAATACTGACTATTGCCTTCATTGGTTGGACAACAAGATCTTAAACTGAGTTTTGGTCGCCTAATCTGTCCAGTTCAAATTGAGACGAAAATGAAACAATGGTTCTCTTGCTTGGTTAATGGATAACCAAGACAATTCTACATTATTTTAAAACAAGACATCCAACTGTAATGACAGTGAAGAAAAAAATATGAGGCCTAGCCATGCTCAAATGCAGAGTGACAGGGGCCCAGGCAGCGATGTGCGTAGGGTTGGAGATTGTCATCCGAGTTTGGCCGTGGAGAACAGTGAGCCCTGCATAGAGCTGAAATAATGGGTTCAGCTGCGTTATTAGGGGGATGGAGAGAGGACTGATCAAGGCTTTGCTGAGCACAGCAGCTTGGACCTAAAGCACTGGGAACACTTGATTGTTGAGCGAGGCTGTCCAGAGCATATTAAAACTAGAGTCAATTATATTTTAAAGAAATGTATTATCCTACTGGGGCCAACATTCCAGTCTCAGCCCTAATGATATGCTAAACAATGAGGCTCAACACACCATTTTGTTATTTCTTAGCTAGATAGATTTACATTTCTAAATTAATTTAGAATTGTGCGATTCTAGTACAATTTGCAAAAGGTGGGAAAAACATTAACACAATGTCAAAAGGCAATGTAATTATTTTTGACTGCAATGGAAGCAAGCAGTTCAGTCTATAGGCCTGGAAGTTGTCTACAGCCCCTGACATTATATTTCAGCAAACTATATTTCAGCAGACAGTGGCCAGATTAGGTGCAATACATCTTCAGAAAGTGTGAAGAACAAAAGACCCCCAAATTTGAACACAATAGTTGTATTCATGTGGAAATGGTGGACACAAAACAACCAGATGGCATGTTAATAAGGCATCTAAACGTCCACCAATAGACAAGGAGGTACTGACAGTGTCATAAAAAAAGTTGAGATTGTTAACAGTTAGACCTAATTGTATTAAGCGAAGGAGGGTTTTGGAGCATTACTAGCTAGCTAGTTAAGTTACATGAAACATCTAATATTATCAAAGCTAAGTAACAGCAACATTCTTATATAAGATATCAAATAGTTAATTAACGTTAGCTATGAAGACAAATGTTGTCATGCGAGACTGATGTTTAGAAAAATAGGTAGTCAGCTGACTAGCTCTCGCTAACTGGCTAGCTAACGTTACCTGCAACAAGGACTCTATTGTTTACCCGATCTGAAACTAGCAAGTTAGATTGTCATCCACAAGATGAGGCCGTCCAGTGGGCTAGTTTGCCTTTGATTTGACAAGCTAGCCAGCTAACGTTACAAGTTAACGTTAGTAGCACATCCAAGATATGTCTAGCGACATTATTATCAAGTTAGCCATAAGAAAACGAGCAAATATTACTCAACAATTGTTTTATTTAGTTAGCTGGCTACCTCTGTTGTCCACCAGTTTCCTAGTTAAACGTTACTACGCCGTTTTGAGCGAAACAGTCGGGGCATAAAGGTACAGTAGCTAGCTACGGTTAGCTTGTTATCAATCTTTGCTAACTAGCGAGCTATATGAAAACTAACGTTAGTTAGCCAACTCGGTCATTGCGGTTTTAAGTGTCGTTAGATAATGCAACCAGTTACTTTACTGTGCTGACTTCTAAAAAGTTGTTTGTATCATTGACTGTCACATGGATGATTGCTAAGGGCCCGTTTGTTGCCAGAACCCGTTCTGGAACTGGCTATGATAATCTCACCTCTTTGGGTACGAGCTGGTTCTCTTCGCTGGGCACCATTTCCATTTGTGCGACAATTTATACAGGTATCTCCCCGAGCTCGATGTCAACGGGAAAACTTTACGACCGTGAACACAAACATAATGTGTTTTTTCAACACGAGTGTCTGTACAAATAAACTGAAACTAATAAAAACTTGTATGAAAATTATATCGGATAGTTTCTTTCTGTTACACCACCTAAGCACAAACACACAGCTATCAATGGGGAGGAAATGGCCAGCCTTCAGTTTCGCGAGATTTCAGAGAACGCATCATCGTCACATCCTAAAACATATCTGACGTCACTGGTAACCTAAGTAGCTAGACCAGTCTGTGGGGCCTGTATGTACAGGTAACTGCCAAAATAAAGGAAACACTTGAGTAAATTAGGGATACAACGTATATTGAAGCAGGCGCTTCTACACAGAGGTGGTTCCTGAGTTAATTAAGCAATTAACACCCCGTCATGCTTAGGGTAATGTATAAAAATGCTGGGCAGGCCATTATTTTGGCTGACATGGCTATGCCCCCATAGGATGACAATGCCCCCATCCACAGGGCACAAGTGGTCACTGAATGTTTTGATGAGTGTGAATACGAAGTAAACCATATGCCAGGGCCGTCTCAGTCACCAGATCTTAACCCAATTGAACACTTATTGGAGATTCTGGAGTGGCGCCTGAGACAGCATTTTCCACCACCATCAACAAAACACCAAATTATAAAATGGCGTTGCAACCCTCCAATAGAGTTCCAGACACTTGTGGAATCTATGCCAAGGTGCATTGAAGCTATTCTGGCTCGTGGTTGCCTAACGCCCTATTAAGACGCATTATGTTGGTGTTTCCTTTATTTTGGGTGTTACCTGTATGTATGTATGGATATATGTATGGATGTAGCTCGTGTCTGTCTGTCTGTCCCTCTGTCTGTCTTTCTGTCTGTCTGTTATGGATAAAATATACTTTAAGATCTAGTCCTGTACCAATCAGCGAGTGGCATACTTTGGGTAGGCCTAGCAGTGTGCCCTATCTACTCATTATTTAAAAATAACTATTAAACAATGAACACATTAACAATCATTATTGCAGATGGGAGTACAGAAGGGAATTGATTTCCTAGAATTTAAACTTCTCTACAAATTCACCAAATCATAAATTAAAGCAAATTGGGCATTTTGATTAGCAGTATAATACAGACGACTCAGTGAAGGTGAAAGAGAGACTCACAAACCAGTGTGGTACCATTTCATATGTATTTTTTAATGACAAGGATAAATGATCATCAGGTTGTCAACAACCATCTGGTCTCCGTGGTGGTACACAAGTTAAGGAATGGGGTATTCACAAATGTACTTTTTCTTGCCAAGGCAGACCTCATCATGCCACTTTCCCTGTGCAGCCAGTGAGAGCACGACACAGCTCTCCCTCTTGGTCCCAGTGGGCTGCTTCTTGGTCTTGTCCCAGTTGAAGTAGCTGATGGGCATGCTGTTGACGTCTACATACTGTCCCTCCTTCACAATGTCTGTCACACCGATCCAGAACTCCTTGGTACCTGGCGCACTCCTCTTGGCATAGTCCCTCAGGTCATTGTTTTCATTGAGTTCACGTGGAGTGGCAAGGGTTCCACCCCATGCGATGCAGTGTTCGTTGGCCTCATGGTAGTGCTTGGGTTCCTCGATGGTCAGGTAACACTTCCTGTGAGCTTTGATGCCACGGAGACAAACTGGAAGCAGAGGGAAGCAGTTTAGTACATTTATCTCCTTCAAACTTCCCCAGGCAATAACCCTACCTACAGTTACATGCTAAAATTTTACTGAAGAATTTGCAATATTTACAAAATAACTATTTTCATGAAATATTGGTCTATAATGTCTCAGTTATATTTTATAATCTATAGAATTTAAATCAGACATAATGAGGACTAGTAGGACCTAGCAAAGGTTTTCATATGTATCCATGTTTCCTAAACCAAGTTCCCAAAATAAGACATAAGCCCTTTCAGTGGGAGGGAACTCAGACAGAGGCATACTGTATGACACTGTAACACTATGTTCTTCCACCCTACCTGTATAAAGAACCTGTCTCATCATAATACTTTTATATCCATTATCATACATCACGCAATGCGCTCCAAGGCCTTTATGAAGAAATTCAACTGAATTATCTTCCCCAGCACATCACTCAGTGCTCTCTCAACATCATTATTGCTGCTGCAAGGCATGAGGTTCTAGGTAAGAATACTCCTACCCTCTACTGGTGACTGAGCATATTAGTTAATGGCAAATGAAGGTGTGTGACTGTCTCTATAGGAAAACCCTTTTTGATTCTAGGTAGAACACTTTTGGGTTCCATGTAGAACACTCTGTGAAAAGGGTTTTACCTGGAACCTTAAAGGGTTCTCCAAAGGGTTTTCCTATGGGAACAGCCAAATAATCATTTTAGGTACTAGATAGCGTCTTTTTTTTCTAAGAGTGACCAAAAGTACTTACAGTATACACCTGCCTAACCCATAAGAAACATACAGTAACTGCTAAATCTGCACTGTTTCCCCCATGAGAGGCATTCCTTCTTTGAATCATTCCTGCCCATAAAGCAGCACAGAGCAGCCACCTCAGCATACCTGTCTGCAGAGCCGAGATCTCCTTCAGGGAGTTTACCTCCTGCCACAGCTTCTCCAGCTGCGACTTTACATCATCCTCATCTGCCGCTGCATCTCCATAGAAACACAGACAAGCAGGCAGGCATGTCAGAGAGAAAATGTACAGAAAAGCATAGTAGAGCCACTGAGGTTTAGTTTAGTGTGTGGGTGTGTATTACCTCTATGTTGGGCTGGCACTGCTTTCCTGGTACGAGATGGACGGCTATATCCCTGGTGGAGCAAGGTGAGAGAGAGAACCAAAAAGATGGGGAGAACCAGACGCGCCATGTCTGCATTAAATACCGACAAAAGAAAAGTGCACACCCTTTAACACTGACACAGGAGCCCAATGCATCGTGGGCAGTTCACTATATACAGGCCCACTGTATGCTCCTGTAGGGATTCAGCTCTCATTGGCTGACACTATGTAACTTTGGGTTTTTTCAAACGTAAGGGGGAAGTCAAATACCATGGGTGGAGTGACAACAATGATGCCCCTGTTTCTGCCCATTCATAAATATTTACTTGTGACAAGGTGCAATTCATTTAGCGTTTTTCCCATCCATTTCACAAACAAGCCATAAATTCATTGACTGCAACACTGCACAGAATGTTCTGTATGAGAATATCTGACAGCTTCTGTATCTGACCTTCCATCACTCCCCTGTGCATGGATACATTTGACCCATGGTAAATTAATCCCATAAAAATGTATGTTGTTACTCCATAGATGGCTAAGAGGAGATTTGTTATTTTATATGCCATGTCAACGAAATTATTTGTATGACCAAATGCATAGATAGGTCTCCCAATGCATCAAAACATTAAGAGGATGATGACATTTTTTGTGCAGTGTTAAGAAAAACTCAGCTGTCTGATTGAGAGTTAAGAAAACTTAGCTGTCTGATTAGATGTAATGGTAAAGTAAATATAATGTCTCTATGAAACCATTTGCATGAATTCATTGCCAAAACCAAAATGTTGCGTAGAGCAACATTGAAAAGTAATCACTATGCCATATCAACACTCTAGAACCCTGGTCTCATCCAGATAGTAGTCATTGTGAGGTGCAATATGACCACATAGTTAAAGTGGTTTAGCTACACAATGCTAAAAGGATGCAATCCATATTTCAAATATATTACAGCATTGCAGCATAAAACAGTAAAATATATTCTGCATAAATTATGTTTATGCCAGTCATAGAGATAAATGCTGCAGGCTTAGATGAGAGTGGCAACAAATAGCACATAGGACATTGTCATAAGGAAGAAAGGGTCACTCATTTGAGCTGCTTTATTGTGGGGGAATAGGAGCTTGATAAAAGGCCAAGCATTTTAGTTACGTTATTGTGGGGGGATAGGAGCTTGATAAAAGGCCAAGCATTTTAGTTACGTTATTGTGGGGGGATAGGAGCTTGATAAAAGGCCAAGCATTTGAGTTACGTTATTGTGGGGGGATAGGAGCTTGATAAAAGGCCAAGCATTTGAGTTACGTTATTGTGGGGGGATATGAGCTTGATAAAAGGCCAAGCATTTGAGTTACGTTATTGTGGGGGGATATGAGCTTGATAAAAGGCCAAGCATTTGAGTTACGTTATTGTGGGGGGATATGAGCTTGATAAAAGGCCAAGCATTTGAGTTACATTATTGTGGGGGGATATGAGCTTGATAAAAGGCCAAGCATTTGAGTTACGTTATTGTGGGGGGATATGAGCTTGATAAAAGGCCAAGCATTTGAGTTACGTTATTGTGGGGGGATATGAGCTTGATAAAAGGCCAAGCATTTGAGTTACGTTATTGTGGGGGGATATGAGCTTGATAAAAGGCCAAGCATTTGAGTTACGTTATTGTTGGGGGATATGAGCTTGATAAAAGGCCAAGCATTTGAGTTACGTTATTGTGGGGGCAATAGGAGCTTGATAAATGGGTCAAGCATTTGTTATCACAGTTGTATTTGATTTATAGGAAGTTGTAATGGTGTCATTGTGAAAGGCCACCAGCCTGTCAATAAATAGCAAAGGACCAATCTCATTTATATTGCTTAATAAAGGTGTTACATAAGGGATGTTAAATGGAAAAGGGATGATAAGAGAATGTCAAGACTCAAGGTGATTGGGAGAGATGCAAATCAGTAATTCATGTTGAATCCTTATGACCTAATAAGATAAGAACCTAAGAAATAGTAGATGAGATATCATTTGGCAGCGCTACTTAAAGTAACCATGGTCAAAGTCTATTTACCGTTGTTAATAGGCAATCATTTACATTATGAAAGTTGCCATGGATTTAAAGCTTAAATAATTTTTCATACTGTACATTCTTGGAGAAATATCCCAGCCTATGAGAGTGTAATATTATAGGGAGTCTTTCACAGGGTGGCTTGTGGAGAAAACCTGAAAATGACACAGGCCAAGAAAAACACACAGCCTTTCCAGAATGCTCTGCAGATACGTTTATTCATGTAAACAGAACTGGACTACGTAGAGTACAACATAACAAAAACACTAATACCAACAAATACAGGTAAACAATATCTTCATATAAGTCTGTAATCAGGTTCCAGCTACAGTACTAAACACACCTACATAGTTTGCTTATCTTTTTTTTTTACTTTTAAGGCAAGTTGACTATCCATCATAATGACCTCCCATGGAAACACACATACACACGGCAAGTTACTCTACACTCTAGACCTAGACTAACAGGAGAACCCAAAGAGACATTCACATTTAGATGTACTTTTCTCCTTCATTAATATACTCAATTTCCAGTATCATTGTCAAGTCAATCATGAAAGGAAATAGGTGCAATGTTGTGTAGCTAATAAAATATTTGAATCAAATGTTGTGACAGTTAATGTGACTTAGCTAATTAAAGATCATACGGATGAAAGATCAATGAGAAAGATCAATGAAATGTGTGAAACTGGATTTCTTCACCAGAGGGTGGTTTGTTTGGAGAAGCACAGCTGGCTACTTTCTAATCATTACTACAGCCATGTAATAACTGGGCCCTTTCTTCCCTAATTGTATGCTGTTTTATACTGTGTCTGTACATTTATTTTTGGTTTGGGAATACTCCTGAATATAATATCTAAGCTTGCAGTAATATGAAACACATCTCCCTTAGCTAGTATTACTGTTAATAACAATTCAATAGCTTTCATTTCCGTACATCAATGGTAGTTTCATATTTTTTATGAATAAATATCTTTGTACGTTGGACGATTTCACACTTTCCATATGGATAATACTAGTAGCACAATACAGTTGTCATACTCCATCTCACATGAGATGTTAACACCTGATATGAATAACTCCTGTCCTGTGGTATCCACAGCAATAGTACTTCCATTGTTGATGGCCCATCAGCTCAACTGTAAGTGAATGTGTCTTTAGTTCTCCCTCTCTGTGGCACTCTGTTTGGGAGGCATTGTACACTATACACAGGCACCAGCAGGTAAACATAACACAACTTCTTACACACATGTATAAAGAGCACAGACTAAACAGAAACAGGTGTGGTTAATCATCATCATCATCATCATCACCTGACCACCATGCCATATCTCTCTGCATTGTTCGTCTGAAACGTGGACAATGGATGAGGCCAAAAGCTGACATTAGTAGCAGAAATGTAGGGAACACACGCTCAGAATGCTGCCTGGCATTTGGCTGAACCTCCATGAAATCCAGTGTCTGTGGAATGCGTACAATTCATATACTGAAATCTTCTACAAGACTGCTGCAGACTTCTAGCTCAAAGGCACTGGTGATCCCATAACAATACCGCAGAAGGTCGGATCCCTAATGTGTCGGTAAACATGGTAGCAGGCATTTACACTGGCATTTCCTAATACTCTCTCCTCGCTCACACACTGCTGAAGATAACCTGAGGGACGAGGGTGAGAAACGAACTCAGAGAGTGATTTTGATAGACTCACTGCAGCAGGTGGAGGTAAATGGGCCAATCTGCTCTGGGTTTGCTGTGTATTCAGTGGTAATGTGGTGATCAGAGTGACTAGTGCTCACGAAGCAGCTGAAATTAATCTCACTTCGGAGTCATCATAATAGTGGTAAAAGAGAAAGGGCAAAATAGCTTAGAAGAGACGTTTACTCTAACACTCACCCTCCTTGTTTCCCTCTTCGTTCAACCACCAAGACATGAGTACAAGCATGGTCAATATCACTTATGTGCCTGGTTCACTCACTCTTACTTACTGTTCTCTTTCACACTCAATCACTCACTCTCTTATTTTCCCTAAAAGCAACTCAATCAACCCCTTATTCACTCCGTTCCTACTTTGCTCCCTTGTTAAGGTTGTCATAGAACACAATGACCAACGAGGCTGCAGGTCTAAGCATCTCTTAACGTCATCTGGTCAGCAATTCAATGCTTTTCATAATACTGGATAGTGAATGGCACGTTAGTTGATTGGCAACTTTGACAACCAGTGTCTTATGACTTTTCATATGTCTTTCAAACATCTTACATAACAAAAGATACAAAGACAACAGACCCACACACACTCACACAAACATACACTCACATACTGTACAACGGTTTGAGTTCACGGTGCGTAGTTCTGGTTGTGGAGTAGTCTGTTATGGGACTAATCCCCCCCGCTCCACCTCCTTCCTTTGAAGTGTCCAGGCCAGTTGTGGTGTCCTGCCTGGAGCTACTGGATGAAGGGCATACGCTCCTTGTTGTCGTTGTCCCCTTCCTGTTCCTCCTCCTCCTCACCAGCCTCACTGGTCTCTGTGCTGTCACTGGCCATCTACACACAATACAGAACACAAATACAGAATAGAGTACCAATACACAACATGTACAGTATGAACTGTATCTATAAGAAAACATCTAAAGATGAGGAACAAAGGTATTCAGATATTAAAGTATCTGTCCAGTGTTCCAGATTTTTTATGAAATATTACCGACAGTGAATTACAATATGAATATAATAGATTATTAATACAAATATATAATTAAGGATGTTAAAAAGCAGCTTTACTCTGTGTCCCTGCTTGGCCTGTTAGGAAACAAGAGAGTGGTTTGGGAGTATACTGGTAGAAAATAATTTATAATAATTAGCTCCAACGTTGGGGCACTGGGGCAGAATGCCCGAGTCAAATAGTATGGATGAATTCAGCACAACAAAACTACTATAACAGCAATAAATTAATTAATGCAGACTGATTATTTGCATTGTCAATATATTCCTGATATTTGTGTTGTTTCAGTCAACTTTCAGTCAACAACAGCTAACTAGGTTTCCTCTTGACCTAAAACGTTTAACTGCTAAATGTTTTTATTCATGAAGGCAACTGTCCCGCAAATGTTCTGTAAAATCATCTTGTTGGGTATTTTAAATGTGGTCACCCTATACAAACCACATCATTTGAAATAGAGGTGACTGGCGAGATAGTTGTTGCATAGGCGTTGTCCTTTTTGCTGACACCAGCTGTGGATTCCTTGGCTGGCTTGCTAGCTACCTTGCTTGTGTGCAGTGAGTGTGCACTCCTGAGCACGTGTCTCCCCTAGTCTCAAGAATGATCAAAAAGGCAAACGCTGCTGGATCAATCACATAAGGGCCAAGAAAAGGTCAAGCATTTTTTTAAAAATTCAAGTTTGAGATGGGATTTTACTGGACAGTTACTTTAAACGTATCAACATTGAATCAACATTTTGTCAAAGCTGCTCAGGCTTTTGTTTCTTATGTTTGCTGCTCCAAATAGGGGCTCTGACATTCACAGGTCACCATAGAAACCAGTGCCATTGGAAGATATCATATTCATTGTTATCAGACTTAGTGTTACCTAGGAACCTCAAGTCTAACCTTGTGTTTATTTGGCCAAGAGTTCTCCAGGGATAAATTGCTCACAGTGGTGAGTCATGATGCTATTTAATAATTGTTGAATGCATATGTAATTTTAGACCACTTATCAATAATTTATCTTTGTAGAAAAAAAGGGTCAGAGTTGTGTACTTACCAAAGGAGTGGGAGACTTCTCCACATCCAGGATTAGCTTTCCTATGTTGCCTCGGTCGTGTATCCTCTGCATGGCTTCTTTTACCTGGGGTTCAAACACAATAACCAATCAGACCAAACACTGACTGTCACATAAAATCAATGTCAGTAATACCAATATATACCATATAGTTTAGACATTCAATCCCCCAAAATACAGCTTGTGATTTTGTTTGGGAGCGGTATGTGACATTCTGAATAGAGTGCATGCAGTTTTAGGCACCGCCCATTAGGTAGCAGTGGTGACACAGCAAACACATGAAAAACATTGTGACAGAGTGAGAAGTATGTGCACAGAGGAGTAGCAATATAATAGGAGCAGGCTAAAAATCACATTCTTAAATCACAGTCCACATTGTCTACAGAACTGAATCCTATTATGCTGTGCAAATAACCTGCCTTACAACGGAGCGTTAAAAAAAAAGATAGGTGCAGTGGGATTTGTTGTTTTACAGGGTTAGCCATAACACAATCTTTATACACAGCCCAAACAATTGCAGCCAACAACCACAACTAAATGGTGTTCAGATTCCAAACTCTACCAATAATACGATCAGTGTCCATACACACTCTCATTTAGAATGATCAGAGTGTTATTATCTAACAGTTCCTACAAGCTGAAGGTCATGTTTTAAAGTGTTACTGCCTGTTAATTCAAATGGATGGGAGTGAGAGGTCAAACATGAAACTTCCCAGACATACAGTGACTCTGAAGCACACACAGGTTTTCCCTCAAAGAAATCAGTGCAGGTCACTGTATTATCATTCAGTCAGTGATCAGAGCCAGCACACATTTAACACAGCCAGGATGTCCACAAAGCATGACGATCATCACACAATTTCACAGGACTGAAAAATACACGTGTCATTTCTAGAATACTGTATTTAGCATAATGCGAGACGTGGTCTGGTGGCTTTTCTGAATTGATATACATGGCTGGAGGAGATTAGTATCTCTGTCCTTCATCCAGCCAGACACAGTCAATATCCAAACCCTCCATCAGAGCTCATGACATTTACAGATGACTGGAACTGCCCCCCACCCCCCTAAAAAAATAAGTGCTGCAGGTGTACTGATTCCTCCTACTACTAGGGAGGTCAACCCTGCCACTCAATACTTTTCATCACACCATTTCACAGTACGACATGTACCATGATGAGATAACCTATAATGATTACCTCCTCTAAGTCAATGCCACTGAAGACCACTTTAGGGCTGTCCTTCCATGTATTTTTACCTTACTGTCAGATTCCATTTTAAAGTTGCTTCTTTGCCTCTATACTCTTTGTTCTATGTGGTGACTTTTCACCAATCCCAATGTTTCAGTGCTCAAAGCACACCACACCTTGCCCTGACTGTAAACTCCCCATGCTCCCTATCACCTGTTGCTGCGTAGAGTAGAGAAGAGATATCTCAGACCAGTCTGCCCTGATGCATCTCAGAGATATTGCCTGTGTGCTCAGTGTGATTACTGCAGAATGAATCCATTTACAGCAGTCCATGGCCAGGCGAGCACAATAAAACGCATCACTGAGAGAGTAGTTCAAAATATATATTTTGCGTGTGCATTTTCAAAGTCATATGCGTTTAATGGAGCAATTGTCTTTGAATGTTTTGAAAGGACGCAATTGAGAGACATGAGTAGGCACCCAATACATTACTGTAATGTTTTTAGCAAATGGAAATGTATCAGTGGTAACAATGATTCCGAAATCCATTGAGCACATGTTGTGTTTTCCTGATTGGGGATTGTGTCATTCCCCTAGGGGTTGGATAGACATCTTACCAGAAACCCACTTGAGAACACAATTAGGAAAATTTGTGTACCAAGAATCAATCCTGCAGTCAAATACCGGGAGATGCTCTAGAAGGCTCTGTGGTGCTGTAATTCAACATTATGCACTCTGCCATGGAAATAACAGGGCTCTACAGTGCGACTATTTTACTTGCATATGCACCTAAATATTTTGCTGTGCGACCTGGAATTGTAATTTAGGAGCATCAGTGCGCTTAGAATAAAATAACCCAGATGACAATCCTTACAATGATTCCTTCACTGTACCGCAGGCCCTGAGTGCCATTGAGGATACACTGAGTGCTTGCAGCATGTGAATAATTATCATTCATAATGTTCACCTTAAATCTAATGCATGCTTACTTAACTTCAGCAGCACAGAATATACCAGGAACCTATGGACCAGTGGCTCTCACTGGAGACTGGCTGCTTTAGTAGTGGCAGCTGTGAGCAACTCCAACCAGATGGGTGGTGGGTTGTGGAGTTAGATCTAATCTCCATGTTATTTCTCATACAATTCCAACAGGATTTACCAGACTTGAGTAGCTCTGATGTTTGAAGTTGGAACAATAACAGTTTTATTTTCTTTCTAAAATGTCTTTGGGTGAGACCATTTTATCCTGTTTTGAATGGCAAATATGTTTTGTCTTTGGATATCCAGTGGCATGCTATCCAGACAGAATTCAGTAGGTACACCATGTGAAAACCATTTCTACCAGGTAGGTGCACCCATCTCTGTCTATACATAAATAATGATGTTAGTGAATCAATTATGTTATGGGAAAAAGTAGGATCATAAAAGTAGTAGATCCCTCCATTTCTGACACATATTATGTAACTCTGTTGTTGTTTTTTTGTCGCACTGCTTTGCTTTGTCTTGGCCAGGTCGCAGTTGTAAATGAGAACTTGTTCTCAACTGGCCTACCTGGTTAAATAAAGGTGAAATAAAATAAAAAAATAATAACAAATATTGTGTTGGTTTGGAAAGTTGTGTTGGTTTGGATGGCTGTGATACCTTACTACCACATGGTTAATCCATCCCCCACTTCATCTCCACCCCCCATCTCTTAATCTTTACATTCGTTCCTTTGTTCAAGAAGACTTAAGATTTAAGGCCTCCGTGTGCTTCCCACCCGAAACTGTTCAGAACAGTTTGTGCATATATTATGACGATATTTTGTGACGTCTTTGTTTGTTTTGGTCTTCGGCAAGGTTTTTTTTTCACTTGTTCGATGTAAAATTAGATGTAAAATAGGGCGACTAAGAGGACCTTGGCAAAAACATAAAAAATAATGACAGAGTTCTTGAGTTATCTTAGATGAATTCTGACTATTTTGAGGAAGTGTATATTGGCTACGGCATCTCAATATGGACAAAGTAGTATTGACATGTTTCTTCTCGTTTTTCATGCAAAGGTATTTTAAAGGAGGATGCAAGCACACTCGTTCGGTTCGCCTAGCTGAACCTAAGCATGCGGAAGGCTTTACGGCATTGAGTCTTTTCATGGGCTGTGGAGGGTGGAAGGAACTCAAGCATGAAACCAGAACAACATAATCTAGACTGTGAACCAGCAGTGTGCGTTCCTTTGTTCAAAGCCATTATCAGAGTTAGCGCATTGGAAATGATGTATACTATAAAGTAATTCATTATCTGTGCTGGTGTGATGGAAGGTAGATGGGTTTCATGGAAAAGGGTAATGTGATTACTTTCCGATCTCGCTCATTAAAACTCATGGGGATCTAATTATTTACAACATGGGAATAGTTCAATCCCTCACAGATGATGACAGTGGATGTCATATATCATTGTTCTCATTAACATGGTACACACAGACAATGTTCCTCTTTGTCTAAATCCCATCGTTTCCAAAACATTCTTTAGTTTAAAGAAATGATGTAATCCTAAAGCAGAAATAGGTCAGGGACTGTTAATATGATGTTAATTAACAATGATGGAGAATTGTGGCTGGTTGGAGAGCTGGTGGGGGGTAAATTGTGAAGCAGGCACATATCTGAGAACCAGCAAGGAGGCTTCGCACTGCTTTATCCATGGTGAACCCCTACTGTACTCCCTGTCTAGATCCCGATTACACCCTAATTGGCCAAGCCACTCCAAGTTGGACAGGCAATGCTGCATGGGTATTTGAGGCAACCTCTTCTTCATTCCACCCTCTCCAGCCAGGCGAAAACCGTTTTCCAGGGTCAGCATTTACACTAACCAACGCCCCCTGAATTCTCATCCCACGCACACAAGCAACGGGAGTCTTTGCCCCTGGCTCGCCACTCCACTTGCCTTTAATGAGGCTCTTCATGGGCTGTGGTTCCAGAGAATACCCTGCATGTCGTGCCAAAGCTCACTGACAATAGCAGAGCACAGGGTTCCCAGGAAAAAGACAAAACATCTCATAAAGACACCTCTCTCTGTCGCTCTCTCTCTCAAAGCTGAAACTCCCATGACATCCTCCCAAGACAATATCACTGACCTGTGTTCAAACCACAAAAATAACTTCAGAACCGATTTCACAGAACTCACTGGGAAAATTAAAGGAAAAGCTTCTGCTTACACAAGCAGGGAATGGCTGCATCCCAGTGGTATTCATGTGATGTTAAACAGTCATATCTTGGAATTCCTTTCTAAAACCAGGCCACAAGTAGTACTGTGATGTGTTGTACCAGTAAGTGCCAAGCCTATGAGGATCAAAAACACATATTCAGGCTTGATAAATGACTTTACATTCTTTAGCAGGCGAGCGGTCCTCCCAGATGAATGTGGGCAGCTGGTTAATGAACAGATCCTCCTCCCACAGCAGGAAAAGGCCACGGCAACCCACACCAGCCTCACACAGGAGAAAGATCTCTAGGCAGACAGCTAGCATCCAACATTGAAAGACCCCAAATGACAGGAAAGGCAGACGTTCTGAAGGTTTGGAGAAGACGTTTACATTGTCAGTCATTTTATAGCATGTTCAGGCAGAGGTGTTTGTAGCATAGGATATAGTTTGAGAGCAAGAGCAGTAACCAAAGCCATAGCATCAATGGCTATGTGTTACAAACGCTTTATACTGGAAAATGTTTTTTTCACCACGCAAAAAAGACCTCCATTTGTGCCACCAAATAACAGAATCCTGTCACCATGTGAGCTTGAGAGAATCTAAAATCTGAAAAGAAAATACTGACATTGAGAAGATTAAATTGGATGTGGGTTCCCAAGACCTTAAAACTGTTTATGGTGGCCAGTGTGGCCAAGTTCTTTTCAGATCATTGTCCCACAACAACAAAAGCAGGTTTGGCAACACTACTGTGGTAAGAGGACAAAACACATGTTCCTGTTAAAATACAGTGCCTTCAGAAAGTATTCATACCCCTTGACTTACTACACATTTTGTTGTGTTACAGCCTGAATTCAAAATGGTTTAAACTGCATTTTATTCTCACCCATCTACACACAATACATAATGACAAAGTGACATTTACGTAAGTATTCACACCACTGAGTCAATACATTTTAGAATCGGAGTCTTTCTCTGTAAATCTCTAAGAGCTTTCCACACCTGGATTGTACAATATTTGCCCATTATTCTTTTCAGAATTCTTCAAGCTCTGTCAAATTGGTTGTTGATCATTTCTAGACAACCATTTTCAAATCTTGTAATAGATTATATTTAAGCAGATGGGGCACCCGAGTGGCGCAGCGGTCTAAGGGTCTGCATTGCAGTGCTAGCTGTGTCACTACAGATCCTGGTTCGATCCCAGGCTGTGTCACAGCCGGCCGCGACCAGAAGACCCATGAGGCAACGCACAATTGGCACTGCGTCATCCGTGTTAGGGGAGTGTTTGGCTGGCCCGGATGTCCTTGTCCCATCGCGCTCTAGTGACTCCTGTGGCAGGCAGGGCGCATGCACACTGACACGGTCGCTAGGTAAACGGTGCTTCCTCCGACACATTGGTGTGGCTGGCTTCCGGGTTAAGCGAGCATTGTGTCAAGAAGCAGTGCGGCTTGGCGGGGTCTTGTTTCGGAGGACGCAGGGCTCTTGACCTTCGACTCTCCGTACGGGAGTTGCAGCGATGGACTGTAACTACCAATTGGATATCAAGAAATTGGGGAGAAAAAAGGGTAAAACATTTTATAAAAAAATGTAAAAATAAAAAGATTTTTAAGCAGATTTAAGTCAAAACTGAACATTAACTGTCTTCTTGGTAAGCAACTCCAGTGTATATTTGGCCTTGTGTTTTAGATTATTTTCCTGCTGAAAGGTGAATTAATCTCCTAGTGTCTGGTGGAAAGCAGACTGAACCAGGTTTTCCTCTAGAATTTTGCCTGTGCTCAGCTCCATTCAGTTTATTTTTATCGTAAAGAACTCCCCAGTCCTTAATGATTACAAGCATACCCATAACATGATGCAACCACCACTATTAAACATTTCGAAAAACATAATTCCACTTTGACATTATTGGGTATTGTGTGTAGATCAGTGACACAAATTCTCAATTTAATCAATTTTAAATTCAGGATGTAACAACGAAAATACATTCCGTACGTGCCATTAAGTGCATATGGAAAAGATAGTACAGCACTGAGGGGATAAGATAAGCTTGTCCTTTTTGAAAATGTACTTACAAAATGAAGGATGCATGTCTAATAGTCTTCAAATTGGGATGTTGTCAGCAGAAATAAAGAGATCTCATCTAAAAATGTATACCACATCTGTGGATTGAAAAAGAGAAACCGTCATTACTCTGGAAATTATTATGATGATGTGCTATCGTTATAGTTAAAGAAATTCACAAGCTCCCGTCGATCACCTGAAGGAAACACGGTGTACTGATGATGGACCCATTTGAAATAGTCTACTCAGTCAAGTGACACAGAAAATTCACATTTCCAATGCTGTGCATACAAGCAAAAAGTTACTACATTATTAAAAATAGATTTAATCAAAGTGAATCGGGTTTAGGAATCACAGTGTTATTAGCCTACTATGTAGCTATTTACAGCCGTTTACATGTTGTTGAATTCATCTCTGCAAACAGTTGGATTGCACACTGATGAATAACATTAATGGCTATCATTTCACGTTTACGAACAATTCAACAATATTACAGATGAATAGATAACAGCAGACACCCTTTTCTGTGGGCTTCAGTTTAAGTCAAAACTTCTTCTATTTGGACACATTCAGGTTATTGCCTACTACTAGAGGAGAATACTGTGTTCATTATTCTGTCTCACACAGGCCAGGTTTGCCAGGTGCGAGTTCATTAAATCAACAAGCGTAGCTAAGGCCAAGATTTAAGAGCATTAATTCAAATGATAGTGTTCATAGAAAGGTACAGGAGCCAGAGCAAACATGGGGTGTGTGACAGCAACCATTTGAATCACTGGAATAAACAGGAATGATCAGACCATATGGTGGAATCAGTAGCTAACAATGATAACAACCCATAATACATGCATATCTTAGCATGGCTCATTTCAGCGCGCCAGGGAGCCCACATGCTGCTGATAGATTTCACAGTCCTACAGGTCATTGAAAATGCCTCTAGGGTGTCATAACAGGGCATCATGTTCGGAGAGGTCCACTGGGCAACAAATAGCAACAGAAAAGGTGCTGTGTTGAGAATACTTCTCAGCTGTAGGATAGGACACAGACGACAGCATTAAAGCATTGAAAATGTGGTTCAAGCTTACAACTCAGGTGACAACTCAGCGGAGTTTAACCATGACAGTCTCATTAATGAGAAATCAGAACATATTTCCAGGACAAGGTGGACTAGTGAATCTACTGAGGCTTGGGTTATCTGTAGCCTGGCTACGGTGGTAGTACATCATGAGTAATGCCAGCATCAGTAACGGCCTTCTGCCTGAAAGGCTGGTGAGGGGCAAACACTGCTGGAGCTGAGTTTTAACAAGGGCTGTCTGAGAGGAACATATATCAGATTGTCCAGAGCTGCCCTGCCTGCCTCCTGCCAACGCCAGACCTGAGGTGTCAGGGAGCAGAGTGGAACAGCCAGGCTGGGTGGGAGGGAGAGCTATGCAACAACAGTAAACAACTGTCCGAAAACCACCGTATGCGTTCCTAAGCAACAGACAAATGCATGTGGCCCAAGGTAAAAAGGGTTTCTTCACTGAGTGAGCAGCACAGCATAAAGCATACTAGATTTGTGTTTCTGGAGGGGTGTTCATTTCCTGGAGTGCTGTGACAGACTGACTGGTTTGGAGAAGCAGGATACAGCTGGTTGATGTGCATCTCTAGGGGGGAGCTTTGTGCATTCTCCGGCTGAATTCCTCTAATAGCCCCCTCAACTTCACTATGGACCTCTCCAGGACTTCACTTGACTCACGGCACAGGAGAGAATTGCCTCTGTGATGCTCAGGGCATTCAGGAATAGTTTGTAGTAATTGAAGTCTGTGGCTTCAAAGCAGAGGAAGAAAAGAAAAGACAGAAACATGGCCTTTCTCCAAGACAAGGGCCTTGTAGATTAACTTGCTTTTCATTGGTCAAACCCATTTGATATATTGCTTTGCAAAACAAATCTTAGTCTAGAGACATTAAGATGCTGTGGAGAACAAAAGGAAATCCCCTGGTCAGGATGTCATGGGAGATGGTGCATGAGTTCCCTCATTCCCTCAGAAGGTAGAGGACAATACCAAAAAATCACAGCAAGGCCCCTGGCTACACTGGTGCGGTATGATGAATGTTGCTTTCATAGAAAGTATCCAGATAATCATCTTCAGCTCAGGCCAGGGGGTTAAACGGAGTCCAGAAAGCATGGCCCCAACACAGGTAATAAGATTCACATTGCTTGGCGAAGACATGGCCAACTCATCTATTTCCCCCTCTGGGTATGGTATTGTTTCCAAGCAGAACAGTGATCATAAACAAGGATCACTATTAGGGCTGAGCTTCAGTGTGATCAATGCTGTAAAATTGTACAACACTGAAGCCTCCTTCAAACCTCTCCCTCTCACAACACTATCCTCCCCTATCCCTTGCTTTCTCATTAATCTTCTCTAATTTCTCTCTCTGTCTCTCTCTGTCCTCACACTCTCTGGCCCTCTTCTTCGGTACCAGATGCAATCTCCTCATGATTAGCAGAGTGGTTGTTCTCCGGGCAGTGAGGAGCAGTGAGGAGTCTGCAGACGTCTCAGTCAGGCGATACAGACCACGTAGTTAGCATGTTATTACATCTTATGATGAGTATGGAGCAGCAGGTACTAATCTCCCTGACTTTCTAAATAACACTTTTCCATGCTGTGACAACATAAGGCAAACACACCTTCACAACCAAAACATGACTCTCTGTGTGGTGGAGTCTTCCAGATAGAGAACATGTGTTCTGAAGAGTCCTCTTGGGGGAGAAGTGAACAGCAGAGATAGTTTAATAAGAGCCATGTCCATTAAAAATGTTTATTGGGAAAAAATGATCACGTATTACGGTATGTCATTTAAGTGTGATACATCTGTAATTTGGGATTTCAATTCCTCAATCATTTTCTGTCCTATTCTGGTATGATAATTTAAAGTTGCCACCCACCCTGGCATGACTTTGCAGAACGCTGTGGATGGATCAACATCTGAAACCATGACAACCATGCAGAATAGTGGGGAGTCAGTCTGTCACTTTCCCACAACAATGCCTGATAGGATCAAAAGGAAAAACAAGAAACCAAGCAAACAAGGATCTATACTGAACAAAAATATAAACGCAACATGTATATTGTTGGTCCAATGTTTCATGAGCTAAAATAATAGATCCCGGAAATTGTCCATATGCACAAAAAAGCTTGTTTCTCTCAAATGTTGTGGACAAATTTGTTTGCATCCCTGTTATTGAGCATGTTTTCTCATGCCAAGATAATCCATCCATCTGACAGGTGTGGCATATCAAGAAGCTGATTAAACAGCATGATCATTACACAGGTGCACCTTGTGGTGGGGACACTGGGTCTAAGCTGCCTGCCATCCAGGACCTCTATACCAGACGGAAGGCCCTAAATATTGCCAAAGACCCCAGCCACCCCAGTCATAGACTGTTCTCTCTGCTACCGCATAGCAAGCAGTAGCAGACTCTGTACCGGTACCACCTGTATATAGCCTCGCTACTGTTATTTTTACTGTAATTGGACTGTTTTTTTATTTCTTTACTTATCTATCGTTTATCTAATACCTATTTTTGTACTTAAAAACTGCACTGTTGGTTAGGGCTGTTGTATTCGGCGCAGTGACAAATACAAGTTGATTTGATTTGATTTGACAATAAAAAGCCACTCTAAAATGTGCAGTTTGTCACACGACACAATGCCACAGATGTCTCGTACAATTGGCATGCTGACTGCAGGAATGTCCACCAGAGCCACCATAAGCCACCTCCAACGTCGTTTTAGAGTATTTGGCTGTACGTCCAACTGGCCTCACAACTGCAGACCATGTGTAACCATGCCAGCCCAAGACCTCCACATCCAGCTTCTTCACCTGCATGATTGTTTGAGGTGGCTGTTCAACAAAGGCTGTTTTCTAGCTCATTTATTAAATGTCCTCTTGTTAACAGTACACTCTTAGAAAAAAAGGTGCCATGTAGAACCAATAAGGGTTCTTCGACTGTCTCCATAGGAGAACCCTTTGAAGAACCATTTTTGTTTCCAGGTAGAACCATTTTGTGTTCCAGGAAGAACCCTTTCCACAGAGTGTTCTACATGGAACTCAAAAGAGTTATTTCTGGAAATAAAACGTGTTTTCCTATGGGTACAGCCGAAGAACCCTTTTGGAACCCTTTTTTCTAAGAGTGTACTGTACATAATCATGTACCAAACCAGCACTGCTGAACACTCTCTACATTTCTAACTCTCTACATTTATTTTAGTTTCTATAGTTTTTTAAAGGTCTTCATGAACATTCTCGGATTACAGGCAAAATTTACTTGATAAAGAATGTAGGGGACATTGAGTAGAAGCCTACACCAACAAGCCAAGGCCATCCTTCTGTGACAGACAACACTGTGAGTCATCTGGAGGGCACAGGGTCAACGTTAAAATAAGTGGAGTGTTTTTCTAACAAGATAATCAAACATATAGTCCCCTACTGTTCAAACAGGCTTTCCTCGCACTCCCCTCTCTGCTGGAAATGCAAATTATTCTGCAACTTCAAAACCAGAATGACGCAAGAACATGTTTGCAGGCAGCAATTTCAGCTCCAAATTTAAGCAAAGAAAGGATGGCATTTATTTTTATCGTCAAGTGCACACAATCAAAACTTTACTTACGCTTTTAACCCGACCCCTCTGAATCAGCAAGGTCGGCTCTGTAATTTGAACTGGCCACCTGACCAACGCAATGTAATTCAATCAAATTACATGACTGTTTCTACTCAAATAACAACATTTCAGCCTTACCTGAAAATTCAATTTGTCTATTCATTTTTCCACTTGAGAAATATTTTGGTGAATATCTGTATATATACTGTATATCTGTATAAAGAAATATAACTGAATGGAGGTAAACACCAGTAATATGAAAGGAGAGGAAAAGCTAAGGAAAGCCTTTCACTATTCTATAAGCAGGAGACCTTGTGAATAATTAAAACACCAATCATCTACATCATGGCAGCAGGATTGTAGTCTCAATACATTACTCTATGACCCTGTATGCTGTGCTGCCTGCTAACCACTAGCAATTCCACTATCAAGTCCACAGAAATAGCAGAACGTATGAAACACCCAAATGTCACATTTGTGTTTCTTTACAAACAGAGTTGGTGTCGGTGAAGAAACAGAAAGAGGAAAACAGACACCCAGAGAGATGCACTGGCAGAGATGTCGGGGGATTGATGTATGGAATTAATGTGGGCGTGAATGTGAACGTCGCATAACTGCAGCCATCAAAACAAGCAACTTGTCTCAACGGCCCATCTGCCATCTGTGGGCCGAACCAACGTCCACTAACAGCGGAACAGTGACAAACAACAGATGACATTCCATCCAAGATGTTCACATACCACCTTCTCTAAAACGTCCCTACAAATCTGTGTTTCCTTAGTGACCATGTGGATTATTTCCAGATTGGCTGTATAGTAGACCTGCCAGTCGAAGACATCATGACAGATGTGTTCAGGGAAATGTCCCTGCCCACCAGCTGTCCCCTTACCTCCTCCAGTGCCCACAGGGAGTCCACCACAGGTTTGATCTTCTTCTGGTTGTAAAGGGAGAACAGTTTCTCCACCACCATCTTCACCTGCCCACACCTGCCCTGCTTAAACAGGAGGTTGAGCAGCGAGAATCCAGCGATGACCTTGTTCTCCTCGTAGAGTTTAATAGGGTTCACCTTCTCAACCTGCCACCACTGGGGAGTCAAACCAGAGACACACACATCACTCACCTCAATAACTCATTTGTGTTTCATTTACCATGTAAGTAATGACTGTTCAATAAATATTAAACAGACTGCTCCATTCTCTAAACTCAGTGACAGACTCAGCATTTCTGACTCACAGATTTTGCAAGGCTGAAGAAACTCTTTGTTTCCCCGGTCACCATGTTTGATGAGCCTGAAAACACAAAAACAAAGCCACAAGCTTATAGAGAGAGACAGGGTGGCTGTGTTAAGTGTTGGGCTGAAGTGATGTGTGAACAGTAAAGAGTTGTGAGGTGAAGAGGGGTTATTGTGGGGGAGGAGTGGTTGTCTCCTTTAGATCTGGCAGAGATCTAATAAACTCTGTTCACCGTCATACCATTTATTGATTCATGCCACACTAGTGTTACAACTCCACGACTGTCATACTGACAATAACTCTAATTCTACATTATCTGAAGCCCAAGAAGACTCTTGTAAATAAACAAATCAGATGTGGACGAAAGCCAGGGTCAGGAAAATAAATTCTGGAGTCATTTTTTTTATCCATTTGAATTAACCTAAATTTCACACTGAATCACAACGCACACCTGGTTTTCAATGAGTTTCAAGCAGTCGCTTAAATTCTGTCCAGATTGACAATTGAGTAGATGGAGGGATATTACCTAGAAATAATAGGATTATCTATATTATAAGTGTCCTTATATGAGGTGAAAGTCTGAAGAGCTTGAGCCTATATCTTACAAGAAATTTCAAAAAGATTTGTGGTCTAAGCTATGTCATGGGAAACTGTGGACATACAGTGCCTTCAGAAAGTATTCACACCCCGAATGTTGTTGTGTTGCAGCCTACATTTTCCATCACTGGACTAAACACAATAGCCCATAATGTCAAAGTGGAATGATGTCCTTTTTTTTTTTTTTTTTACAAATTCATTAAAAATAAAAACCTGAAATGTCTTGAGTCCATAAGTATTTAACCCCTTTGTTTTGGCAAGCCTAAATAAGTTCAGGAGTAGAAATGTGCTTAAGAAGTCACATGAGTAGTAGCATGGACTCACTTTGTGTGCAATAATAGTTTTTAACATGATTTAGTTTGAAATGTTCTAAATTAAAAATGTCACTCAAGATACTTCAACATTCACAGGCTAACACCACATCATATCTCAAGAGTCATATGTGTGATACTGGTGCCACAATGTAGCAAATGTATGAGTAGCATCCTGATAGGACACCTACCGTAGAGGATGTAGGTTCCCAGAGGCCTCAGCAGACCAAGGCCTTTACCAGTGTTCTCTCCACACAGACAGTCCAGGACGATGTCCACTCCCTCCGGAGAGATCCTACCAAATACGAGAAATCCAATTAACGAGAATCAACATGTTCCTCATTTACAGACAGCCTCAACTGCAGGCTTCATCAGACACCTATCAATATATTAGTCATTCAATGTTTAGTTCAGATTTCAGTTCAGAAACAGTCCACTTTATTGACGTATTGATCAGCGTTTTGTTCCATCAAATTCCACTCTTGATTTCAAGCCATACAGTATTAAAAGACCTATAAGCATTGGACAGGTTAACCATCAGTGTGATTTTTCATGGCATGACTCACTGGAAAGCACCAATGTGAAAGAAAGAATGGGAGGCATGTTCTGATCAAGGGGTCCTAATGCCTTACTTTCTGCCTGGTGGCCTGACCGCCTGCTTGGCTAAACTGCGAGGCGGTCTTATGATGCCCATGGTCTTGCATATTGTAAAAGGGGTGACTTGAGACCAATTTAATTTTGCTTTGCTCTTGATCCTGAGAGGAATGTGCGGCCACAGAGATGAAAGGTTTATTAATCTGTCTCTCCCTCTGATATGGCTGTATTTACTACCATTGTGATATGCAGGCAGTATTGTCCCTCAGTCAATAAGTACTGAGGGGGAACCAAGGATTAGGCTCCTTAACAAAGGAACTCAAGAGGAAAGCTTGGTTGAATGTATGCATTTATAAAGCACTCTCTTCAGAATACATTGAGAATGTGACTGATGGACATCCTTTAAGCCTCCGGACTGCATGACTCACCTCCAAAACACTATTCGTATTAGACAGTAGACGTTAAGTTAGCCTTGGCATCGAGGGTTATTTTCTGATTGTCTCCTATTGAGGAGGCAGCATCCCCATGGATTGCACTGATTGCCAATCAAACAAGTTAATTAGTGATGATGGACAAAATCCATACAGTTTGATAACAGATATTATGTTTGATTATATATTGTATCGTTTTGACAATATCGCAAAATGATTTTTGCACTAGTTGTCTGTACCTGCACCAAAACTGTACCTGCACCAGTATTTTTCCTTCAGAGCTTGTTCTCCATCTTCTTTTTAAATAGGGAGCCAATTTATTTTCAACACTTTTATTTACATGACTGATCAAAACTCGTTTTCTCATGGCTCTCAATCGTCCCTCTGCAGCAGACATATTGTGAGCAATATGTTTGGAACAGACAAGACAACGACATGCAGTGTGATCTGAATGGGCATGGTATTTATGAGGCATCAGGGCTCTCTCATGATTGGCCCAGCTGTTCCACGTCCCCAGCAGACAGCTTGTTGCAGGTTGCCTTTAGAGAGCCTATGAGCACTCTGCCCCACACACTGCCGTTGCTCTCGGAGACGAGCTGTGTGTTGCCATGGTGACCGCTGCCACACGTCCAAATATGGCATCGACTAACATCTGCATCCTCCTTGAGCTCTACATGCTCACATTATCACATTATCATTGCCTTTTCATATGTTCATATCAAATTGCATATTATAAACCAAAATAACTTAGTAATTATGTGAAATTCTATCTAAACATATTTTTATAAACCTGTAAGATGTAATGAAATTACACATTTGCTAACAAATTAAGTCTTATTCATAAAAATTGTGTAGAACAATAACTGCTGCAGCTCTATGTTAGAGAATAAATATTTTATCCCAATAATTGTTCTTACTTTTTAACTTCTTGTACATAATCAACGTTTCTGTCGAAGAGGTGGGTCACAGAGTCTTTGATGGCTTCATGTTTGAAAGATGAGGCCGTTCCAAACACGGTAACGTTGGGTATGGTGGAGCACAGCTGAGCCACAGCTTGACCCTGAAAAAAACGCCACACAATCCCAGTCAGACTCTCCGAGACACAGACAACGAACTATTACACATGGCCAATCCAGACAATAACACTTCCACAGGTTATGCATAACAGCTTTACCAGCCATAATCAATCTTTGATATGAAAAATAATTATTATAATAATTCTCATCCTGTTGTAATCATTCAACACACTAGGTAAAGACAGTAAATGTTTTCTTGTCCATCTCTACTACAGTATGGTACTACATGTGTGAATTAAACAACAGAGTTATACCCTACTGTGCGCATCAGTCTGAAATCTGAGCATCACTCTACTGTATGTTGACAAACTGCAACAGGTTGTTCATGAATTACAGTCTGTAGGAGCATCTCTCGAGTATAATTACATCTCTAGTTTTGCTTAATTATTAAAGCTGGGAATCAGAAACAGTGCTTTCACTAAAGCCTGATAATTCAATGTAAATATTTTAAAAAGGCGTTCTTTATAGGCATACCATCAATCCAAATATTTACAGTTCTCTCAATGCATTACTGAGACCTGGTGTTTAAATATATATTAAATATACTATATATTCAAACTGTATATTGCAGTAAAAAACAAGAACTAAGTAAGCCTGTGTGGCTCTGTGAAACAGCTATTTTAATCAGTGTCAGCAGGAATGACCAGGCTTTTTCTCCCTGATTGAAGTCGATGTGCATATACTGTAACCAGCACAGCCCAGACACTGAACTCTTCATCTCCCACCACAGTCACAAACTTCCTAGATGTCGTTTTATCAGCCACATCTCACCATCTCCTGTCATGCCCATCTTCAATCATGAATACAGCATTATGTAAAACAGCATCTGATCTGTCTGATAACAGCCACAGGCCGTTACCCTCAAGAGCCACCAGAGCAACACACCTTGGCGGTATCTATAGTAACATTACTGATATCATTTTCAGGAGATGCTATGTTTTTTTTGCCACCTCCTCTCGGGAGTTGACTTACCACACCCCCTCCTGCTGAGTGGACCAATACTGACATCCCCTCTCGGAGATTGGCAACCTCAAACAGCATCATGTAGGCAGCCACGAAGTTCATGGAGAAGGCCGCTGCCTCAGGAAAAGTCATATCATCAGGCATGTTATAGACGTAATCCAGCGGTGTGCAAACCACCTCTGCCCAGGCGTTGTAATTTACAAAAGCCATAACCCGGTCTCCTATCTGGAGGGAGGAAAGGGTAAGCTATAAAATATGGTAAATGCAGATTTGGGAGGTGACGTGGATACAGCTTTGTTTTAGAAATGCACCAAACCTCACATTCTACTCTGACCAATGCATTTCAAAATGGCGACGTTAACAATTTCAAACTAACAGCAAATCAATAATTTGGGGTGAGATCAATATTGTTGTGCTACTAATCCATTACACAATATCTGTAACATACTGTGATCTGGATTCACTGACCTCAAATCCCTTTGTGTTTTCTCCCATCGCCTCCACTATTCCAGAACATTCAAATCCAGGGACAAGTGGAGTTTTCGGAGGATTGTCAATATTCCCTTGGCGCACCATAAGGTCCAGGAAGTTCAAGCCACTGCAACAGTAAATGTCTCATTGATATGAACCTCACAATCAAGCTAAGTTATGTATTTTTAACTTAGGTGATTGGAGAAGACACAATATGGCATGATGGACATTTTCACTATTTGATAAACCTTACATAGACATAAATACGCTAACAAATAAATGCCTTAGCAGTCATAAGTTCACAACACAAACTGTTTGGCGTCTACAAACCGACGCTTGAATTCCTGACTACTAAAAGGGGCTACAGTTCCAAGGCCACGGTGATTCACATGCACTGAACAATACATGTATCTGTGATACAGCATATCTGTAACAGTCCCTCCCTTTTATGGAAAAATGTATTGTCACTTGTTGAAGGTCTAGTTTATGTGTATTTATTATGCACTTCAATATTATCAATAAAATAATATTGTTGGACTAAAGACAATTATTCAATCCCTCATCAGAATCTACTTACTAAATACCAAGTAGCCTATCATACCAGAACAGAGCACAAATACCACACGTGTAGGACTTTGTATGAGCCAGTTGTAATGAGAAAAGCCATTTCAACTGGCTTGAGGTAATTACAGTAACTATTCCCCCTTCTGCCATATCCAATAAAAGGTCATAAAGATTATTAGTCAATAACAAGCTCAGCAAATAATTGTATCAAGCCAAATTCGTATTAGTTCCAATATTGCAAGTGTTCTTGCTTTTCCATTTGCATGACTGGTCCACAGACAGGCCTTATTAATCATCTACTACAGACAGTGAAACACCATGTGGCTTCATGAATGCAATGCGAGTCGTTTTCTAGTGTCACTTTTAGAAACTGAAGTTGTACAGGTCGAGTTTAACTTTAATTTACTTTAATTCAAGGTTTATTCATGGCTCGCCCATACTGAATCAGAATACGCAACACGTTGCAATAAACGTTTGAATGTGGTAACTTCGCATCATTGATATTTTAAGATCATATAGGCAGGCATCAATATAACAATTAATCAACAGTTTACTATCCAAGGTTTACCATGCTTTGACGCGAATTTTCACTTCTCCCTCCTGTGGCTCAGGCATCGCCTTCTTGGTTACACGGAGTTTGTTGAGACCCCCGAAACCGGATAGTATTACGGCTCGCATTTCTTTGGCATCTCCTGCAGATACTACGTTTTCTGTTTCTTTTGCTCCATTCTTCTCTATCATGTGCTCAGTTTCCTCTGTCATCTCCACTCCTTCTTTAGCCATGTCGGTGGGCTTCATGGGGCTGGAAGGGGATGCTCGAGATTGTAACTGGTCCTTCCTCCTCCTTCCAAGTTCAGAATGCGCAGTATGATCCGAATCAGTTCTCTTTTGGAAGAGGGAGAGGCTATACGGACCAAATATGTTTATAAACCGTGGATTGCTGATGCTGTCTATTGGCCAATGAGAAGCTTTGAAATCACTCGGCCATATTGGCACTCCCCAGTCGGAGCAGTCTTCCATAGGAATTAATAGAATTCTACAGTATTAGCATTCATCTCTAAAAATGATAATTTGAGGACATTATTTTAATATTGTATTCATTTTTTACGTTTAGCTCACATACTTTAATTTAAAAGTATGCATTAAGGTGTCTGTAATAGAATAGACGTTGCAAAAACGAATGTGGACATAAATAAATGTATTTCTATAGCTTCCAAAATATTTGTTTTACACTGGTGTGGAAGTGCCAAGATGACGGCAGAGCAACTTCAACACAGCGCCCCCTTAAATCATCTAGTGAGTATATAAAGCATTAACATTGTGGGAAAATTGATTACGTATGTAGCACAGTTGAAAATCGAGTGTGTACGCGCTGTCCTGATGAGGATAGATTAGATTAGATTAGATTAGATAGATAGATAGATAGATAGATAGATAGATAGATAGATAGATAGATAGATAGATAGATAGATAGATAGATAGATAGATAGATAGATAGATAGATAGATAGATAGATAGATAGATAGATAGATAGATAGATAGATAGATAGATAGATAGATAGATACTTTATTGATCCTGAGGGGAAATTTCTTTGTCAAGCAGCTACGAACAACACAGTACAGGTGCAAATTGACAGAACGAAATACACAAAAGATAGATACACGATACATGATACATAGTGCGGCAGTATGAAAAAGTATAAAAAGTCTGGAGAGCAAAAAGCTATAAAAAGGCATTGCATGAGTGAATGACTGAATATGTACACTATACATTGTTATAGAGTGTTAGGTGGAAAAATGATACAATTATTGGTAGTTGATTTAAATAAATCAATATTTGCAGGGTTAACTATACAGGTCGATGGCAGAAAAATGTACTTACAGTGGGGAGAACAAGTATTTGATACACTGCCGATTTTGCAGGTTTTCCTACTTACAAAGCATGTAGAGGTCTGTAATTTTTTTATCATAGGTACTCTTCAACTGTGAGAGACGGAATCTAAAACAATAAACCAGAAAATCACATTGTATGATGTTTTAATAATTAATTTGCATTTTATTGCATGACATAAGTATTTTTTCACCTACCAACCAGTAAGAATTCCGGCTCTCACAGACCTGTTAGTTTTTCTTTAAGAAGCCCTCGTGTTCTCCACTCATTACCTGTATTAACTGCACCTGTTTGAACTCGTTACCTGTATAAAAGACACCTGTCCACACACTCAATCAAACAGACTCCAACCTCTCCACAATGGCCAAGACCAGAGAGCTGTGTAAGGACATCAGGGATAAAATTGTAGACCTGCACAAGGCTGGGATGGGCTACAGGACAATAGGCAAGCAGCTTGGTGAGAAGGCAACAACTGTTGGCACAATTATTAGAAAATGGAAGAAGTTCAACATGACGGTCAATCTCCCTCGGTCTGGGGCACCATGCAAGATCTCACCTCGTGGGGCATCAATGATCATGAGGAAGGTGAGGGATCAGCCCAGAACTACACGGTAGGACCTGGTCAATGACCTGAAGAGAGCTGGGACCACAGTCTCAAAGAAAACCATTAGTAACACACTATGCCGTCATGGATTCAAATCCTGCAGCGCACGCAAGGTCCCCCTGCTCAAGCCAGCGCATGTCCAGGCCCGTCTGAAGTTTGCCAATGACCATCTGGATGATCCAGAGGAGGAATGGGAGAAGGTCATGTGGTCTGATGAGACAAAAATAGAGCTTTTTGGTCTAAACTCCACTCGCCGTGTTTGGAGGAAGAAGAAGGATGAGTACAACCCCAAGAACACCATCCCAACCGTGAAGCATGGAGGTGGAAACATCATTCTTTGGGGATGCTTTTCTGCAAAGGGGACAGGACGACTGCACCGTATTGAGGGGAGGATGGATGGGGCCATGTATCGCGGAATCTTGGCCAACAACCTCCTTCCCTCAGTAAGAGCATTGAAGATGGGTCGTGGCTGGGTCTTCCAGCATGACAACGACCCGAAACACACAGCCAGGGCAACTAAGGAGTGGCTCTGTAAGAAGCATCTCAAGGTCCTGGAGTGGCCTAGCCAGTCTCCAGACCTGAACCCAATAGAAAATCTTTGGAGGGAGCTGAAAGTCTGTATTGCCCAGCGACAGCCCCGAAACCTGAAGGATCTGGAGAAGGTCTGTATGGAGGAGTGGGCCAAAATCCCTGCTGCAGTGTGTGCAAACCTGGTCAAGAACTACAGGAAACGTATGATCTCTGTAATTGCAAACAAAGGTTTCTGTACCAAATATTAGGTTCTGCTTTTCTGATGTATCAAATACTTATGTCATGCAATAAAATGCAAATTAATTACTTAAAAATCATACAATGTGATTTTCTGGATTTTTGTTTTAGATTCCGTCACTCACAGTTGAAGAGTACCTATTATAAAAATGACAGACTTCTACATGCTTTGTAAGTGGGAAAACCTGCAAAATCGGCAGTGTATCAAATACTTGTTCTCCCCACTGTATATAGCTAAACGTGCGTTATAAATGAGGGTAATACTAGTTTACTTAATATACAGTCTGGTTAAATCTACAGGAAAATGAATATTTGCATGGTTAAATTAACTGTACAGGTAAATGACAGGAAGATATAATTAAATAGCTAAATGTGCGTATGATATATTTTTGGGTAATAATAATAATTCCCTTAAAATACAGTCCATAGTACAGGGTTTAATTACAGATAAACTACTATATACTATATGCAATGAAAAAAAATACTACTGACAGAATACTAATATACAGTCCTGAGTGAATGACTACGTAAATTCAGTCCAAGAATTACTTACAATATTGCACGTGATATGATATAACAACTGTATATGAATATGTATATACAGTCCTGAATGAATGAGTGCTGAGTGAATAAGTCCTGAGTGAACGAGTGATTACAGACCAGGAAGTTACTCACAGATGCATGGATGCTTAATTGTTCAACTAGGTCCTAACACCCCAACAATTCCAGGTCAGTAATGCCGACGGCACGGCACCCCGGTGAGGCATTAAATAGTCTAATAGCTGCCGGCAGGAAGGACCTCCTGTAGCGCTCTCTGGCACACCGTGGTGGGATCAGTCTGTGACTGAAGGTGCCCCTCTGCATCATAACCATGCATGCAGAGGGTGGGTGACGCTGTCCATGATGGCCAGCAGTTTGGCCAGCATCCGTCTCTCCGCCACCTCCTCTAGAGTGTCAAGGTTAATCCACAGAACAGAGCTAGCCTTCCTGATCAGCTTATAGATAGATAGATAGATAGATAGATAGATAGATAGATAGATAGATAGATAGATAGATAGATAGATAGATAGATAGATAGATAGATAGATAGATAGATAGATAGATAGATAGATAGATAGATAGATAGATAGATAGATAGATAGATAGATACTTTATTGATCCCCCGGGGGGGAAATTTCATTGTCATGCAGCTACAACAAAAACACAGGGCAGGTGCAAAATGCCACAACGAAAGTACACAAAAGACAGATACACGGTACATGATTCATAGAGCGGCAGTATGAAAAAGTATAGAAATACAAGATATCTGGATTGCAAAAAAAAGCTATAAAAGGACATTGCATAGTATGAGTGGTTGGCTGAATATGTACACTATACATTGGTGGATGTTGGATGGTTAACTATACTATACAGGTCGATGGCAGAGAAATACTTCAGTAGCTAAAAATGCGTATGATATGAGCGAGGGTAATAATAGTTTACTTAATAGACAGACTGGGTAAATAAACAGGTAAGTGAAAATTTTGCATGGTTAAATTAGCTATACAGTTAGGTATACAGTTATATTTACAGATAAGTGAATACTTGCATGTTTACACAAACTGTACAGGTAAATGACAGGAAGAGATACTTTAATAGCTAAATGTGTGTATGATATCATTTGGGGTAATAATAGTAATTCCCTTAAAATACAGTCCTTAGTGCGCAGGGTTTAATTACAGACAACTGCACTTATTGCACATTCGATATACTAAAAGCAATGAGAAAAGGTGCAACTGGCAGGATACTAATATGCATTCCTGAGTGAATGCCTACGTCCAATAATTACTTACAATATTGCATGTGATATAATATAACAACTGTACATGAGTATGTATATACAGACCTGTATGAATAAATAGGTCCTGAGTGGATGAGTGCTGACGGACCAGAGTTACTCACGGATGGATGCATAATTGTTAAACTAGGTCCTAGCACCCCAACAGTTCCAGATCTATGTTGCCGACGGCACGGCACCCCGGTGAGGCATTATATAGTCTCATAGCCGCCGGCAGGAAGGACCTCCTGTAGCGCTCTCTGGCACACCGTGGTGGGATCAGTCTGTGACTGAAAGTGCTCCTCTGCGTCATAACCATAGCGTGCAGAGGGTGGGTGACGTTGTCCATGATGGCCAGCAGTTTGGCCAGGATCCGTCTCTCTGCCACCTCCTCTAGAGTGTCAAGGCTCATCCCCAGGACAGAGCTAGCCTTCCTGATCAGCTTATTTACCCGAGAAGCATCACCGGCTTTGATGTTTGCTCCCCAGCACACCACTGCAAAAAAGATGGCACTGGCCACCACAGACTGGTAGAAGGTATGCAGTAGTTTACTGCACACGTTGAAGGACCTGAGCCTCCTCAGAAAGTAGAGTCGTCTCTGGCCCTTTTTGTACAGGGCCCCGGTGTTACCAGCCCATTCCAGCCTGTTGTCCATATGGACACCCAGGAACTTGTATGACTCAACCATTTCCACATCCATCCCCTTTATAGGGACTGCAGTCAGTTGTGCCTTGGTTCTCCTGAAGTCCACCACCATCTCCTTAGTTTTGCTGATGTTGAGCTGAAGGTGGTTCTGCTCACACCACAACACAAAGTCACTGATTGTGCTCCTGTACTCCTCCTCCTGCCCACCCCTGATGCACCCTACAATAGCAGAGTCATCCGAGAACTTCTGTAGGTGGCATGTTTCAGAGTTATATCTGAAGTCTGAGGTGTAGAGGGTGAACAGGAAGGGGGACAGGACCGTACCCTGGGGGGCCCCTGTGTTGCTAACTGCCCGTTCTGACACACAGCTCTGTAGTCGCACAAATTGTGGCCTACCGGTCAGGTAGTCCGTGACCCAGGAGACTAAGGGTGCTTCCACTTTCATCCTCCTCATCTTCTCACCCAGTAGCAGGGGCTGAATGGTATTGAAGGCACTGGAGAAGTCACCAGCCTTTATGTTGGCGCCCCAGCACAACACTGCAAAAAAGATGGCACTGGCCACCACAGACTGGTAGAAAGTATGCAGTAGTTTACTGCACAGAGTCGGCTCTGGCCCTTTTTGTACAGGGCCCCGGTGTTACCAGCTTATTCCAGCCTGCTGTCCATATGGACTCCCAGGAACTTGTATGACCCAACCATTTCCACATCCATCCCCTGTATAGGGACTGCAGTCGGTTGGGCCTTGGTTCTCCTGAAGTCCACCACCATCTCCTTTGTTTTGCTGATGTTGAACTGAAGGTGGTTCTGCTCACACCACACCACAAAGTCATTGATTGTGCTCCTGTACTCCTCCTACTGCCCACCCCTGATGCTCCCTACAATTGCGGAGTCATCCGAGAACCTCTGCAGGTGGCATGTTTCAGAGTTATATCTGAAGTCCGAGGTGTAGAGGGTGAACAGGAAGGGGGACAGGACCGTTCCCTGGGGGGCCCCTGGCTAGTTGGTAAAAACAGCAGCATGGCATTGGTACTAATTAAAACTTGTAAAAGAAAGTCTTGTTTAATTCAATGGACGAGGGGAAAATAAGTGTAGTATTGGTCACCATCTGGATGTCATCTAACGTAATGACAAGCCGGTGTGAATGACCAGTACAACAGTGTGGAAATCGAGGTGCTTCCCCACTAGGCAGCAATTACTTCACCGGCCAGTTGAGTAGGATAGCAGCCTACGCGAGAAATAACTTAAAATATTGGTAGTAACCATCTGGATGTCATTGGAATATAGTCTACTGCTCAATCGGGATAGTTTGTGCTGCAAAGCCGTTAACACAACAACACGTCCTACAGTAGCGCTTCGAACACACAGACCGTGCCATTACGTTTTGGTACACCAGAAGTACATTCATTTCCAATGGAACGCTGTGTTTACATTGGATTTATCGAACTTTTGTTGCACACATACAGTTGAAGTCGGAAGTTTACATAAACTTAGGTTGAAGTTATTAAAACACATTTTTCAACCATTCCACAGACTTCACGTTAACAAACTATAGTTTTTGCAGGTCTGTTAGGACATCTAGTTTGTGCATGACACAAGTAATTCTTCCAACAATTGTTTACAGACAGATTATTTCACTTATAATTCACTATATAACAATTCCAGTGGGTCAGAAGTTTACATACACTAAGTTGACTGTGCCTTTAAACAGCTTGTAAAATTCAAGAAAATTATGTCATGGCTTTAGAAGCTTCTGATAGGCTAATTGACATCATTCGAATCAATTGGAGGTGTACCTGTGGATGTATTTCAAGGCCTACCATCAAACTCTGTGCCTCTTTGCTCGACATCATGGGAAAATCAAAAGAAATCCTCAAAAGACCTCAGAAAAACAATTGTAGACCTCCACAAGTCTGTTTCATCCTTGGGAGCAATTTCCAAACGCCTGAAGGTACCACGTTTATCTGTACAAACAATAGTACGCAAGTATAAACACCATGGGACCATGCAGCCGTCATAACGCTCAGGAAGGAGACACGTTCTGTCTCCTAGAGATGAACGTACTTTGGTGCGAAAAGTGCAAATCAATCCCAGAACAGCAAAGGACCGTGTGAAGATTCTGGAGGAAACGGGTGCAAAAGTATCTATATCCACAGTAAAACAAGTCCTATATCGACATAACCTGAAAGGCCGCTCAGCAAGGAAGAAGCCATTGCTCCAAAACCGCCATAAAAAAGCCAGACTACTGTTTGCAACTGCACATGGGGACAAAGATTGTAGTTTTTGGAGAAATGTCCTCTGGTCTGATGAAACAAAAATAGAACTGTTTGGCCATAATGACCATCGTTATGTTTGGAGGAAAAGGGGGGAAGCTTGCAAGCCGAAGAACACCATCTCAACTATGAAGCACGTGGGTGGCAGCATCATGTTGTGGGGTGCTTTGCTGCAGGAGGGACTGGTGCACTTCACAAAATAGATGGCATCATGAGGAAGGAAAATTATGTGGATATATTGAAGCAACATCTCAGTCAGGAACGTCAGGAACACCAGTCAGGAAGTTAAAACTTGGTCGCAAATGGGTCTTCCAAATGGAAAATGACCCCAAGCATACTTCCAAAGTAGATGCAAAATGGCTTAAGGACAACAAAGTCAAGGTATTGGAGTGGCCATCACAAAGCCCTGACCTCAATCCTATAGAAGATTTGTGGGCAGAACTGAAAAAGCGTGTGCGAGCAAGGAGGCCTACAAAACTGACTCAGTTACACCAGTTCTGTCAGGAGGAATGGGCCAAAATTCACCCAACTTATTGTGGGAAGCTTGTGGAAGGCTACCCGAAACGTTTGACCCAAGTTAAACAATTTAAAGGCAATGCTAAAAGCTGAAATAAATAATTCTCTCTACTATTATTCTGACATTTCACATTCTTAAAATAATAAGATGATCCTAACTGACCTAAGACAGGGAAGTTTTACTAGGATTAAATGTCAGGAATTGTGAAAAACAGAGTTTAAATGTATTTGGCTAAGGTGTATGTAAACTTCCGACTGCAGTCGGTGCGTAGCGCTTCGAACACACCGACTGTGTCATAGCATTTTGGTACACCAGAAGTACATTCATTTCCAATGGAACGCTGTGTTTACCTTGCAGCACTGCGTTGCAGAGGCAGTCGGCTACAAATGAGCACGTGATCAGAAAGGGTTATTCACACATTTCTTCTTCCAGGCACATAAATTCTAATATTTGTGAGTAACAAAACACAGAGCTAACAATGATTGACTACAACAAATTACAGGGTATATCAGTATTTGGGGAATATCAAAATTATGAATGTCCATTTACTGGCAATAGTTTTCATGCCTATAATCCAATCATAACCTGTTTATGAATAAGCAAGCAACAAAGTTACATCTCAAGTAGGCTACCATGTAATAAAATGTATCCTCACTTTTAGGCACTAACCCACAAAAATATTGGTCAGGGAAATAGCTAGGGGGCCCCACCTGCTGGTGAATTCCACAGTATGGGTTGCATTGGGGCAACACAGTAGGAGTAGAGGTCCACACAGTGTTTATTACAATCTAATGAGGTTGTTGGACACGTGCAAATTATATGTTTTACAGTAGTGTTGGAAAAATCCTGAAGCATCCCTTTAATAAAGACATTTAACTTGAAATCACATACTATTTATTTAAGTCCATCTACTTTGTCAGCAACTTTTATTTCCAAATGAATGGTTAACAAGGAGGAATAACAGAACATAAATACTGGACAAACAAACAACTACGACCATAAACAAAAACACTAATATACACAGGCTTTTCAATTACAGATTAAATGTACAAGAATAGTTGCATAACTAGTCATCTTATTATGAGGATTTCCATCTGTTCACTACAATGTATTTGCATCCTTTCTTTACAATGGTTAAAAACAATTAAGGCCAACTCAATTGGATAGGGGGCTGGCTAATTGACTTGGCAATTTACTAATGAATCCTGACGTTATTTTGTGTGTATCATAGCAGCATTCGAATAATCACATGATGAATCTCATCAATTATTTAACTGTGTTCATGGTAAATAAATAAAAATATATGATGGTTTTAGAGTTACATTTATTACACAATTTACATTGTAAAATTTGTCCCTACCATAAATTCTTCAGAGTATTTCTGACAATACTGTCAGGATGTAACAGTACAAACCATTTCCTTTGTTTCTGCCACAGACACATCAGCAATTAATCAGAGATTTTGGGGTGTAATCAGAGATTTTGGGGTGTTAATCAGCCTATGACATTCCGTTTGAGGGGTGTACGTTCATAGACCTACAATTTGTGAAAGGGCTTGGTCCTACTCTCGAGGAACATCTGTGAATATTCGTAGTCCATGCATTCCTTGGATCTCCTCCTTGAGTGCCTGTGGAAGAGAACATAGGAGTTTTTAGCTGTGCTGTTTTTTGCAACAAAACAGGATAATAATTTCACCTGAAAGGTTTGATATGAGACTTGACATGCTTTACTACTTGTTGTTGCTTTATATCTCCCCACACAAATCCAATCGGTACAAAACAATATCAACCAAAGCAAATGTAAAATTTGACAGCTACAGTATATAGCCTATACGCTTCCATACGATAGTGTAAACTAATTGATCTCTCCAGAACTTATCTCCATAGGTTACCTGGTTGACTAGTTGGTGTTGTTGAACAGTTCTTTTCCCTTTAAATTCATTAGATTCTATATGGACTTCATACATGGCACCACAACCACCTGAGAACAGAAAACGTAATGTCACACCATTGTCATGAGTGCACCAAGGAATCAGAGGCGTCATGCCCATAGGGGGAACAAGGGCACGTGCCCCCTCAGATTTGTCATGTTTTTTATTTGATTTTAGCTGCTGGTGATGGGCAAGTGTAACGCAGGTCAACTAATGTTGAATACTTATCGTTACTAATGAGATTCCAGTAAATGATCATATTATATTATATTGTGATATGTTTAAAAGTTGACAGTTATTACAAATCAGCTGTCAGAAGTTGCATGACGAACAGTTTATTTTGAGCCAATCAAAACTCAATATTCTATCTTAGTCCCTCTCCTAAACTCACTTTCTACACCAGTGGGAGCCAACATGTTTAAAAGGAGCTAGAACGGAATGTGAAGAGCTGCCACCATTCTATGGAAGAAAAACAATGTTTTAAATCGTTGTGAGAAATTGTATAAAACTTAACTAAAAAGAGAGGACAGAATATTAACACTCACTTATCTAGCCGAACGTGCTGTGAACGGCTTGGGGGAAAGTTTGACGCCAGGATTTGATGAGTTTTCATAAGGAGAACGAGCTGCTAGCGATTAGACTAGCTAAGCTATTGCTAGCATTGCGTGCGTGCTCACACTGAACCAAGCATACACACAAGCAGTTAACATTTAGGCTAGCTCAGCTATCGATCAATTTAAATCGCAAAAGTTAGCGATCATGCTAATCATGAATGGCTAATTATTTTAGTTTTCACACTTTTATAAAATGTGATTATTTTATTTATTTAACCTTTATTTAACTAGGCAAGTCAGTTAAGAACAAGTTCTTATTTACAATGACGGCCTACCTACAGGGACAGCCATAGTAGTACGGCGCCCCTGGAGCAAATTAGGGTTAAGTGCCTTGCTCAAGGACACATCAACAGGTTTTTCACCTCGTCGACTCAGGTATTCGAACAAGTGACCTTTTGGCTACTGTCCCAACGCTCTAACCGCTAGGCTACCTGCCGCTATTATCAAAATCCATTTTGGTACACCGATATGTTTTAGATTTCTTTATAAGAAATGGTGTATAGGTGTAAGCACTAGTACTTTCCGTTTGCCCGGGCTAGTCTATTGTTCAGTCCACGTGAGCCTGGTGCTGTAGTTCGTGTAAAGCATTTTGACAAAGTTGTATTTTATTTTTCATGTAAGAGATTAAAGCTAAGCACTATATTAATGTTTATATGAAAGGTATTCATGGTATATATATTGGGTATGTATTCAGTTCCACCAAGGATGGCGAGTCGCCCGAACCCAGGACACCCATAAGAAGATTTGCATGCAAAGATGTATTTTTATTTGTGGTAGGATTCTTTCTTGCAAGACATCGTTGCACCATACATTGCAGTGGTCAGATAACCTCCTGTAGAGTAGAGCAGCTGAACATTTTCTGGATATTCTAGACATTTCTGCAGAGGATCTACAGAAGATGTTGGAAGAGGAGGTAATGGCCTCTCAGGCCCCTGAGGTTAGGGATAGTTCTGGGTATGGTAGTATATGCAGTTTGGGCTGGATTTTTGGTTGTTTTTCCATACCTATTTTCCGTACGTAAGTTATGAGTGCATATGGCACTCCAACATGTGAGAGTAAATGTTGAAGTAAGTAAAGTACAGTTTGTTGCGGTAATGCCCTATTATTATTATTATTATTGGATACCAACCGCCAATAATCCACACAGAAGAAGAACACCCAAATGTCACTTCTCGCATTCCGTTCCAATAGTTGAGTAAACGAGACCGAATATGGAAGGATGACCACGCGAGAGTGAGCCCACTGATAAGACAGCAAAAACTTCAGCGTCGTAGTAACGCACATTTGATTATGCATAATGATCTAGCTAGCTGGGCTAGGTGTTGACTAGGTGACCACTTTTGACACCCATGTTTCTAGGTCTCTTTACCTGATATGTCCACAACTTTTAGAGACGTGGCCGATGGAAACTTCTCTTTAAGAATGTGTGTGATTCGGGTCTCTCCATCTGCCTGAGAAGACAGAGTCCTTTGCAACTGTCTAGAAACCAAAACAGCCTAAAACAGACATGTTTTCAAAGACAGTTAGCGAACTCACAATAAATATTGAATTACATGATGTAACATTAGCTAGCTCACATAACTAGCTAAATGGTCAGTGTCACTTGCTGTCTGACTGCCGAAAATATTCGCAACCAACCTTCAAAGTTAACTAGTTTAGTTGGCTAGTCTAACGTTAGAATGAATTAAATGGATTTACTTGACTTTTGTGAAGACATCTGGAAATAGAGAGCATCGTGGCCAAGTCCTTTACTGAAGATAAAACTAACAATAATGAACAGTAATCCACCACCAGTTTTTAAAAAGTCAAGCCCCTCGATGTCAACAATGTTGACGTTCGTCTCCACAATATGACGTGGGTATCAGAGTCAAGACGCATACAGCAACGTACACACTCACTTTGTTGTAACTGGCGCCCTCTCATGGACTGGAGACAACCATCACCCTTTTCATCCATTGTTTATTAGGACAAATTATTATTGTATTATTGTATAATCATTTTTATTATAAGGATTTTCATTGACAATGCTATACTGAACAAAAATACATAACATCAACAATACAAAAAATCTATAAGTATACAACAATCATATAATTAAATAGGTAGCAAAACCCTAAAACATTTTCATACAAATATTTAATTTGTATATCCATAATGGGTTGCCTTGAGTTCAAGACTACACTGGCATTAGTCCATATATATTAGTCTATATATTACTTATAATATATTACTGCACTGTTGGAGCTAGAAACACAATCGTTTTCACTACACCGCTAAACATGTGTATGTGACCAGTACAATTTGATTTGAACTGCTCACATCATGTGTTGTGCAACATGTAGCAATATTAGCACCTGGACATTGTTTAGACAACATTATTTACAAGGCACTTTGGTATTTAGAGTATATAATACTATCCCTATTGTTTCCCATAGTTTATGTTTCTTTGTGGAGGGTAGTAGGCTACTATTGGAGTAAATAATTGCTTTTTTAGACTAATTTTCTTTTGGGATGAAGTATCCATGCATGTCCATGTGAAGCCCCGCATTCACATATGCTCGAGCTACCTCCTTGAAAGACTTTGCATCCAGTACCAAGATGAAGCCAGATTCCCCTGGATTGGAGTTGATGACTATTGTCACGACCACACCTGGACATAGGAGGCATGTTGTTAGAATACTGTAGGTGCAATATGATGGACAGACTTTTAATACTTTTATTGAAATTATAATTTTATTCACCCTACATACATTTTGAATGTATGGCCATTCTAATCAAAAGATAAGCTTTCATATATTAACTTTTTGAGGACCATGTAAAGCAATCTCACCGTCATCCTCTCCTTCTCCGTTGGGTCTTGGAATGAACACAGGCTCTGATGGCAAGCAGTTCTCCTCTCTCCATTCAGTCCTCTCCTTTGTCTCAGTGTCCAACTTCATGATCTATTTATAACAGTTAGGTAAAGTTAACAAAATATTAGATAAGCAACACATGCAGTTACGTTCACAAAGGCCTACATTAAATCACAGGGACTTTTACCGTAGTTGCCACTGCTGACATTGCAACACAAGTCATGTAGGCAAATCTGTACTTCTTGCCGTTGAAGTCATAATTGATCCTGGGAAGTTCCACACCTGTAGATATATTTTGGGATTGCACAACAAAATCAACACTAGTATATTGTGAAAGAACATGTTGGGCTGATATGTATTGTAAGTGTCTATATGGCACAAGAATTTAACAGAACATTGAGCAATACAAGTTTTGGTCTTACCGTCACAAAGCACCTCTGGATGGCAGAGTAGTTTCCCCTCTTTCTCTTTCACAGCACTGGCTGTTGTGTATTTGAGTTTCACCATATCATCTCCAACATCAATCCCCTTCCGAAACAGTTCAAAACATGACAACATTATAGAAACAGTTGACTACTCATTAGTTGAGGGCAATGTTTAAAGATGAAGGTTAACGTGGTAATCAGTTGCAAACCATTACCTTGTCAGTTTGTACAGGAAGGGCAAATCTTTTGCACTTTGGCACAGACATTGCTGAGGTCTTTGATTGTTCTTTTAACACGTTTAGGTAGAACATGTTGTACAAGCTGGGATCTTCATAGGCAATGACATCAACGATGACATGACCATCCTCTTCAAAGGCATTCACGTGATGGTACACTATCATTGCCTCTGTGTAGTACTTTTTGCCCACTTCTTTGCCGGTCTTTCTGTCGATCAGGTGAATCAGGGTCTGACAAAGTTGAAAACACAAAGGGATGTAATTTCCATTAAATTGAAAAAACAACAACGTACTTGCACTCATTGGCAGATTTAGGTATGGGCAACATGGGCAGCACGGGGCACCAGCACAAAAACATTTTGGTTTTCTATCGCTCATTTGCACGTCACGTCAATGATATCATGCCACGGACTGTGGGTCAATGAACCTTGTTGGAGTGGGCGATTCTAGTGTGTGAGCTAGGCAGGTTACTGCCTGGGAAGGTCTCCCACTCAGAAGTACGAGATGGGCCGGGGGTAAGTTGACCTCAGGTCTCCCCACTGGAGCGGGGGAATCTATCAAATAGCGCACCTCTAACTTTGTAGAGTACTTATGCAATTAGTCACACTACGAAATGCTACCAAATAAACCACAATTCATTCATAATACTGTGAATATACTGTATAGTTTCACAGACCTATTGTTGCATTTTTTTCTGGCTGGTGCGAAATCGTTAATAATAATATAAAACCAGTCTGCACACCACCAAGGTGAATTGGTTTAGTCTTGACTCTTGGTTGACAGTGTTGGTGGATGGGTATTGTATTGATGCTCGAGTGCCAAATCAACACAAATTGATAATAAAGGGTCTAAGCCATCAGATGCCCAGTTTAGGAAAAAGAGGAAAGAAGAAGAGGAGAAACGCCATCTCTTTATGAGTATAATATTATGCATGTAATGAAATAGGCTAGTATAACACTTACGTTTGTTAGTTGCTATGTTGCTTGCTATGCTATTACACATAGCTTACATAACATTGGATATAATTTCACACAGTTTCATCATGATAATGTGTGTAGCCTGCAGCAAAACGATTACAACCTAACTAGCACATTATTGATCTGGTTAACTTTCATTGAGGTGACATCATAAAGGTTTTCTGTGATTGTATTGACTAGGTTCTGAGCTCAGTAAGGGGATTTCCAATGCTGTAGGCTAACTTAAAAGACATCTATATTATGCTAATATTTTGTATCTTTTGTGATATATTGAGTCTTTTGGGGTGTCTTCTGCCTAGAATTAGCCAATGAGGTTGTATGGTTCATTTGGTTCCTATTCTGAAAGTTTGATAAATTGTGCATAATGACATGTATATTTAATTGTGCAACAAATGTATTTAGGGTGGCAGACTCATATACTGTATTTCAATGCAAATTCAGGAGCATTTCTGAAATATTTTGGAGCACCCTCTGGCACTGGCCAGGATGAGGAGCCATCTACCTCCTCAGCCACACAGGCCTCTTCAGAAAGTATCTCGGAGCCTCAGGATGAGGAGCCATCCACCTCCTCAGCCACACAGGTGTCTTCACAAATGTTGTCTGAGCCTGAGGATGAGGATGAAGACCCATTTGCTTCCACTTCTCCCCAGCAGGATTCTTCAGGTGTGTTTGTGCGCATGCGCACATGTGTGTTTGTGTGGGGGGGACTGACAGACTGGAAACATGCAAGTTCTTTGCTGACTTCACACGGCAGCAGTCCAGAACACCAAAACTGCATGAAAACATGGAAAGAACTGGCAATGAGGATCAAAAAAGGGCAAACAATTGATAAGCATGAGATGGCACTTTTGGAGGCTGAGAGGATAAGATGGAGAGAGGTGTTGACACGTCTGACTGCTATTGTGCAGTCTCTGGCAATTAGAAATATGGCACTAAGGGGACACACAGAAACACTGTACTCTCCATCAAATGGACATTTCCTCAAAGAGGTTGAACTGATGGCACAATTTGATCCAGTCATTAAAAAGCACCTTAACCGTGTCCAAAAAGGGACTATACCACTAGCTACTTTGGCCACCAAATACAGAATGAACGCATTGATTTATTGAGCAGCAAGGTAATTTCAGTAATGTTCAGTGACATCAAGCTGGCAAAATTATTCTTTATCATTCTAGATTGCACCTCAGATGTCAGCCACACTGAACACTTTTAAGTTGTGATTAGAATTGTGTCACTGAAGGAGGAGACCCACATAAAGGAACATTTTATGGGGTTTTTGGAGGCAGAGGAGTCCACGGGCCAACATTTGGCATCCCTGATTCTCAAAAGATTAGAGGAGCTAAAAATTCCTTTTGAGGACAGTCTTATGATAATTGGGCCAACATGAGAGGCAAAACAAAGGTGTCCAAGCCAGACTCCTGGAAATGTGCCATGAGGGGCTCACACATTGAACCTGGTTGTGGCTGATGCTGCTAAAAGTTCTGTCGATGCCACAGGTTACTTTACTTTACACAAACTGTACACCTTGTTCTCAGCCTCCACACAGCGACGGGCCATCCTGAAAAAACATGTGGACATCACTTTGAAGATGTGGACGGAGAGTAAAGTTAAGAGTGTCGAGCCACTGAGGTATCAGGCAGCAGCGGTGAGAGAGGCACTGATTGAGGTGAGGGATAAAACCCAAGACCCTGTGATAAAGATTGAGGCCCTGTCCTTGTCAGAGGAGGTAGAATCATACCGCTTCAGCATCTGTACAGTGGTGTGGTATGAAATCTTGAGCCATATCCAACATGTGAGCAAGCTGATGCAGTCTCCCAGTATGCATGTGGATGTTGCAGTCAGTCTTCTCAGAAAGACAGAGAGAGGGCTCAGCAACTACAGGGCAACAGGCTTTATGACGGCACAAACGTCAGCCAAGGATATTTGCGAGGTTATGAATGTAGAGGCCGTTCTACAACAAAAAAGGCTGAGGTCCACAAAGCGCCACTTTTCATACGAGTCATTCATACGAATCATGAGCCTTTGAGTGATGCCCTGAAGAAACTGGAGGTAACATTTTTCAATGTCGTTGTTGATGCTGCATCCTCAGCCCTTCAGGGAAGATTTTCCACGTTGGAAAATGTGGGAGAGAAGTTTGGAGTGCTGTCAACCTTCCAAAGTCTCTCAAATGAGGAGCTGACAGAACAACGTGAGGCCCTTAGTATGACACTGCACTATAAAGAACAATCAGACTTGGATGGCAGAGAGCTTGCACAGGAACTGAAGAACTTGCCTGACTTGCCATTGAATACCACGACCCGGCTTGTGCTGCTGATATTTATACACGAAAGGGAGCTCTCAGAATCTGTCTTACTCTTCCAGTGACCGTAGCTGAAGCAGAGAGGATTTATTCAAAGCTGAAGTTCATCAAATCCTACCTGAGGCCCACCATGTCACAGGAACGCCTTAGTGGCCTTGCTGTCATCAGTATTAACCAGGTAATTGCTGGGCAGATTTATTATGATGATGTAATTGATGAATTTGCATCAAGGAAGGCAAGAAAGGTCAGGGTTTAGATGGCAGTTGTGCAATTTAGTTTGTGTGTTTCTTGTTTGAAGTGCAATAGTGTAATAATCAGGTTCTCTTCTTTATAAGTGTGTTATTCTATTTGTGTATTTGTGTGATATAGGATTTGTACAATTTAGTTTTATTTGTGTGTTTTTCGATAGCAGTATGGTAATAGTGTAATAATTAAATTATCTTTTTTGATTTGTATTTATATTCTGTAATTTGTTTCTATTTGTCTTTGTTACTTCTTTTTGATATTTCTGAGTGTTATTTTTGTACATATTTTTATATTTATATAGTTTTAAATGTTGTGATTATTTTTATTTGTGTTGTTCCAAATGTCTGAATATAAATGACAGTTAGTGGGACTAATTCAATTCATTGCCAAAGAAAATGAGTCATAACACTTACATTTTCCTCAGGGCAAAACTTGAGACAACTTGCCCAGTTGACCCCTCTCATGTATGCTGTGGCCATTTTGAGGATGTCCAGTTTGAATGGCTGCTCAATGAAGATGAAGTAGTTGTCAGTCATGCCGAAGCTGTGGTAGTAGCTGGGGTTGAGGAGGGAGCGGCAGGGCACTGTGCAGATCACCTCAAGGTTCTTCAAGGCTGGAGAAGCCTTGGCCTTATCTGATGAAACTGAGAATTTACAACCATTTACAGCTCTTTGTAATGTTTTGTGAAAACTATCTGCTTCAGGCTCAGGATACTTTTTTATCCATGGTGTAAGGTAGTAAGACAAAACCCAGAAAGGTGATGGGTAAATGGTTCTGCTAAATGTTTGAGATTATTGTAAAAGACAAGGTTATGGCTCAAATGTGTTAAAACATGACTTCACCAATATAAAAGGTCTTGACCACTGCTATATGAGACCACGTCTCTTCATCAGATACCAATGAAGGTCAGAGGTTACAAGGTCAGAGGTAACAAGGTGAGTGGTCTAAAGTTGAACTCCTGGGGGGCTGAAGTCTCTGCTGGCTTTCTCTCTTTACTTTTAATTAGTGTCTGTTTTAGACCTGACAACCCAGGGGTGTAGACAGTGATCAAGTCCAAGGGAGAAACAACCTCACAGGGACTGGTGATACCCCTGTAACTAGTAATTAACTAACTCTAACATAAAAAGACATACAACGTGATATTTTTTGAAGATATAAAGTATCAGTCAAAAGTTTAGACACACCTACTCATTCAAGGGTTTTTCTTTATTTTTACTATTTTTTACATTGTAGAATAATAGTAAAAAATAAAGAAAAACCCTTGAATGAGTAGGTGTGTCCAAACTTTTGACTGGTACTGTACCTCCCGCAGTAGTGGCTGGAACCTTGAAAATGGTGTATTTGGTCTTTCCCTTCTCCGCTATTGAAGTCCCCATGTTGTAGGCGTTTCCGTCTTTATCGTAATGTGGATGGGATGTCACCAGGTTCACAGCAAGGTATTTCTGGTAATCCACCTAGTGAGATAACAAGACAGGTGTGTTAATGTGTATGGTCATCCAGATAGCAACACCAGTGATAACTTTAAGTTACCTTGTCTTGAGTCTCCAGAGTCACAGGATCTACTTTGCGGATGTAGTTGGTTTCAGAGGTTGCATAATAATCCTTCCCATATCGAATGAAATTGTTGCCACAGTTGTCAGTGAAGTCTGGGACCGTGTGGTTAAGAAATGTGATCACCCTTGAGATGGAGATAAGATGATCAGCAACAGATATGTTCATAGGGACAAATTAAATTAAATCATCAAGTCAGATTAGATGCACTATAATGCCTGATATTTTGCTACAGCATGCCAGCACATAATTGCCAAAACATTATTGGTATATAACTGATTTCAACATCTTGCCTTTTTAATGTGCCAAAATGAACCATCTGTAATGTGCTACCTAGATATGACGTTTTTGCCTGGATCCGGGTAGGCCATTGTCCCCATTTCAGACACAACAATTCTTTTGGCTGCCATGTTGTCTTTGTATGTGTCTCCACGTAAATATCTGCTTCTGTAGAATACCTCACCTGAAATAAAACATATATACACCTGATGATTTACTTCTATTTTGAATTTAATTTCTTACTGTCGGATTCTTTTTTACTTGCACAACCCATGGAGCCCGTAGCACCAAAATTCCCAAAAGCTTGCCAACTGGACTTGATCTTGTTTGAGTTTCTATATAACAAAAAATAGAAACACTTCCACTCATCTTACCATCTTTAAATGTAAAGCTGTGCATCAGGGCCATCCCATCGAACCAGTGGTTGTATGTGGTCTCCCCCACTGAGAATATGCCTGGTCCATTGCGCAATAACGTGCCTTCCAGCCAGCTTGGAAGGTTGCCTACATAAAACAAAAGTGGGGGGGAATCATTGACAGTCTCCATTCCGCCAGCAAGAATAGGTAAGATATAGCAAGAATAAGGCCGTGACCTCTGCGATTTTCCTTCCTTCAAAATAAATAGTCCCGCAATGAAGATGGTGAAAAATAATAAAAATGGTTGAAATTCCTAACATTTTATGAAGAAATGTTAGCAGACTTAGAATTTTGTTAAACAATATGAAAACATTTATAAAGTTAATCACCTTTATAGCACAATCATATTATAGCATTGACATTATTGTTAACAGCATTACAAATAATGAGTTCTAGTTATCATGGTAACAACAGTAATACAAATAACAAAACATGATTTATAATTATTAATGATAATAACAATATTATAATAATAAACTTTAGAAAACACTTTTAAATCCCATAGTTAATTAGCCCATTCATATTGCACGATGTTCAGTAGGTTTTTCATATTGGACATACTGCACGTAGTGAACAATTTCCTGTACATTGTGTCGTAGTAAAAGGGGGGATCTTTTTACTCAGAAGCACCACTAGTTTCGAAATCCAGTACAACAAGGAGCGTCACAGCTCCTTCTGCGGCCCTTAAAACCTTTTGCTGCAGTGGGCTAGTCAGGGTCACATGGTGTTTCTTGGTAGTCAAACAAATCTACTTCGAAACAAAAGTATACACCTCACACACATGGTTATAGGCTTAAAAAATATATTAAAAAATAAAAGAAGACACCGGTACCATGCCAGATATAGGGTTGAAACGTATAACATGTTTTGTTTGCATACCAATATTACACTGTATATACATCACAGAAGACTGAAATATAATACAATTGTTTGACATGGAAAAAACAGATTTTCAGCAGCTCTTTTGAAATCATGTTTATTCATTATGAAAAATGTTAATAACATTCCACCCATGAGACCACTAGATAATTTGACTGTAGGAAAGCGCTACAGAGTGGCCTATCAGCTTAAATCCAATCCGTTTTTTCCTATTGGACATACATACTGCACAATTATGTACAGTGCAGTATGTACAGTTGAAGTCAGAAGTTTACATACACTAGGATTAAATGTCAGTAATTGTAAAGAGTTTAAATGTATTTGGCTAAGGTGTATGTAAACTTCCGACTTCAACGGTACATACTGCACTGTTCATAATTCCCTATTCATTGTGTCGCAGTAAAAGGGGGACCCTTCTACTCTGGAGCGCCACTTGTTTCCCAAACCACCAAGTTCACACCCAGAGGAGCGTCGCTGCTCATTTTGCAGCCCGTAAAGAGCTCAGTTTAAATCCAACAGTATTTACATACTGGAAATACATCTTCAGGGACGACCAGAGCACTTACAAATACACAAGAGGTTACACACAGAGGAGCGTCGCTGCTCATTTGACTGCCCTTATAGAGTGGCCCATCAAATTAAATCCAGTCGTTTTTTCACATTGGACATACATTTTGCACAGTACAAATGGAACAGCAAGCCTCACAAGGGCCGCCAAATGAACAGTGACGCTTATCTGGGTGTAAACTATTGGATTTAATTCCCGAATCTGTGTCCCAGAAGTACTTATTATTGCCTGCTTCACAGCGGTCACTCTGGCTACTATAACTGTAGTAGCCTAGTATTGGTGGATAACTAATAAGATAATAAATGTTATTTGTTCCCGGAGTAGGCCTTCAGAATATCGTTAATTGACTATGAGAGACTATTTTGAAAGCTAGGTTCAACGTTTTGCTAAACAACCACGTCCATTTCACACGCCCGTTATTTAAATCATGAAAAGCCTATAACTATGCGAATAATTAAGGCAGTTCTGAAGGCAACAGTGTGTATATATATGTGTGCAATTATCAGAACTCTTATGTTGTAATATGGTATTTTTTTCCTGGCTTGGCTTACACAATGATTTTACCCACGCACTGCTACTACCCTAGATATTCCTATGAATGTTGCTGCGCGTGTTATGTTGATAATGAAGATTATCGAACATTTCCATAACCATCTCATCAGATTACATACCTTTGAGGTCCGCCTTCACCGGATCAGGTCTTTCTTCTCTGTTTTTAGCGTAGTCGTACGTAGCCATCCTTATTGAAATGAAAGACAAATATTCACGCGTTACCTTCAGAAGAAGTTGTGAGAGTTTAAATAACTGTGTCGTTTATATATGGGACAAGGGACACCACTCCCATTTAAAGTTTTAGCCTAGTAGAAGCGCAACCACATTTGAGTCATTTAGCAGACGCTCTTATGCAGAGTGACTTACAGTAGTGAGTAAATAAATGTTCATACTTTTATACTGGTCCCCCTTGGGAATCAAACCCACAACCCTGGCGTTGCAAGCGCCATGCTCTACCTACCAAGTGAGCTACACCGGACTATCGTGTCTGCAATCATAACCAGTAGTATCTACCAGGAAGAATGAAACATCAAATAAATATAAAAATATTATATTAAAAAAGATTTGAGTGGCAAAGACTCCAGTAGTCATACAATTGAAGTCAGAAGTTTACATACACTTAGGTTGAAGTCATAAAAACTCATTAATCAACCACTCCACAGATTTCATGTTTACAAACTATAGTTTTGGCAAGTCGGTTAGTACATCTACTTTGTGCATGACACAAGTATTTCTTCCAACAATTGTTTACAGACAGATTATTTCACTTATTATTCACTATATCACAATTCCAGTGGGTCAGAATTTTTACATACACTATGTTGACTGTGCCTTTAAACAGCTTTAGAAGCTTCTGATAGGCTAATTGACATAATTTGAGTCAATTGGAGGTGTACCTGTGGATGTATTTCAAGGCCTACCTTCAAGCTCAGTGCCTCTTTGCTCGACATCATGGGAAAATCAAAAGAAATCAGCCAAGACCTCAGAAAAACAATTGTAGACCTCCACAAGTCTGGTTCATCCTTGGGAGCAACGCCTGAAGATACCACGTTCATCTGTACAAACAATAGTACGCAAGTATAAACACCATGGGACCACGCAGCCATCATACCACTCGGGAAGGAGATTCATTCTGTCTCCTAGAGATGCAAAAAGTGCAAATCAATCCCAGAACAACAGCAAAGGAACTTGTGAAGATGCTGGAGGAAACAGGTACAAAAGTATCTATATCCACAGTAAAACGAGTACTATATCGACATAACCTGAAAGGCCACTCAGCAAGGATGAAGCCACTGCTCCAAAACCACCATTAAAAAGCCAGACTACGGTTTGCAACTGCACATGAGGACTTTTTTGAGAAATGTCCTCTGGTCTGATGAAACAAAAATAGAACTGTTTGGCCATAATGACCATCATTATGTTTGGAGGAAAAAGGGGGAGGCTTGCAGGCCGAAGAACACCATCCCAACCGTGAAGCACTGGGGTGCACTTCACAAAATAGATGAAAAATTATGTAGATATATTGAAGCAACATCTCAAAACATCAGTCAGGAAGTTAAAGCTTGGTCGCAATGGGTCTTCCAAATGGACAATGACCCCAAGCATACTTCCAAAGTTGTGGTAAAATGGCTTAAGGGCAACAAAGTCAAGGCATTGGAGTGGCCATCACAAAGCCCTGACCTCAATCCTATAGAACATTTGTGGGCAGAACTGAAAAAGTGTGTGCAAGCAAGGAGACCTACAAACCTGACTCAGTTACACCAGTTCTGTCAGGAGGAATGGGCCAAAATTCACCCAACTTGTGAGAAGATTGTGGAAGGCTACCCAAAACGTTTGACCCAAGTTAAACAATTTAAAAGCAATGCTACCAAATGCTAATTGGGTGTATGTAAACTTCTGACCCACTGGGAATGCGATGAAAGAAATAAAAGCTGAAATAAATTATTCTCTCTACTATTATTCTGACATTTCACATTCTTAAAATAAAGTGGTGATCCTGACTGACCTAAGACAGGGCATTTTTACTAGGATTAAATGTCAGGAATTGTGAAAAACTGAGTTTAAATGTATTTTGCCAAGGTGTATGTAAACTTCTGACTTCAACTGTACATAATTCATAGATTCACCAAACATCTATAATTCTATCACTCAAATCTTGCCCAAGCGTATTCTGTAGGAGGGGTTAATATGAATTTAAAATACTCTATTTATGTTTTATAACTATTTTCTTATAGGGCTCCCCTTAAAAAGAGACCCTAGATCACAGGCTTCTAAATATATTTTAAACAAAATAGTTGAAGAAGGACGTGTAGTGGCTGATAGGGAAAACAGATCTGGCAATAAGAATGGGCTATAGATAGTCTTGACCATTTGGGACCCCTTGGTTATTTAGCTCAGGACAGGTTATAGACAAGACTTCATATTTAGTTTTGTCTCATTTATTGATATGGATATAGCCTCTGCGTGATGGGGTTGTGCAACGCAAATGGCTATAACAAGCCTACATACATAGTGGAATTCACTATTACAACAGTCAAAGTGCCTACAGTCCGTGCTCCCAAATACTGGAAAACGTGTGATTCATTAGGTTACATGAAGCTATTAGTAGCCCCATGCAGCTATTAAAAATAAATTATGCAATTATATAGCCATTAAATAACACACAACAGAATGGCATATTTAGATAGCGCTATAGGCCTAGTTTAAATCATATTTACTTTCTATATTGCAGCTCAGACGGTTATTCTAGACAGGGCTCTTCTGTCTTTATCGTTCTCACACAAGTACCATGGGGCGGCAGGTAGCCCAGTGGTTAGAGTGTTGGGCCTGTAACCAAAAGCTTTGCGGATCGTATCCCCGAGCTGACAAGGTAAAAATCTGTCGTTCTGCCCCTGAACAAGGCAGTTAACCCACTGTTCCTAGGCCGTCATTGAAAAAAAGAATTTGTTCTTAACTGACTTGCCTAGTAAAATAAAGGTAAAAATAAATAAACAAGTCATTTGTTGAAGGCCCAAGCCTATACTACGCCATCTACTGGTGTAACATCGTCATTGAATGCAGTTCTAAAACAAGCTCTAGACTTATATTTTGGAAATTAAACCGGAGCTTGATTGACTGGCTAACTTCAACTAGCTACGTTCGGTTCAGGTCCTTTGCAGATGCCACGTTACTGACAAAAATTTGTATGTATAAAAAAGATCTGTAACCGAGTCAAGGGAGACGTAAAGTAAGAGTTATACGCGTAAATGTTAATTCATAGTCGTAACATAGGGTTTGTACGTTAACAGATCTAATTTAATGTTTTCGTTTCATGTTTCACGCATGGCTTTTCTTACGATCCTAACAATTTACATATGGATTTTCTTACAATCCTAACGATACATACGTTCAACCTTTTGGAAGCTATCTTGCTCCATATTCACAGCAAAGCTGTCAAATAACTAATTTGGCACACAGACACTAGAGGCCATGAGTAACGGTAAAAAAAAAATGACACCAATTGGCCTATAGGTGGCACTGTTATAAGCAGTCTCACTTAAACCCTCATCTGCTGGCCCGTTTTATCTAGAGATTTGAAATGTAGTATGTACAGCGCCTTCAGAAAGTACACACAATACCTCATCATGTCATGTTATTTGGGATAAAAATAAATGGAATAGAGCTGAGCACTGTAACGAATGCCCCGTGCAAGACGACGGGCCCTCCTCCTCTCCAGTGATCATCCTGCCGGCGTTCTAAACCGGCGGTCGGGGGAAGATGGTAGCAACACCCTGATGACCCACACCTGTTCCATATTGTTCATCAGGGTCACTATTTAACCCTGTGTTTTTTGTTTCAACCCTCGCGGGTTATTGTCTATTGTGTGTTGCTGTTTTCTAATTAAATGTCATTCGTTCCTTCGCTAAACTTCATCTCTTTTTCATTTTTGCCTCATCACTCACTTCTCACCCCTTGCAATATCACAGAATAACCCGCCGTGCACCAGAGGCACCTATTATTTATTTTTTTGTTCTCACTTACCTGTCTTCGTAGCACTGTTGTTCCTAACTCCTTTTTGTCCTTTTTTCTTCCCACACTCTACCCTAGGTCTCCATGGACGGGCGCGGCGAGGGAGCTGGGGCGCCTGGTCGGGCACCAGAGCTAGAGGAGAGACTCAGAGCCATGGAGGAACAGGTTTCCAATCTGGTCACTGCCCTCGGTTGTCTGATGTCCCACATGGCTGCACGACCGGGCGGGGAACACCCGGTGGATCCAGTTGGAGCCACAGCATCCCCAGCACCTGGTCGTGTCGAGTCTCGTCACGTCTCGGGAGGAGAACTCCAGAGAGCCAGCCCAGAGAAGCACGATGGCAATCCGGAGGATTGTCGTGGGTTCCTTCTCCAATGTGAGTTGTATCTGGGCGACTTGCCAATGTCGGATCGGGAGAGGGTGCGCACGATGATCACGCTCCTCACGGGTCGTGCACTCAGCTGGGCGACGGCACTGTGGGAGAGGGACAGCGAGCTGTTGCGGTCAGTTGCCGCCTTCGTTGGCGAGTTCCGAGCTGTTTTTGACCATCCCGCGGAGGGGAGAGACGCGGGCGAGCGGATGATGCGCCTGGAACAAGGAAGGGGCACGGCCGCGGAGTATGCGCTGTCTTTCCGGACGATGACGGCGGCCAGTGGGTGGAACGAGCCGGCTCTTCGGACAGCTTTCCGTAGAGGGCTGCGGGTGGAGGTCCCTCTCTCTCTCTGCGGAGAGAGAGGGCATGTGAGAAGATCTTGCCCCTCTCTTCCGATGGGACGCAGAAAAGGGGTAAGTGGCCGGGGGGTTCAGATGGGCACAGTAAGTGTACCTAATACTGTTAACATCGCCAGTCCTTTCTGTTGCTCAGTTGTGCTCTCCGGTAACTTCCCTAATTATGTGTCCACAGCCCTGATTGACTCCGGGGCTGCGGGGAGTTTCATTGACCGGACTCTGGTTGACTCTCTTCGGCTGCCGTTGCGCCGTTTGAGGTCCTCAATGCCAGTTCATGCTCTAGATGGTCGACCGGTGGGGTCCGGTTCCATTACTCACGTGACCCGCCCAGTCACTCTCACAATTCACGGCTGCCATCGAGAGAGACTGGAATTGTTGGTGATCTCATCCTCCATACATCCGATCATCTTGGGACTTCCTTGGCTCCAGCAACATAACCCAAACATCAGCTGGAGCGCACAAAGGATTCTGGGATGGTCGGAAAAATGTAGGAGGACCTGTATTACACCTACGGTAGGGGCAACATCAGTGGAGAGTCCTGAGAGCGCCCTCAAGGGGAACATTCCCCCAGAATACGAAGATCTATGCGGAGTGTTCTCTAGAGAAGAGGCCAAATGTCTCCCTCCCCACCGAGAGTGGGACTGCGCCATTGACCTCATGCCAGGTGGCACGCCTCCCCGTAAACGCATCTATCCGCTCTCTATGGCCGAAACGGATTATATGGAGACGTATGTCCGAGAGGCGCTGGAGCAGGGGCATATTCGCCACTCCACATCCCCTGCTTCGGCCAGTTTCTTCTTTGTGAAGAAGAGGGACAGGGGTTTGAGGCCGTGCATTGATTATCGAGGTTTGAATGAGGTGACGACGAAGTATCGATATCCAATGCCCCTTGTTCCTGCGGCCATAGAGCAGCTACGGGGAGCGCGATTCTTCACTAAGCTAGACCTCCGGAGCGCTTATAATCTCATACGAATCAAGGAAGGAGACGAGTGGAAGACCGCATTTAGCACGGCGTCAGGTCACTATGAATACCTTGTGATGCCCCAGCGGTATTCCAGTCGTTTCTGAATGAGGTATTTCGAGAGATGTCGGGGAGGTATGTAGTCGTATATATTGATGACATACTAGTGTACTCCTCGACATTCTCAGAACACGTGACCCACGTTCGTGCTGTCCTCCAACGACTGTTACAGAATAAACTGTATGTCAAGGAGGAAAAATGTGCCTTTCACCAGACGGCCGTCTCTTTCCTCGGGTATCGTATAGCTCCGGAGGGGGTGAAGATGGAGGAGCTAAAGGTGGAGGCAGTAAAGTCATGGCCAGTCCCCAAAAACATCAAGGAACTACAGAGCTTCCTCGGTTTCGCCAACTTTTACCGCCAGTTCATCAAGGGCTATAGTTCCATCGGCGCGCCACTCACGTCGTTGTTGAAAGGAAACCCTCAACGCCTCACCTGGACCCCGACGGCGGAGAAGGCATTCATCGACCTGAAGGGCCGATTCACCACCGCGCCACTACTACGCCACCCGGACCCGCTCAAGCCCTTCACGGTCGAGGTCGACGCGTCGGAGGTCGGGGTAGGGGCGGTCCTCTCCCAGCTGCAGGGGAACCCTCCCCTGCTATACCCCTGTGCTTATTACTCTAGGAAGTTGAGCGCTGCGGAGAGGAACTACGACGTGGGTGACCGAGAACTACTGGCGGTGAAGTTGGCGTTGGAGGAGTGGAGACATTGGCTAGAGGGGGCTCTTGAGCCGTTCACTGTCCTGACGGATCATCGGAACCTGGAGTACGTCAGGGCAGCCCGGCGCCTTAACCCCAGACAGGCCCGCTGGACTTTTTCTTGAGCGCTTTCAGTTCACCCTGACCTATCGCCCAGGAACTAAGAATGGCAGGGCGGACGCACTCTCCCGCATCCATGACCGGGGGGCAGAAACGAGGCAGGAGGTGCCCATCCTGCCTCCAGCATGCATCGTAGGACCCGTCTCCTGGGACATAGATGCTGAGATTCTACGGGCAGGGAGACGGGATCCTACCCCTACAACATGCCCCCCGGGTAAGACCTACGTACCCCGGAGAGTGCGGGGAAGACTGGTAACCTGGGTGCACACCACACCAGCCACCAGACACCCAGGTATCAGTCGGACCCTGGAAGCGCTCCGGGAGAAATATTGGTGGCCTGGCATGGGGAAGACTGTGCGACACTATGTACTGTCCTGTGTCGTGTGCGCACAGTCAAAGGCGCCGAGAACGGCTCCTACAGGAAAACTCCTGCCCCTACCAGTACCTCAGCGGCCATGGACACACATAGCGGTAGACTTTGTTACAGATCTGCCGCCAGCAGAGGGGAAAACCACCATCGCCGTGGTAGTGGATAGATTTTCCAAGATGGTCAGATTCATCCCACTACCCGGTCTCCCCTCTGCCCTCCAGTTCGCTGAGGTACTATTTCAACAGGTCTTCCGATTGTATGGACTTCTGGAGGACATCGTGTCTGACCGAGGTCCCCAGTTCATTTCCCGGGTGTGGAAAGCGTTCATGTCCAAACTTTGGGTCGCGGTCAGTCTCACATCCGGGTACCACCCTCAGGCTAATGGGCAGGCGGAACGCACCAACCAAGAACTGGGGAGGTTCCTTCGATCCTATTGTATGGAACAGCCAGGTGAGTGGACCCGTTTCCTCCCCTGGGCGGAATACGCTCAGAATTCCCTGTGCCATTTCTCCACAGGTCTAACCCCTTTCCAGGTGGTGCTAGGCTATCAGCCCAGGCTGTGCCCCTGGGCAAGGGGTTCTAATGAGGTCCAGACGGTGGAGGAGTGGTTTGGGAAGGCTGAGGGAGCCTGGTCCGCCGTCAACGGCGGAGTGAGGCTCCAGTGTTCCAACCAGGGGATAAAGCCTGGCTGTCCACAAGGAACCTCCAGCTCCGCTTGCCATGCCACAAGCTAGAACCCCGGTATGTGGGACCTTTCACAGTCCTTCGGAGAGTGAATGAGGTCACCTATAGGTTGAGACTTACACCACCCTATACTAACATGTCTCCCTCTTTCCATGTCTCTCTCCTCAGACCGGTGGTTCCTGGTCCACTAGGGGGATCCGGACCTGCAGTGGCGCCTCCACCCCCAACGGAGGTGGCCGGGGGTCTGGCATATCGAGTGGAGAAGGTGCTAGACTCTCGGCTACGGCAGGGTCGGGTCCAGTACCTAGTGGACTGGGCAGGTTATGGCCCTGAGGAGCGCAGCTGGGTCCGGGCGGTAGACATCTGCGATCCGTCGCTCACGACGGAGTTCCATGCACGCCGTCCGGACAGGCCAGCTCCCCGCCCTCGGGGTCGCCCAGGGCGCCGGCGAGTGGCGACGTCAGGAGCTGCGCCTAGGGAGGGGGGTACTGTAACGAATGCCCCGTGCAAGACGACGGGCCCTCCTCCTCTCCAGCGATCATCCTCGCCGGTGTTCTAAACCGGCGGTCGGGGGAAGATGGTAGCAACACCCTAGTCACTATTTAACCCTGTGTTTTTTGTTTCAACCCTCGCGGGTTATTGTCTATTGTGTGTTGCTGTTTTCTAATTAAATGTCATTCGTTCCTTCGCTAAACTTCATCTCTTTTTCATTTTTGCCTCATCACTCACTTACTCACAATATCACAAGCACAAGCAAAATCCTAGTGGAAAACCTGGTTCAGACTGCTTTCCAACAGACACTGGGAGACAAATTCACATTTCAGCAGAACAATAACCTAAAACACAGTGATTTCAGAAAAAAATCATAACCTCATAAACTTCCACAAAAGGGTATTGTCTCATAACCTCATAACCTTCCACAAAATAACCTTCCACATTTTGTTACAATACAGCCTTATTCTAAAATTCATAAAATTGTTTTTTCCCTCATCAATCTATACACAATACCCCATAGTGACAAAGCAAAACAGGTTTTTAGAAAGTTGTAAAAAAAAAAAAAATATATATATATATATATGAAAAACTGAAATATCACATTTACAAAAGTATTTAGACCCTTTACTCAGTACTTTGTTGAAGCACCTTTGGCAGTGATTACAGCCTCGAGTCTTCTTGGGTATGACGCTTCAAGCTTGGCACACCTGTATTTGGGGAGTTTCTCCCATTCTTCTCTGCAGATCCACTCAAGCTCTGTCAGGTTTGATGGGGAGCATCGATGCACAGCTATGTTTGATTGGGTACAGGCTGAGCCACTCAAGGACATTCAGAGACCTGTCCTGAAGCCACTCCTGCGTGTCTTGGCTGTGTGCTTAGGGTCGTCGTCCTGTTGGAGGTCCTGAGTGCTCTGGAGCAGGTTTTCATCAAGGATCTCTCTGTACATCTTTCCCTCGATCCTGACTAGTCTCCCATTCCCTGCCGACAAAAAACATCCCCACAGCATGATGCTGCCACCACCATGCTTCACTGTAGGGATAGTGACAGGTTTAATCCAGATATGACACTTGGCATTCAGGCCAAAGAGTTCAATCTTGGTTTCATCATACTAGAAAATCTTGTTTCTCATGGTCTGAGAGTCCTTTAGGTGCCTTTTGGCAAACTCCAATTGGGCTGTCATGTGCCTTTTACTGAGGAGTGGCTTCCGTCTGGCCACTCTACCATAAAGGCCTGATTGGTGGTGCTGCAGAGATGGTTGTCCTTCTGGAAGGTTATCCCATCTCCACAGAGGAACTCTGGAGCTCTGTCAGAGTGACCATCGGGTCTTGGTCACCTCCATGACCAAGGCGCTTCACCACAGATTGCTCAGTTTGGCCGGCCAGACAGCTCTAGGAAGAGTCTTGGTGGTTCCAAACTTCTTGCATTTATGAATGATGGAGGCCACTGTGTTCTTGGGGACCATCAATGCTGCAGAATTGTATTGGTACCCTTCCCCAGATCTGTGCCTCGACACAATCCTGTCTCGGAGCTCTGACATTCACTATCAACTGTGGGACCTTTTATAGACAGGTGTTTGCCTTTTCAAATAATGTCCAATCAAGTTCTAGGAAATGTATTTCTGTTTTTTATTTTCAATAAATTTACAAACATTTCTAAAAACCTCTTTACGCTTTGTAATTTTGGAATGTTGTGTGTAGATAGATGAGGACATTCTTATATTTAATCAATTTTAGAATAAGTCTGTAACCTAACAAAATGTGGAAAATGTCAAGGGGTCTGAATACTTTTCAAATGCACTGGAGTTGCTTACCAAGATGGCATTGAATAGTTTTGACTTAAATCGGCTTGAAATTCTATGGCTTTGAAATGGCTATGTAGCAATGATCAATAACCAACTTGACAGAGCTTGAAGGCCCTGAGTGGTGGCTAATCTTCTTCTGGCTGTGGAGATTATAAGAGTACATGGCCATTAAGGCCAGATCGTTCTTCAAGATGTTCATAGATGACCAGCTGGGTCATAGTGATTACAGAGGATGCAACAGGTCAGCACCTCAGGAGTAAATGTCAGTTGGCTTTTCATATCCGAGCATTCAGAAGTCGAGACAGCAGGTGCGGTAGATAGAGAGAGAGAGAGTAGCACATACGGTGAACAGGTCAGGGTTCCATAGCGCAGGCAGAACAGCAGAAACTGGATCATGCTCCTAGGGCTCAGGTCCTCGGGAAGGGGAGACAGAGACAGAGAGATAAGAGAGAGAGAGAGACAGAGGGAGAGAAAGACAGAGAGAGAGAGAGGGAGAGAGAGAGAGCGAGGGTGAGAGGAAAATTTGAGCAACCATACCTAAGATCACACAGGAGAGGGCATGACAAAGCCTATTCCCTCTCAGGAGACTGAAAAGATTTGGCATGGGTCCTCAGATCCTCAAAAGCTTCTACAGCTGCACCATCGAGAGCATCCTGACTGGTTACATCACTGCCTGGTATGGCAACGGTCGGCCTCCGACAGAAAGGCACTACAGAGGGTAGTGCGTACGGCCCAGTACATCACAGCGGCCAAGCTTCCTCCTATTCAAGACCTCTATACCAGGCGGTGTCAGAGGAAGTCCCTAAAAATTGTCAAATACTCCAGCCACCCCAGTCATAGACTGTTCCCTCTGCTACCACATGGCAAGCAGTACCGGAATGCCAAGTCTAGGTCCAAAATACTTCTCAACAGCTTCTACCCCCAAGCCATAAGACTCCTGAACAGCTAATCAAAGGGCCACTAGACCCCTATTTTACGCGGCTGCTACTCTCTGTTTATTTTCTATGCATGGTCACTTTAACTCTGCCTACATGTACATATTATTACAATTACCTCGACTAACCGGTGAAACCTCACTTTGACTCTGCACCGGTACCCCTGTATATAGCCTCACTATTGTTATTTTACTGCTGCTGTTTAATTATTTGTATTTTCTCTTCTTAAAGCATTGTGGGTTAAGGGCTTGTAGGTAAGCATTTCACTCTAAGGTCTACACCTGTTGTATTCCGTGCATGTGAAAAATACAATTTGATTTGATTTGATTTGAGACCAGATAAGACAGGAGAATTACACCAGATTGGACAGACTGACCCTAGTCCTCCAGCATATAGATTATTGCAGCATAGATACTGGGGACTGAGATAGGGGGGGGGGGGGGGGGTCAGAGGACACTGTGGCCCCGTCCAAAGTTTCCACAGACTTGGCCAACCAGGCAGGATATAACCCCACCCACTTTACCAAAGCACAGCCCCCACAGTACCAAAGGGATATCAACAGTCCACTAACTTACTACACTGTGACTAGGCCAAGTATAGGCCACGAAGATCTCCCCCACCGCAAGAGCCTGAGGGGTCGCAAAACTGAACAGGAAGATCAGGTCAGTGACTCAACTCACTGAAGTCGAGAATAGCGGGAAAAAAAACCTGGTAAGACATGATGCACCCTCCTAGGGATGGCATGGTTGACCGTGAGCAAACCAGTGACTCAGCCCCTGTAATAGGGTCAGAGGCAGAGAATCGCAGTGGAGAGAGGGGAGCCGGCCAGGCAGACACCAAGGGTGGTTTGTCACTCCAGTGCCTTGCCGTTCACCTTCTCACCACTGGACCAGACTACACTCAATCATAGGATCTACTGAAGAGATGAGTCTTCATTAAAGACTTAAAGGTTGAAACCGAGTCTGCGTCTCTCACATGGATCGGCAGACCATTCCATATAAATGGAGCTCTATAGGAGAAAGCCCTACCTCAAGTTGTTTGCTTAGAAATTATTTTTTAAAAGAGGCCTGCTTCTTGTGACCGTAGTGTACGTGTAGGTATGTACAGCAGGACCAAATCGGAGAGATAAGTAGGAGCAGGTCCATGTAATGCTTTGTAGCTTAACAGTAAAATCTTGAAATCAGCCCTAGCCTTAACAGGAAGCCAGTGTAGAGAGGCTAGCACTGGAGTAATATAATCAAAATGTTTGGTTCAAAATTCTAGCTGCAGTATTTTGCACTAGCTGAAGTTTATTTTGTGCCTTATCCGGGTAGCCGGAGAGTAGAGCATTGCAGTAGTCTAATCTTGAAGTGACAAAAGCATGAATTAGCTTTTCTGCATACTTTTTAGACCAAAAGATTCTGAATTTTGCCATGTTACGAAGATGGAAAAAAGCTGATCTCTTTTGACGAAAAGCTGTTAGTCAAGCGAGAGATCAGGTTCCAGAGTAATGCCGAGGTCCAGTTTTATTTTAGACGACTGTACAACCATCGAGATTCAATGTCAGATGCGACAGAAGATCTCTTTGTTTCTTGTGACCCAGAACTAGCATCTACGCTGTGTCCGAGTTTAAAAGTTTAAAAGATTACACCATCCACTTCCTTATGTCTGAAACACAGGCTATCAAGGAAGGCAATTTTGGTGCTTGACCATGTTTCATCGAAATGTAGAGCTGTGTGTCGTCTGCATAGCAGTGAAAGTTGATATTGTCTTTCCAAATAACATCACCGAGAGGTAGTACATACACTGAGTATACAAAACATTAAGCTCTTTCCATGACATAGACTGACCAGGTGAATCCAGGTGAAAGCTATGATCCCTTATTGATGTCACTTGTTAAATCCACTTCAATCAGTGTAGATGAAGGGAAGGAGACAGGTTAAAGAAGGATTTTACGCATAAGGTATGCATTGTATATGTGCCATTCAGAGGGTGATTGGGCAATACAAAACATTTAAGTGCCTTTGAACGGGGTATGGTAGTAGATGCCAAGCGCACCAGTTTGTGTCATGAACTGCAACACTGCTGGGTTTTTCACGCTCAACAGTTTCCCCTGTGTATCAAGAATTGTCCACCACCCATAGGCATCCAGCCAACTTGACAACTGTGGGAAGCATTGGAGTGTTCCTAATGTTTGGTATACTCAGTGTATAGTGAAAACAATAGTGATCCTCAAGCGGAACCTTGAGGAACACCGAAACGTACCTTTGATTTGTCTAACTGATATTTTTCCGACAGATTAGTTGTAAACCAGGCAAGAAATACTCTGCGTAGACCAATTAGGGTTTCCAATACTTCCAAAAGTAGCTAAATATAATAACATGCATTCTAAAATGATTAGAAATAGGCATCTATTTCCTATATATTTTTTCATTTCCATGATCATTGCATAATACATTCTTCACCTTTTCTGACTGTGATGGTTTTCATACTCGCAAAACAGCCTATAGACCTACAACAAGTTAGGCTACATAATGTACATCCCATCTCTCATTTAATTGGACCCACTTCACAGTAGTAGATTAGCTACAGTATTTCAAGTATTTTGCTCTATGCAATCCGATCCGAAGCACAGTTTAACGGTAGAACTGTAGGCTATGTCTGAATACTGTAATGTCACATTTCTCGAGTAGACAATATTTAATTTACAACATAATACATAATATTAAATTGCTCACCTTTTCTGGCCATGATGAGTTTATATTCCAAAGTAGACATAGGCCTACAACAAATTACCTTACGCGTCTCTCATTTAATTGGGCTTATTAGGCAGGCTACTATAATTTCAAATGTTTTGCTCTATGTATCCAGAGCACTATTTATAACATACAGATGAATTTAACAGGTGAACAGAAAGCAGATATGTTGTAGGCTACCACTGTAATGCCTATTGTAGTTAAAAGATCAAATGTCACTATAAAAGTTTTAAAACATTTTGCCAACACTTCCAGAGACATTTGATCAGGTTCGCCATTGCTATTCCCTTTAGATACTGTCTTGGCCTAATTCCAACACTTCTAACGTAGGCTAGGCCCTATAAAGCGAATAAGGGCGTTTTTGTCACCATAAAAGGTTAGTGAGTGATGGCGTTTTGGAGTTATAATGCTCACGTGCAGACAATTTTACAACAGGTCTGATTTATAATGGGAAAGATGTATATGTATGGCTTGTGCCAAGTTTCTAAATATCAATATTTTTTTGCATGCAGTCTTTTCAGAAATGGTGCAAGCAGATATTGAGTGTAACACTTACACAACAGTTATAAATGAGGCCCCATTAGAGTATTTTATTTTTATGGAACCTTTATTTAACTAGGCAAGCGTAAACATGAGTACAGTATAGTTCAGTACAGTAGAATACAGTTCAGTTCAGTTCAGTACAGTACAGTACAGTACACTACAGTACAGTATAGTGCAGTACAGTACAGTATAGTACAGAACAGTACAGTAAGGTACAGTATAATAATGTACAGTAGGCTACAGTACAGTGAAGTACAGTGAAGTACAGTACAGTACAGTACAGTACAGTAGTGGTTCTCAACCTTTTTTTAACCATGGCACACCTTGTTGAGATATAAAATTATTTATCACACCTAAAATGTCCCTGTTAATCTATTGAGTGCTACTGACCTCCATCTCATCTATTCACTGTAAATCATCTATTTTTTGTGACAAATGTTTTTTATAGATTAAATAGGGGTTCTTTGGCATGATGGGTGGCAGGTAGCCTAGGGCTTGGAATGTTAGGCCAGTAACCAAAATGTTGCTGGTTCAAATACCTGAGCCGACAGGGTGAAAAACCTGTCGATGTATCCTTGAGGGCACTTAACCCTAATTTGCTCCAGGGGCTGACCCTGTAGGTAGGCTGTCATTGTAAATAGGAATTTGTTCTTAACTGACTTGCCTAGTTAAATAAAGGTAAAATTAAAAATTATGGTTAATTTGTGTGTACCCCTTTAAGACGAATCTGGGCCAAAATAAAAAAGCTCAGGTAAAATGTGTATTTCATTTTGAAGTGTTTGTACTAGAGACAAGATGTTTTCTGCATTGTAAATGTGCAACCACGTACACAAAGCCATGCTCCATTTGTTTCTATGGCAGAGGCTGTGGTATAGCTACGCCCAGAGCCATATATGAAGAAATACATGATTCTGGCTAAGCCTAATCAGACTTGCGTGGGATAATGGATACACATTTTACTTTGCTCATGATGCGTACCACTCAAATTATACTTACTTGCAGTATAGTATTATTACTATTCATGTGCACATGGTTATTATTGGCATTGACCGTGACCTTCTTGCCCTTTGTACCGTTGTCTGTGACCAATAATGTATGTACCATGTTTTGTGCTGCTACCATGTTGTGTTGCTACCATGTTGTTGTCATGTTGTGTTGCTGCCATGCTATGTTGTCATGTGTTGCTGCCTTGCTGTGTTGTTGTCTTAGGTCTCTCTTTATGTAGTGTTGTGTTGTCTTTCTTGTCGTGTTTTGTCCTATATTTTTATTTAATTTATTTATATTTTTTATCCCAGCCTCCATCCCCGCAGGAGGACTTTTGCCTTTTGGTAGGCCGTCATTGTAAATAAGAATTTGTTCTTAACTGACTTGCCTAGTTAAATAAAGGTTAAATAAATAAATAAATAATAATACTACAAGATGTAACTCACAAACATCTATTTATGACGTCGCCATGCAAACAATGCCATGGCTAGATTATCTATTGGTCTGTTTGTAATGTTGATTATATTTAATTATAATATATTTTGCTGAACTTCATAGCTATTCCTTTTGACAGTCTTTGCCTTTCTTTGTGTATTTCAGGGAGTCGGGGACACATGAACACTCTTCTGTTCACACCACGAAAGTCGCCTCTATTAATCTAAACTGAGTTTTCTAGTAATTACAGACTGACTAACTTTTTATCACTAAGGCAGCCCTCCGCACCTCTCCGATTCAGAGGGGTTGGGTTAAATGAGGAAGACACATTTCAGTTGAACGCATTCATTTGTACAACTGACTAGTATCCCCCTTTCCCTAGTTGTATGAGTTTTGTCATAATTAAGCAGCCAGGTTATGTATATGTATGTATATGTATATGTATACCACGGTGTGCCAGAGAGCACTACAGGAGGTCCTTCCTGCCGGCAGCTATTAGACTATTTAATGCCTCACCGGGGTGCCGTGCCGTCGGCAACATTGACCTGGAACTGTTGGGGTGTTAGGACCTAGTTTAACAATTAGGCATCCATCCGTGAGTAACTCTCTGGTCTGTAATCACTCATTCACTCAGGACTTATTCATTCAGCACTCATTCATTCATGACTGTATATACATATTCATGTACAGTTGTTATATCATATCACGTGCAATATTGTAAGTCATTCTTGGACTGAACTTGCGTAGTCATTCACTCAGGACTGCATATTAGTATCCTGTCAGTAGTATAATTTTTCATTGCATTCAGTATATCGAATGTGCAATATGTGCATTTATCTGTAATTAAACGCTGTACTAAGGACTGTATTTTAAGGGAATTATTATAATTACCCTAAATTATATCATATGCACATTTAGCTATTTAAGTATCTCTTCCTGTCATTTACCTGTACAGTTAATTTAACCATGCAAATATTCATTTACCTGTACATTTAACCAGACTGTACATTAAGTAAACTATTATTACCCTCATTTAAATCATACGCACATTTAGCTATTTAAGTATCTTTCTCTGCCATCGACCTGTATAGTTAACCATGCAAATATTTTTTATTTATTTATATCATAGTTTTTTCACCTAACACAATATATAGTGTACATATTCAGCCATTCACTCATACTATGCAATGCCTTTTTATAGCTTTTGGCACTCCAGACTTCTTGTATTTTTATACTTTTTCATACTGCCGCACTATGTATCATGTATCGTGTATCTGTCTTCTGTGTATTTCGTTCTGGCATTATGCACCTGCCCTGTGTTTTTCGTTGCTGCTTGACAAAGTAATTTCCCCTCGGGGATTAATAAAGTATCTATCTATCTATAGTTGTGAAGCCACTTGCTGTATTATTTGAGTAACTGCATCCCTGTGTATATATGTGTGCATGATCACGTAGCCTCCAGCCAAAGAGTTGATCAACTTTGATGGAGGTCACTCAGATTGCATGGTGGGTTTGCAGTTGTTCTGACGTTTACACAGTGTTATGTATTAGCAGAATAAACTGTGAAAGAGAACAGCACTGTGTCCTTTGTCGGTGAGCCATATAGAGCCGTTACACTTGTCTAAAATGTGTTTGTATTTATGAAAAGCATTTTATCCTACAAAGAGGGAATAGAAAACATGTAATGGTAGTGCAAGAGCAACGACTTTATCCTACAAATCAATTTTCCTTTATTTCTTTGTTAGTTTTTTCCTTCAGATCAGGCAAGGATCTCCCTGGTTCCCCAGGCTGGGGGTTCTGCACTGGGCTAACAATCCTGCCATGTAAAGCATCACATTGTAACAGAAATCTCAACAGTGTAAATCCAAAGCAGTTTGAGGCCCTTTGCTCCATTAGGAAATACACTACATGGCCAAAAGTATGTGGACACCTGCTCGTCGAACATCTCATTCCAAAATGATGGGCGTTAATATGGAGTTGGTCCGCCCTTGCTGCTATAACAGCCTCCACTCTTCTGGGAAGACTTTCCACTAGATGTTGGAACATTGCTGTGGGGACTTGCTTCCATTCAGCCACAAGAGCATTAGTGAGGTTGGATACTGATGTTGGGCGATTAGGCCTGGCTCGCAGTCGGCGTTCCAATTCATCCCAAAGGTGTTCAATGGAGGCCAGTCAAGTTCTTCTCCACCAAATCTCGAGAAGCAATTTCTGTATGGGCCTAGCTTTGGGCACAGGGGCATTGTCATGCTGTTGCCACAAAGATGGAAGCACAGAATTGATTAGAATGTCATTGAATGCTGTAGCCTTAAGATTTCCCTTCATTGGAACTAAGAGGCCTAGCTCGAATCATGAAAAACAGCCCTAGACAATTATTCCTCCTCCACCAAACTTTACAGTATGCATTCGGGCAGGCAGAGTTCTCATGGCATCCGCCAAACCAGGATTAGTCCGTCGGACTGCCAGATGGTGAAGCGTGATTCATTACTCCAGAGAACGCGTTTCCACTGCTACAGAGTCCAATGGCGGCGAGCTTTACACCACTCCAGCCAACGTTTGGCATTGCACACGGTGATTTTAGGATTGTGTGCGGCTGCTCGGCCATGAAAACCAATTTCTTTAAGCTCCCGATGAACAGTTCTTGTGCTGATGTTGCTTCCGGAGACAGTTTGGAAACTTGGTAGTGAATGTTGCAACCGAGGACAGATGATTTTTACACGCTACGCGCTTCAGCACTCGGCGACCCCGTTCTGTGAGCTTGTGTAGGTTCTACCACTACGCAGCTCAGCTGTTGTTGCTACTAGACGTTTCCACTTCACAATAACAGAGCTTACAGTTGACCGGTGCATCTCTAGCAAAGCAGAAACTTTATGAACTGACTCGTTGGAAAGGTTGCATCCTATAACGGTGCCACGTTGAAAGTCACTGAGCTCTTCAGCAAGGCCATTCTACTGCCAATGTTTGTCTATGGAGATTGCATAGATGTGTGTTTATACACCTGTCAGCAACGGGTGTGGCTGAAATAGCCGAATCCACTTATTTGAAGGGGTGTCGACATACTTTTGTATATACTGTATAGTGTACCCTTTAACCTCTCAGCTTTGTACTCTATGATAAGGTAACTAGAACTGGAGATAAGCATATCAATATTTGGTGCAATCATAAACTCAGTCTTCCTAGAATTGTTATAGAAGTGTAAGAGACAGAATGGAGCTCAAGAACTCTGAAACATAAGATTAAGGTTTATATTCTCAGCTAAAGCATATATAGCATTACTATTGTTGACTGCAAAAGGATGAAAGTTGTAGGACCCCTGTTATTATACCTAATATGATAGTCCACTCTTCTATTGCATGTCCAACTTGTTTTGCAAGTGGGCTAATGCTAAGCCAACTCTTAGACCACTTTCCCAAAATCCATAACATTAGCGGCATTTGGTGATTTATTTCGAGTGAATTATTACTTTAAATTAAACTTTTTGTATCAAATGAATTTATTTGAATGTAATGACCTCATGCACACTTGGATTAGACCTATATTAATTACATTAAACTCTGCTGTTATACAGTAGAAGCTAGATTGATGGTTCTATTGAGTGATCATGCTGTCATACTTTGACTTGTGAGCAATGTGAGCAATATGTTTTGTAGAACAGAAATACCAGGAGTTTTTTCACAATACATAATATTTCAATAATGTTCATTTCAATTAATATCAGAACTATGACACACTAAACTACTGAACCAGATTTGCTATGAAACTTTAAGCTACATGTTTCTATGCTAATGCATAAATGTTGTTATGTCTACTTGGCAATACAATAAAATTGAATAAAATATACAACTGTATAATAAATATTTATTACTTCTCCGGGGCATTATAAAATCCATTATCAGGAGCAAATAAGCACAATACACCTCCACATATGGAGGTATCCACATATTCTGCAGCATAGTGGACCATTTAAATACAACCACAAACACATGATTGTAGTATCCACTGAGATAATCAACCAGTGTCATAAGTATGTCTTTCATTAAATATTGTCATGATGCATATTTACAAGATTATATTTGGTGTTCTAATGAGGTACAACAGTTAAGCTAGGCTCATTAGGAATTTGTAAGTCATATTCTTCAAGAATCAATTGGTATATATCATTATTTTAAAAGTAAACAATTGACATACCAACTGCAAATTGCCCCTTTAAGATAACTCACCATGTTGCCCATTTATGTAACTGGCATCTGTTGTACTTGGCTATAAACTCTGTATCAGATAGTAGGCCTAATCTTTGGTCTCTCTTTGTTAAGTAACTGGAAGATTCTGGGAATTATAGTTATGGTTGCATATTTATGTAATTCAACACTTTTATTAGACAGTTGATTAAGACAGACCTGTGAAATTGATTTCAGTGAAACTCTGTGACACTGACTGTAAGATGTAAAAGCCTCTCTTCTCCATTCATTCTGCTGTCTGAAAGGTAAGACTTCTACTTATTGTAACTGCCATGTTGTGTCAAGTTTTTTGTGTGGAGATAATAGCGTAAGGTTTAATTTTTGTGTGTGAAACTGTCAAAATGGCTCCTCGTGCAAAGTAACATTAAAGAGTAAAACGTCAATTTAAAACATGGAAATGTTTTAGTGATCATCCAAAAAGTCAAACTATTTTCACAGATAACCATGAGTAAATTATATTATACACAGTGCAAAAATCCCTCATGCTCCAAGAAAAATGTCTAAATAATGGCATCGATTGTGAATATGCTGTGAGGTAAGGTCCGGGGTAAGAAATCATGATGGCAGTTCTTTGAAAAGAGTTATCCTTATACTTGTATACCTTGATAAATCTAGTCCCATCCTAGAGATTTCACCAGGTCACCTAATATCTTATATCTACCATGCTAGCCTATGCTGTTTTCTTTTTCATTGTGCATGCCTGGCGCTGAGGGACAACTAGTGGCTGTCTCTTATTAGTGCAGGTGAAGTCCCCGAGTCAAACCACATTTCCCATGGGGGAAAGGGGAGCTACACTAACAAGCATATCAATCATACCAACTGAACATATTATCTTAAAATGTTTCTGTTTTTTCCGTAATGTTCTTTGTACATTTGTAATATTTTTTTCTTGAGGGGAAAGATTGGTTCCTCTACAAACATCAAGAGTTGTGCATAAAAGCAACAACAAGGTTTGAATATGTTTTTTCCCTCAGGTTTTTATTTGTTAGCAAGCTAAAATGTACTTTACTGGCACATTACTGTTGTTGAAAACAATATGTTGCTTTTAGAAGTTATTCATTAAAAGGTAATGACATGGTCAGACCTTAAAGACAAATAGTTCAATTGCACATTTACACAGATATCAAGGGATCCGTTTTCAGCAAAGTCACAGAATGATTTCAGAATAAAACTCAGCCTAACACACTATTAAAACAAAACATAACATTAACAACAAAAACAAACAATAACTGGTATTTAATGCACAGAAAATTGCCCCCAAAAATGTGTACTAAATCAAAGTATACATGTATTTTATGAGTGAATTAAATAAAAGTATGACATTTCATGAACTCAGTATTCTAACGTATATTCAAAAATATATTTACAAACCTAATGCAAGTACATTGCAGTTACACATGGTAATAATCTTCATAGTTATGTTATTATATGTGCAGAAAGTGCTGTAAGTTTTTGCTTTAGAGAGAAGTAATGGTAATAACAATGCCACAGCAATAAAACTACAATTCAGATTTTACGGGGTTGTTTAGATTTGTAGCACACTATTATTTTCCTTAATTACCTGTTGTACAGAAACACAATATAATTTACACTAGGGTGACCAAGATCGACTGAATTAATACGTTATTATTAATAATACATTATTATGAACCCTTTTTACATACAAACTATATTTTATACATCCTGATTAGAAAAATAGAGGTTACGTGGTTCTCTGCCTAAAGATAGGATTTTAAAGACACTTTAAGGTAGATTTTCTGTAAACATACATTATACAATTATACATAATTTGAAAAAATTATATTGGAGAGCTAGCCTAGTAATCAAAGGACCAAGGATCATTTAGCTATTTGATTTAGAATGGTATATACATTTTTTAATAAAACAATGATTTGAGGAAACATTGAATTTGGCATTACTGCTATTAGCCCTAACTGCTATTTATGGGCGGCAGGTAGCCTAGTGGTTAGAGTGCTGGGCCAGTAACTGAAAAGTCCCTGGTTCAAATACCCAAGCCGATAAGGTAAACAAAAAAACCTGTCAATGTGTCCTTGAGCAAGGCACTTAACCCTAATTTGCTCCAGGTGCTGACCCTGTAGGTAGGCAGTCATTGTAAATAAGAATTTGTTCTTAACTGACATGCCTAGTTAAATGTTTTTTTTTTTTAAATAAGCCCATAGAAACACATGAAATCGCAGATTCATGCATGGAAACAGATAGTCAAAAAATAAATCAAACAGAAGGATGTTTTGAAGTGTCTGTCCTATATCTGATAGATATAAGAAAGCTCTGGGTTTTTTATAAATGTTTTGTTACCATGGAATGACCTTTGATGTGGAAATGCCCTATGTATCCAATCATTTTCCAGCCCAGTACCGGGTTACATTCAGACCAGTACTTTAACACTCGTGGGGGTTGTAGAGCAAAAGGGAGAACACCATAATGTTCGTGAGAGTCTCATCTTTTATTTTGTAGCCCAAACCGTACAGAGGTTTTCGTGAGAAGTCCGATTTTTGGGATGTTTCCTGGTCTGGCAAACACCGCTGTAGCTTTTGTCAAAATGTACTTTTCGTATCAGGTTTAGAATTTACACAGCAGGTTAGGATAATTAAGTTAAGGTTATGAAAGGGGTTAGTGTTAGCTAAAATGCAAAATTTTCTACTTTGATGTAAATTTGACAAAAGCTGTATCCCATCAAGACAGCTCTGCCACCTTCCACCTCAGATGCGGAAGGCCATCATCGGCGGATGCAGTGGATTGAGACGCAGGCCATGCAAAACAGATATCTAGCTTAAACAGAAGCATTTTGATGGGGATTTTGTTATTATGCAAATTAGATTTCCACAGGGGCACAGATATCGACTCTACATGGCGGGGAGTAAGACTTTGCCCTCCTCAATGTTAATGTACAAGCCTGCCTTCTGCTGGCTATGTCAGTTGGTGCTCTGTGTAGGAATGAAGTGTCCATGCAGATCCATGTGAATGCTGGCGTCGATTGTGGCACGAGCAATTTCCTCAAAGGTTTTGGCATTGAGGACAAGCATGAAGGGAGATTTCTTTGGATTGTGTGAGACAACTGAGGACAAAATGACTCCTGAAAACAAAAAATATATAACTTCACTGTTTTATAGTGACATAGATATCAGAGCTTATTAAATGCTGTAGTTCTGAAGTAGGCCTACTGTCTCTCACCGTCATCCTCCTCCACAGCTCCTGGTGAGGCAACAAAAACAGGTTCAGAGGGGTAGCAGTCCTCCTCTATCCACTCAATGTGCTTTCTGGTCACAATGTCCACCTTCCCAATCTGTGTAAGTATTAATAACACAAACAGCAGCATGTCGTCAGTGAGAAATGAGGAGGATCCACTTCTCTATGTTAAGGAGAATACATTGGTAAGAGACTTTACCTTATTTGGGTGTGGAGTCCACTCCACTCTTGAGCCGTAGAAATAACGGTACTTCTTGCCGTTGAATTTGTAGTTTATCCTTGGCAACTCCAAACCTGTTTGTGTAAGAAATGGAGATAAATACAATTGTATTGTAAAATGTATTTAGATAACTAACGTATTTGTGGGTATGATGTTCCATAAAAAATGCAGCACCTTTTATGACCCTCAATATTTCATTAAAATTAACAACTGTTTGACTCCTCTTTAACTAACGTAGCATTTTACCTCTTGATGCAGTGGTATATAATTCATACCGATCACTGTGATGTTCAGTTGACATCAGTCTCACCTTCAAATATTGTGTCAGGCAGGCAATACAGCGAGCCATTGCTCTGCATCACTGCTTTGGCCGTTGTGTCTTTGAGCCTCACCAGATTTGTTCCTTTTGGAGTATCCTATAACATAAATGTATCCAGTCTTTATTTGTTGTATAAACATGTAATTGTAACATTTAATTTCGTATGAAGCTTATATGAAAATACAATATGAATTCATAGCTTGTTCATCATGAAATTGATTAAGCAAAAATATCACAGCCCCTGATCAGTTCTAGATGTGATATATTCAGAATATATCACGACCTCTCATGCTTTAATGCCTATTATGCTCTATGGCTCCTTCTTTAAGGTGCTCGTAATGTTTGAACCATTCATAAGGAGCTGCTTCATGTTAAGTGTAACAGAGTTTACTTCCAGCGTACAAATGTATTTACAGGATAGAGTTGGGGTCTTATCTATCCATATATACCTTGTCAACAGTGAGAGGCAAGACGAATCTCTGGCAAATTGGTGGGGAGAAGTTGACCATGTTGCTCTCGATGAATTCTTGAGTTTCCTTTCTCAGATTCGCTAAGTAGAACATTTCATACAGATTGCTGTTTTTGTAGGTGATCATGTCAAACACTACATGGCCGTCGTCCTCGTAGGCGTTGATGTGGTGGAAAACCACCAGGGCATCTGTGTAGAACTTGGTGGACACAGCCTTCCCAGTCTTCTTGTTGACCAGGTGGATCAGGGTCTAAAAAACGTACCAGAGAGAATGTAACAAGTTTGATTGTTGCCAAAGTGAGTTGAATATAAAAATGAACTTTTCCACAAGGCTGTGATCAGACAAGTGTAGCTTACAATATCCTCTTGGTCGTATTTGAGGCAGCTGGCCCAGTTGATGCTTCTAAAGATAGCTGTGGCCAGTCTGAGGATGTCCAGTTTGAATGGCTGCTCGACAAAGATGATGTAATTCTCTGTCATGCCGAAGCTGTGGAAGTAGCTGGGGAAGAGGGTAGAGCGAAACGGTATATTGCAGACCCGTTTCACCTTCCGCAGGGCAGGCTTCTTATGCTCCTTATCTGGAGACAGAAAGAACATTGTCCTGTGAACACTTAAATGTCTAATCATTCATGGAGGTTTTTCCCCTAACATGTATGTGGCCAGGAAGCCCCTAAATTAAAATGTTCCAATACCTGATGCATTGACTGGAACCTTGAAGATGACATAGTTGGGCATGCCAAACCTCATGAGGGCAGTTCCCATGTTATAGGTGTTTCCCTCATCGTCGTAGTGAGGGTGTGCAGTCGCCAAGTTGAGAGCAATGTGATTCCTGTAGTTCATCTGGGGTTGTGTTTACAGGACAGGCAAAATTAGAATATATTAAAGCCAGTGATAATAGATTACATGGACAAGAGTGATAATTTCAACAGATTTTAATGTACCTTTCCAATTACGTCAAGGGTCTTTGGGTCAATTTGATTAATGTGGTTGACTTCTGATGAAGCATAGTAGTCTTCCCCATATCGAATTATGTTTATCAGGTTGTTATCTGTGAAGTCAGGGATGGCAGCGATAAGGTAGGAGAAGGCTCTGAAAAAAGGTACATAATGTATTATGTGTTTTTGGTTATGTTTTTGGTCAATATATATTTTGTGTGGATATCCACGTAATGGAAATGTAAAAACAAGAACAAATAAACTATAAATCATATTTAAAAAATGTATTATTTACTTTGAAAATATGTTTTTGCAGGGATCGGGATAGATCATGGTCCCAAATTCTGACACAACAATCTTGTTTGCCTGAGTGTTCTTCTTGAAGGTGTCACTTCTCAGGAATTTACTCCTGTAGTACACATCACCTGTAAAACACAAAGATTCTCCGCCCTATTCAGCCAGTTGGGAAAGTGTTTACCATTTGTGGAAATGTATCATGTGTTGTTCCTGTCTCACCATCTTGGAAGGTGAAACTATGAATTAAGGCCATGCCATCAAACCAGTGGTTGTATTCAGAGTCTCCCACTTTAAAAAGACCAGGCCCATTGCGCAGCAATGTCCCTTGTAGCCACTCAGGGACACATCCTGCAAGCACAGAAGATACAGGACACATAATAAATGTTTTCATTTTTACCATATTTTCATGTGATAAACCAAACAATGTAGAAATGGAGCTGATCCCTGATAAAGTTTGACCTTCAGCCTATATATTTTTTTTATGGCAAATTATATCATTGTTGAAAGTTCACAATAGAGGTTCATGATATCTCATACATATACTGTATATGTGTGTGTGTGTGTGTGTGTGTGTGTGTGTGTGTGTGTGTGTGTGTGTGTGTGTGTGTGTGTGTGTGTGTGTGTGTGTGTGTGTGTGTGTGTGTGTGTGTGTGTGTGTGTGTGTGTGTGTGTGTGTGTGTGTGTGTGTGTGTGTGTGTGTGAGTGTGTGTGTGTGTGTGTGTGTGTGTGTGTGTGTGTGTGTGTGTGTGTGTGTGTGTGTGTGTGTGTGTGTGTGTGTGTGTGTGTGTGTATACCACACCAGGTTGGTGGCACCTTAATTGGGGAGAACGGGCTCATGGGAAAGGCTGAAGCGGAATAGGTGGAATGCTATCAAATACATGGTTGAGGACTTCAGGAGAACCAAGGCCCAACCGACTGCAGTCCCTATACAGGGGATGGATGTGGAAATGGTTGGTTCATACAAGTTCCTGGGAGTCCATATGGACAGCCGGCTGGAATGGGCTGGTAACACCGGGGCTCTGTACAAAAAGGGCCAGAGCTGACTCTTAGGTCCTTCAACGTGTGCAGTAAATTACTGCATACTTTCTACCAGTCTGTGGTGTTTTTTTGCAGTGGTGTGCTGGGCTGCCAACATAAAGGCAGGTTATGCCTCTCTGGTAAATAAGCTGATTAGGACGGCTAGCTCTGTTCTGTGGATTAACCTTGGCACTCTAGAGGAGGTGGCGGAGAGAAGGATCCTGGCCAAACTGCTGGCCATCATGGACAATGCCACCCACCCTCTGAATACCATGGTTATGATGCAGAGGAGCACCTTCAGTCAAAGACTGATCCCACCACGGTGTGCCAGAGAGCGCTACAGGAGGTCCTTCCTGCCGGCAGCTATTAGACTATTTAATGCCTCACCGGGGTGCCGTGCCGTCGGCATTACTGACCTGGAATTGTTGGGGTGTTAGGACCTAGTTTAAAAATTAGGCATCCATCCATCCATCCGTGAGTAACTCTCTGGTCTTTAATCACTCATTCACTCGGGACTTATTCATTCAGCACTCATTCATTCAGGACTGTATATACATATTCATGTACAGTTGTTATATCATATCACGTGCAATATTGTAAGTCATTCTTGGACTGCATATTAGTATCCTGTCAGTAGTATCTTTTTTCATTGCATTTAGTATGTCGAATGTGCAATATGTGCATTCATCTGTAATTAAACCCTGTACTAAGGACTGTATTTTAAGGGAATTATTATTATTACCCAAAAATATATCATACGCACATTTAGTTATTTAAGTATCTCTTCCTGTCATTTACCTGTACAGTTAATTTAAACATGTAAATATTCACTTACCTGTACATTTAACCAGACTGTACATTAAGTAAACTATTATTACCCTCATTTAAATCATACGCACATTTAGCTATTGAAGTATCTTTCTCTGCCATCGACCTGTATAGTATGGTTAACCATGCAAATATGTTTTATTTATTTATATCAACTTACAATATTTGTATCATTTTTTCACCTAACACTCTGTAACAATGTATAGTGTACATATTCAGCCATTCACTCATACTATGCAATGCCTTATTATAGCTTTTTGCACTCCAGACTTCTTGTATTTTTATACTTTTTCATACTGCCGCACTATGTATCATGTATCGTGTATTTGTCTTCTGTGTATTTCGTTCTGGCATTCCCTCTGGGATCAATAAAGTATCTATCTATCTATCTATCTATCTATCTATCTATCTATCTATCTATCTATCTATCTATCTATCTATCTATCTATCTATCTATCTATCTATCTATCTATCTATCTATCTATCTATCTATCTATCTATCTATCTATCTATCTATATGCTGAGCACTTGTTGGCTGCTTTTCCTTCACTGCCGTCCGTCCGACTGATCCCAAACTATGTGTGTGTATGCAGTAGTAATTTTCCCCCCGGGGGATAAATAAAGTACCTATCTATCTATCTATCTATCTATCTATCTATCTATCTATCTATCTATCTATCTATCTATCTATCTATCTATCTATCTATCTATCTATCTATCTATCTATCTATCTATCTATCTATCTATCTATCTATCTATCTATCTATCTATCTATGAGACAAAGTAATGTGTAGCATTGGGGAAAGTAGTGGTATGTGTTAATTGTAGAGTTGCCCATGGGGCTGGGGATCAGAAATGTCCCGTACGAGAGAAGCAGGTTGAGGTTTCCAGGGTTAGAGTAGTGCAGAAGTTGTCATATGCTGAGGCAGTGAATAAAGTAGAGGAAGATGGTCAAGAGGGAGGAGTGGTGAGAGTAGTAGATCTGTACCAGAACAGAGGGATAGGCCAACAAGAGAAGTTTTGGTAAGATTGTTTTTTTTTTAGCATTTATAGCAATGGTTATCAACTGTACTGCAGGGATGGAACGTAAGTTGCAGAAATTTGAGGTTGTAGTGGAGCTGCAGAGAGATATTTGGGTGTGAGAGATTTGACATCAGTTACAGGATGTGTTAAGTGGTGATGGCATGAGGTAGGAATACATGTATTTAATTAGTGGAGTAGGCTGGTAAGATTATTTAATTTTGGAGTGAGTGTAGTGTTAGATGGCGGGGTATTTCTTTATTACATTGTTTATTTTTCAAGAAAAGTATAAGGGAGTTGTACTGTAGTCTAGTAGGTGGCGGTAATGCACCATTGAAGTTGGATGCCAACCGCCGTAAAACACCAAGGAGGAAGAAGAAGAAGAAGGTGCGTATTGAGGTTTTCGCGCGCAGAGTGAATCGAAAAGAGTGAGGTAAGGTGCGGACAACGAAGATGGAGACATAAGTAGTAATTCAAACATTAACTGTATAGCGCCAGGCTGTATGAATTGGCTCCAAAAAAATCACTATATAAACTACCATCGGCTGCCGAAGGACCCACAACTTTTGAAGATGTGTCTCCATGTCCTGAAGAGGAAGGACGTGTCAGCTCGATCTAGCAGGATCTGTAGACAGCACTTCAGAGGCAGACTTCGCGATGAGGGGCACTTTCGATGCGGCAACCGGGAGTTTCCGAATGGAAAGGAGTCATAGGCCTACGTTGAAGACATCTGCTTGCACCTCCATTTTACATTTCTAGGGTTATGGTGTAGGGGTTACCGACTGACCATCATCAACATAGACATAGCTGACTTTGGAGTCAAGAAAATGCCAGACTGCACGGAGGAGCCTGACAGAGGTAACGTTAACCGGCCATGACTGTTGTTGACTAGGCTAGCGTTAGACACAACTTTGTTGCAACTCTAGTCGAACGTAACTAGCTAATTGCGTCTGAAGTGTTTTGTGTAACACCTCTCGGCAACTAACGGTAGTAAGCAACTCAACTGCAACTACAATTGCAACAGTTATTAGGTAGTTACTGTAACTAGCTTCCACCTCAGATATTCAAGTACTGTAATAGATTTTGTTGACAGATTTGCTTTTTTAGTGAATTGTTAGATCCACCTCATTTACCTAGACTGAAGTTGACAGGTAATGTTTGCTGAAAAATAAGTGTGTGTGTGTGTGTGTGTTCAGTTGTCTTAACAAAACGTTTTTGTTTTCAGGATGACATCTTCTTCCCTGAAAAGGTTTTCATCCTGGAGGAGACTGCAGGATGCACAATGAAAATCCATGTTATTTCTAAGGCTATTGTTTATTTCAAGACACAGTCTTGTCATCCCATATAAAATGGACAATATAGAGTATATGCAGTGATTCTTGAATATAACTGTAGCCTAATAGATGCCTTAATTGTTTTCTATCAACAGGAAAGAACGGTTAGTACAGCATGCCAAACAGACCCATGGGTGCCAGAGTGTTCCTGTGTTGCGGTGGAGAAGAGGTCCACCGTGACCATCACTAAAGAACTCTGGGCCCCAGCTAGATTGCACTCACGGCCATCAGTATACAACAGAGACCTGCCCCTATACGCCACAGATGGAGCTGACGGAGAGTGAGATCAGTGAAGACCATAACTCGCTGTATGAACCTGAGTGCTTAGAATCACAAACATCACAGTGCGAGCCAAGTATTGATCACTTTAGGGGAGCGGCCTGGTGTTCCGAATATGGAGAAGGAGCAGGCCATTCAACAGCGAATTCAAAGATACACCCATCCATAAAGGGAATCGGAGTGGAATTGTTTTTCCACTGATTTTTTTACCCGTTTCAACGGATGTTCTACTTTGTCCCGGTCCTGCTGTTTCCTCTCTCTCTCAACCTATCAATGCTCAGCTATGAAATTTTCTCCTGAAGTGGTGAACTGTTGCACCCTCTATAACCGCTGTGGTTATTATTTTGATGTAAAAAGGCCTTAAAAAAAAAAATACATTTGATTAATTGTTTGCTGGATATTCACTAACTGTCTGAGTAATGGGACATTTTTATACTATCTGTAACATATTTTGGTGTGTTTAATCTGCATCTTAACTTCTTAAAGTGGCAATCAGCAGTATAAACAATAACAAAGTACCTCCCTGCTCCTCTTTTGGTAAAAAGCTGAGGAATGGGTCTTTGATAGAAACCACTATCAAATTCAAGGACAGAGCTATAGATGCAAGGACTGACCATCCATGATATCAAAATTGTAATCCTGTTTCTACTATCTGTTTCCGCTACCATGTACCCAGTTCACTTTGGATAAAGGTGTCTGCTAAATTGCATATATTATTAGTCTACTTTGACTGCCAACTAGCTGCGCATTGTAGTTACCATTCCTTTCCAATAGATGGCAGCCAAAGCTAGTTGAAGTCAATAAAGCGACACGGGATTAGTGCACGTTGAAATAAGTTTAAAAAATATAACTAATACTATTTTTACATAAGGGGTGGCAGGTAGCCTAGCGGTTAGAGCGTTGGACCGGTAACCAAAAGATTGCTGGTTCGAATACCAGAGTGACGATGTGTCCTTGAGCAAGGCACTTAACCCTAATTTGCTCCAGGGGCTGAGCCTGTAAGTAGGCCTTCATTGTAAATAATAATTTGTTCTTAACTGACTTGCCTAGTTAAATAAAAATAAGTCGCAGGCATTATTAGGTCTATGTCTAGAAAAAAATTACAGTAGGAGCGGTCTAAGGCACTGCATCTCAGTGCAAGAGCCGTCACTGATCCCTTGTTCGATTCCAGGCTCCCTCACAACCGGCCGTGATTGGGAGTCCCATAGGGCGGCGCACAATTTGCCCATCATTGGAAGTCATTGTACATACGAATTTGTTCTTTACTCACTTGCCTAGTTGAATACAGGTTTGCTTCTGGGTATGCGCGCTTTATGTAGGAAACGCCGTACACCTCGTCCAATTCTCCCTTGTTCCCATAGGGTGAACTGGCGATAAACTGCCTTCCTGTATGCTTTGTAAACACAATAATACCTCAACTAAATTACAATGTATTTATAATGAACACGCCCCATTATTGATTATAATGAGATTTCATGAATCATGATGCTGTCTGCGATTCGAACTCCGGTCGTCTAATCAAAAAGGTAAATGTCTTACCATCGCGCCACACAGTGTAGGCGATAAAACGTTTTTAAAGGATACTAAATATATATAGAGAGAGCACCTACCCACTACTAATATTAACCTTAAAAAAGTATAATCAAGTAACATTTCTCAAATTATTTAACTGGCATATCAGCTTCTGACTGGTCGAGTAATCTCTTCCGCCAAGAAGTCCTTCATAAGGATTAGTGACACGTACAATAAATACATCGCCATCCAGACAGATTGACAGGAACCTCTGCCTGGGTGTAATACAGCCACCATCCACTGGGATTTTGTGTGTATCGCCACCATCTCTACAACACACACACACTCATACTCTAGCCATTATCTGGCAGCATCCCCACTCACACCAGTTTGTGTTTGGCTACGCCGACTCTAGCTGAGGTGTTTCAGGCGGCATGTCTGTGTTGTTACTGCTACGAGAACGAACTATTTGATCTGGGGCAACGATCGGCTCAAACATGTACGGCTTCAGCAAGTTTATTGGTTCCCTAACTAACATCATTTCATTCTCTGTAATAAACTAATTCCCAGACTAGGAGCTACTCGGCAAATTAAGCCATTTTGGGGAGTTCCAACATTTTCTCTCCTGCCAGTGACGCAACAATGTCAATATTGGTTCATTCTAAATCCTAGTGTTTCCATTCCCCTTTAACCCACAACTAAACTAAAGTCTCGTGTAATGTTTACCTAGTCCGTCCACGAGAGCAGTGTTGCCAATTTAGCGAGTTTTCAGACCCCTCCAGCAACTTTTATTGGTAAAAGATTCTAGGGATAAATTCAGCTACTTTTCAGGTTGCCTTTGGGGAGTTTTGACACCAAGGGTTTCTATGGTTTTGATAGTATTTAGCGAATTTCCCCAATCAATTCTGCCGGGGAGAGAGAGGACGAAAGCGCTAAATCGGGGACCGCAGCTGTGCCGCAGAAAGGCACGTCAACGGCAAAACGTCATCTAGCGACTTTTAGCGACAAAATCAAGGAGCCAACCGCGGATCACACTGAAAAATAGTTGGCAACACAGCGAGAGATTTATCAGAATGTGTCAACGTTATAAAGGAAAGTTGCTCAGAGGAAAGGTATAATATTTGTATTATGCAAGTCTCTAGCAAAATGGAAAATAACTTAACGTTACTGACATAGTAATAACACTGAGCTACTTTTATCGGCTAGTAGGCTATATAAAGGGTTACGTCTACGGCCTACCTGTTACTTCTGCTTTGACAGGTTCGGGCGATTCAGTCCCGTTCTTGCCGACGATGGGTTGAGCCATTATTTTATTTTTTTACCTCGATCAGCTATGAAGGCTATAGGCTGTTGTGTGGTACAGTGGTCCCTTTTCAACTAGAGTAGGTTATATCAGTCTAGACTATGAGTCCGTCTTTATCTTTGAGGTAAAACATAAAACATGTATTACATAACTATCACGTATGATCACGTAGGCTACTAGGCGCCATCTACTGGCTGTTTTTATTTTATTTTATTTAACCTTTATTTAACTAGGCCTACCAAAAGGCAAAATACCTCCTGCGGGGACGGTGGCTGGGATTTAAAAAAAAAAAAAAAAATATATATATATAAATATAGGACCAATCACACATCACGACAAGAGAGACAAAACAACACTACCAAAATAGATACCTAAGACAACTACATAGCAAGGCAGCAACACATGACAACACAGCATGGTAGCAACATAACATATTTTATTTATTTTTATTTATTTCACCTTTATTTAACCAGGTAGGTCAGTTGAGAACAAGTTCTCATTTGCAACTGCGACCTGGCCAAGACAAAGCAAAGCAGTGCGACAAAAACAACACAGAGTTACACATGAGAAATAAACAAACGTACAGTCAATAACACAATAGAAAATCTATATACACAGTGCAAATGTAGTGCATGAACATGACAACAACATGGTAGCAACACAACATGGTAGCAGCACAAAACATGGTACAAACATTATTGGGCACAGACAACAGCACAACTGTTTATGTATAGCCAAACTGTAACATAATGGTGGTTATTTCATCATCATGAAGAAACAGAGAAGTCAGGCTCGTTTAAGTCAGGCTCGTTTAATGCATTTATTACAACTTTGAATTGACACCACTTCTTTTTCTCCTTTACTCTTTCTTCTACATCTGGGTTAACAAATTGACTTCTTGAACTTGACTAAAAAGCGATGGAAAATAAAATAAACAAATGGATAGATTAGAAATTATATGTGCTTTTGTGCAGCTGTACTATAGAGTTTATACATGTGATGGGCTATCCTATAGGACATTTTATTAATGTAAACTAAAAGGCAAACACCTGGTAAACATCTAAGGGATGGGGCTGGAGAAATGTAACCACTATCAAATTCAAACACATCTAAGGGATGGGGCTGGAGAAATGTAACCACTATCAAATTCAAACACATCTAAGGGATGGGGCTGGAGAAATGTAACCACTATCAAATTCAAACACATCTAAGGGATGGGGCTGGAGAAATGTAACCACTGTCAAATTCATACACATCTAAGGGATGGGATGGAGAAATGTAACCACTGTCAAATTCAAACACATCTAAGGGATGGGCCTGGAGAAATGTAACCACTGTCAAATTCATACACATCTAAGGGATGGGATGGAGAAATGTAACCACTGTCAAATTCATACACATATAAGGGATGGGCTGGAGAAATGTAACCACTGTCAAATTCATACACAGACCTATGGAAGCAAGGACTGCTCATTCATGACATCACAATGTATGTTTTAGCCATGTTTTGGAGCTATACACTTTATTTGCAATTACATTGTTTACAAACAATGGAATAAAACAAGTTTATATTTAGGATTCTGGTGATGTAAAACAGTTTAATAACCTCATCATTTCAAGTTACATTCTTCATGAATCAATGGCTATATTCAGTGGGATTATTTTACAAGTTAAAACATGTATGTGCCAATCCCAGATTGCCCCTTTAAGACATTTTTACCGTTCATGATAAATTGGTCCCCTCTCAAACTTCCTCTCAGCCTCCCCAACAGAGATTTTGTCTCTGGCTGCCCTGGCCTGGATAGTGGCCTGGGACTGGTATTAAAAACCAATAATTAACCATTGTAACTTAATGAATGGATAAAGGGAAATTAAATGAGTAGACAGGCAAACAGATGTTCAAATCCATGAAAGTGTCAGTAGATGGTTAGACTTCACTAGAACCTCACGTCTGGCGACAAGACATCCAAGATGAAGATATAAAGGGAAAGCGAGCGGTATGGCCCCAGCACTATCAACCAGTCTGGCAGGCTGCTACATACACTGAAGTCTGAGGCTCTACTGATCAGTCTGCCAGGCTCCTATCTACAGTACCCATCCTGAGAGGCCCAAGCACTATCTATTCTAGGCAGATGGCGTGTAAAGTCAATGAACCAGTAAGCATATGTTAACCAAAAAGATTCACCTGTATTCGCATGTTACACAGCTAAGATATATAGCATGGTTAACTATAGATTGATACATTTATTTTAGATAGGTACTTTATTGCTCCCCCGGGGGGGAAATTTCATTGTCAAGCAGCTACAACAAAACACAGGGCAGGTGCAAAATGCCACAACGAAAGTACACAAAAGACAGATACACGGTACATGATACATAGAGCGTCAGTATGAAAAAATATAGAAATACAAGATATCTGGAGTGCAAAAAAATAAAAGCTATAAAAAAGACATAGCATAGTATGGGTGGTTGGCTGAATATGTACACTATACATTGGTGGATGTTGGATGGTTAACTATACTATACAGGTCGATGGCAGAGAAATACTTCAGTAGCTAAAAATGTGTATGATATGAGCGAGGGTAATAATAGTTTACTTAATAGACAGACTGGGTAAATGAACAGGTAAGTGAAAAGTTTGCATGGTTAAATTAGCTGTACAGTTAAGTATACAGTTATATTTACAGATAAGTGAATACTTGCATGGTTACACAAACTGTACAGGTAAATTACAGAGATACTTTAATAGCTAAATGTGTGTATGATATCATTTGGGGTAATAATAGTAATTCCCTTAAAATACAGTCCTTAGTGCGCAGGGTTTAATTACAGACAACTGCACGTATTGCACATTCAATATACTAAAAGCAATGAGAAAAGGTGCAATTGACAGGATACTAATATGCATTCCTGAGTGAATGCCTGCGTAAGTTAGGCCCAAGAATTACTAGCAATATTGCACGTGATATGATATAACAACTGTACATGAGTATGTATATACAGACCTGTATGAATAAATAGGTCCTGAGTGAATGAGTGCTGACGGACCAGAGTTACTCATGGATGGATGCATAATTGTTAAACTAGGTCCTAGCACCCCAACAGTTCCAGATCTATGTTGCCGACGGCACGGCACCCCGGTGAGGCATTATATAGTCTAATAGCCGCCGGCAGGAAGGACCTCCTGTAGCGCTCTCTGGCACACCGTGGTGGGATCAGTCTGTGACTGAAAGTGCTCCTCTGCGTCATAACCATAGCGTGCATAGGGTGGGTGACGTTGTCCATGATGGCCAGCAGTTTGGCCAGGATCAGTCTCTCCGCCACCTCCTCTAGAGTGTCAAGGACAGAGCTAGCCTTCCTGATCAGCTTATTTACCCGAGAAGCATCACCGGCTTTGATGTTTGCTCCCCAGCACACCACTGCAAAAAAGATGGCACTGGCCACAGATTTTACCCTTATTTACTACTTGTCTGCACAAAAGTTATTTTATTTAAAATTAGCATGTAAATTATTTGCAGTCAGTGTATAAATAAATCAATCAATTAATTTTCTTGCACTGGTAATTGTGTCCTTCTGAGCCGAGGTGTAGGCGTATAAATAAAAGGAAATTACGTGTTAGTAGGAATGGCCAAGTTTTACTCAGGGGCCAATTTAGCCAGGGGCTTTTTTAGCGTGAGACCAGACTCCCAGTCTCCAGCTGGACGCTACTCCGGTGGTACATTATTGAATCTGATTTATGTTCTACTTCTACCCCATACCATGAGCCAGACCCCCAAATTTGGTCCGTCAGGTTCACTTGGGGTGACGATATCTCATAGTGATTTTTTTTAAGGTCTACGTCCCTAGATTTGGAAAACGTGCGATAGCATTGCAGCAATTGGAGCTTTCTAGTAATAATGCTTTCCTTCATCACTCAATCCCATACAATTTTCCCATAGGGTTTTTTTAATTTTAATTTTATTAAACATTTATTTAACTAAGCTTTTCTTATTTACAATGACGGCCTACCATAAGGCAAAAGGCCTCCTGCAGGGGGTGGAGGCTGGGATTAAAAATATAAATAAATTACATAAAAATATAGGACAAAACACACATCAAAACAAGAGAGACAACACAACACTAAATAAAGAGAGACCTAAGACAACAACATAGCATGGCAGCAACACATGACAACACAGCATGGTAGCAACACAACATGACAACAACATGGTAGCAACACAACATGGCAGCAACACAACATTGTAGCAGCAAAAAACAGGGTACAAACATTTTTGGGCACAGACAACAGCACAAAGGGCAAGAAGGTAGAGACAGCAATACATCACGCAAAGCAGCCACAACTGTCAGTAAGAGTGTCCACGATTGAGTCTGAATGAAGAAGAGATTGAGATAAAACTGTCCAGTTTGAGTGTTTGTAGCAGCTCGTACCAGTCGCTAGCTGCAGCGAACTGAAAAGACAAGCAACCCAGGGATGTGTGTGCTTTGGGGACCTTTAACAGAATGTGACTAGCAGAACGGGTGTTGTATGTGGAGTATGAGGGCTGCAGTAGATATCTCAGGTAGGGGTCTTGTCACGAGTGGGTGTAGAGAGAGACCAAGGAGCAGCGCAGCGATAGTTCAACATTGTTTATTTAAATGATAAACACAATGCCAAGAACTATACAAACGAAAAGCAACGATGTAATGACAAAGAATGAAAACACACTTACGGTACTGTGACTTGAAATAATGACCCACACACAGGTGGATGTGTGGGGTGCCTAAATACAATCCCCAATCAGAGACAACCCTGTACAGCTGTCTCTGATTGAGGATCATACCTCCCCTAGTTAGGGTGTGAGGGCTCGGCTGTGGTTCTACCACTCCCCTTATTGGGAGTAAGTTCTAACCACAGCCAAACCCTCACAGGTCTTGCGACGAGTATACAGAGATGACCCGTTTACAGAGGAGTATAGAGTGCAGTGATGTGTCCTATAAGGAACATTGGTGGCAAATCTGATGGCCGAATGGTAAAGAACATCTAGCCGCTCAAGAGCACCCTTACCTGCCGATCTATAAATGATGTAAACCAAGTCTAGATTTAACTTTAGCCTGCAGCTTTGATATGTGCTGATAGAGATAGGTAGGTAGGTAGGTAGGTAGGTAGGTAGGTAGGTAGGTAGGTAGGTAGGTAGGTAGGTAGGTAGGTAGGTAGGTAGGTAGGTAGGTAGGTAGGTAGGTAGGTAGGTAGGTAGGTAGGTAGGTAGGTAGGTAGGTAGGTAGGTAGGTAGGTACGTAGGTAGGTAGGTAGGTAGGTAGGTAGGTAGGTAGGTAGGTAGGTAGGTAGGTAGGTAGGTAGGTAGGTAGGTAGGTACTTTATTGATCCCCAAGGGTAAATAAGCCATACTCCTAAGTACTTGTATGAGGTGACTACCTCAAGCGCTAAACCCTCAGAGGTAGTAATCACACCTGTGGGGAGAGGTGCATTTTTATTACCAAACTACATGAGCTTTGGAGGTGTTCAGAACAAGGTTAAGGGCAGAGAAAGCTTGTTGGACACTAAGAAAGCTTTGTTGTAGTGCGTTTAACACAAAATCCAGAGAGGGGCCAGCTGGGTGTAAGACTGTTTCATCTGCATATAAATGGCTGAGAGCTTCCTACTGCCTGAGCTATGTTATTGATGTAAATTGAGAAGAGCGTGTGGCATTGGATCGAGCCTTGGGGTACACCCTTGGTGACAGGCAGTGGCTGAGACAGCAGATGTTCTGACTTTATACACTGCACTCTTTGAGAGAGGTAGTTAGCAAACCAGGCCAAAGACCCCTCAGAGACACCAATACTCCTTATTCGGCCCACAAGACACCCTATGACAAATAATGCTAGTATACAAGTTATTTCTTACATATAAGCTTTAATTATATATCATTGGAAAGATTCACAGCTATCCATCAGACATATTTTTGGAATGCTCAGGTCAACATAAGTTTGACCTTTGACCTCTAGGGTACATATCAGAATGTCCTGTATAAATTGCTTTAAAAAGGAAACCCTGACACATTTTAAACTTTGTTTGACAAGTGGTTCTGAAAGGTCTTGCAATTACCTTTCAAGTTATACATAATATAACTAATTTTGAAAACACTAGCTACAACTATTGTTTAATAATCGCCCATATTATGGCATTGACATTAGAATGTTGGAAGCTTAGCCATAGAACTCCATGTAGTGTGGCAACTATGTTTTTGAATTGTAACTTTGGTGATAGAGGCACCAAATGTCACACACACAGCTAGAACAGGGTTTTATACAGATTTATAGATACATGGCCATCAGAGGATTCAGGCATTAACCCCACAAAATGTGTCTGATGGATAACTGTACATCTGAGCTTTCCAATGATACAGTGGGGAGAACAAGTATTTGATACACTGCCGATTTTGCAGGTTTTCCCACTTACAAAGCATGTAGAAGTCTGTAATTTTTATCACAGGTACTCTTCAACTGTGAGTGACGGAATCTAAAACAAAAATCCAGAAAATCACATTGTATGATTTTTAAGTAATTAATTTGCATTTTATTGCATGACATAAGTATTTGATACATCAGAAAAGCAGAACTTAATATTTGGTACAGAAACCTTTGTTTGCAATTACAGAGATCATACGTTTCCTGTAGTTCTTGACTAGGTTTGCACACACTGCAGCAGGGATTTTGGCCCACTCCTCCATACAGAACTTCTCCAGATCCTTCAGGTTCCGGGGCTGTCGCTGGGCAATACGGACTTTCAGCTCCCTCCAAAGATTTTCTATTGGGTTCAGGTCTGGAGACTGGCTAGGCCACTCCAGGACCTTGAGATGCTTCTTACGGAGCCACTCCTTAGTTGCCCTGGCTGTGTGTTTCGGGTCGTTGTCATGCTGGAAGACCCAGCCACGACCCATCTTCAATGCTCTTACTGAGGGAAGGAGGTTGTTGGCCAAGATCTCGCGATACATGGCCCCATCCATCCTCCGCTCAATACGGTGCAGTCATCCTGTCCCCTTTGCAGAAAAGCATCCCCAAAGAATGATGTTTCCACCTCCATGCTTCACGGTTGGGATGGTGTTCTTGGGGTGGTACTCATCCTTCTTCTTCCTCCAAACACGGCGAGTGGAGTTTAGACCAAAAAGCTCTATTTTTGTCTCATCAGACCACATGACCTTCTCCCATTCCTCCTCTGGATCATCCAGATGGTCATTGGCAAACTTCAGACGGGCCTGGACATGCGCTGGCTTGAGCAGGGGGACCTTGCGTGCGCTGCAGGATTTTAATCCATGACGGCGTAGTGTGTTACTAATGGTTTTCTTTGAGACTGTGGTCCCAGCTCTCTTCAGGTCATTGACCAGGTCCTGCCGTGTAGATCTGGGCTGATCCCTCACCTTCCTCATGATCATTGAAGCCCCACAAGGTGAGATCTTGCAAGGTGCCCCAGACCGAGGGAGATTGACCGTCATCTTGAACTTCATCCATTTTATAATAATTGCGCCAACAGTTGTTGCCTTCTCACCAAGCTGCTTGCCTATTGTCCTGTAGCCCATCCCAGCCTTGTGCAGGTCAACAATGTTATCCCTGATGTCCTTACACAGCTCTCTGGTCTTGGCCATTGTGGAGAGGTTGGAGTCTGTTTGATTGAGTGTGTGGACAGGTGTCTTTTATACAGGTAACAAGTTCAAGGGCTTCTTAAAAAAAAACTAACAGGTCTGTGAGAGCCGGAATTCTTACTGGTTGGTAGGTGATCAAATACTTATGTCATGCAATAAAATGCAAATTAATTATTTAAAAATCATACAATGTGATTTTCTGGATTTTTGTTTTAGATTCCGTCTCTCACAGTTGAAGTGTACCTATGATAAAAATTACAGACCTCTACATGCTTTGTAAGTAGGAAAACCTGCAATATCGGCAGTGTATCAAATACTTGTTCTCCCCACTGTATATGGTTAAAGGGTATACATGAGCAATAACTTGTTGCATACTGACATTGTTTGTCATGGGGTAAAATCCCTATGGGAAAATGAATGGGATGGAGGGATGAAAGAGAGAGGGATAACCGGAGAAAGTTCCAATTGCTGCACTACTATCACATGTTTTCCAACTCTAGGGACATAGACCTTTAAAGAAATCACAAGTGAGCCCGACCGACCCCCCTGGCTCAGGGACTAGTATAGACACTCCACACACAAGTGCATGCTCGCACACACACGCCTTTTCAACTATGCTTGCAAAAGATAACCTGAGAAATTGTTGTGAAACTAACTGCTATCTAAATGCCAATTCTGTGCAAAATTATCACGCAATTCTTTCAAACACGGATAAGGTCCGTTATCTTTAAACACACGATAAGGCCACACAAATTCAGGCATCTAGGAATAACACATTTAATATGTTCTGTTATTATTATCTCAGTGCAATTATTGTAGTCTATTAAGCATCATGTTGACATGCTGTAAAGCAACTTGAGTTTAATCCCACAAACCCCTTTGAGTTTATAAAATATATCCAAATGCAAAATGCATTAATCCACCATGGCCTGGATTCTCGTTTGTCAATTGGAAAATGTAGAGCAGGCCTACACTTTGGACCTAAGTTAATTTGCATTTATCTGTGCACATAATTAGCTATATGAGTTTATGGTTTTACAGAGGGCAATTCTACTGCCACCGATTACCACATAGTACAGCTGGTCTAGAGCAGTGTTTCCCAAACTCGGTCCTGGGACTCCCCCTTGGTACACGTTTTGGTTTTTGTCCTAGCACTACACAGCTGATTCAAATAACCAACTCATCCTCTAGCTTTGATTATTTTAATCAGCTGTGTAGTGCTAGACCAAAAACCAAAACGTGCTCCCAGGGGAGTTTGGGACACCCTGCTCTAGAGTCCCATATACACCAACATTCTATCATTAGATAACATTTTCACACACAATAGAAACAAGGGAGCTAAAACTGTATAAACTCCAAATGACATGATCATGTCTCACACGCAGCTCCTAAAAAGAGACATGTCCTTATTAGTCAAAACAGACAGAAGGCTTGTCGAGTTCACCACACTAACACATGTATTTTCCTTTACAACTGAGGATGTCCAGAAGAGTTGGACATGAATGTCAGGAGACAAGGGCATTGTCTGGGTCAGTGGTTGATTTAAAAGTCCTCTTACAGTTCACAGCAGTACCAATGTTGATCAATGAAATTCTTGGTCTACAGATCGCCCTGAAAAAGTATAAACGTGGTATAAATATAAAGCGTCTCTGTTGTTGGTGAGGTATTTTGGACTTTGATAACTCTAATGGTCTTTATCTTGTTCATTGGTTTGTTGCTACCTGTATAAAGTTAATCTACACCTGCAAGCTGCAGTGTGTTACATCAATGGCAGCCTTCAGAGGCACCCATTATTACTGTTGACACAAGGACCTTCCCTGAGGACCTTATTACAGACCATTCACTATATGCCTGTGGTCTGTTGGTTTTGTACACAAGGATAATGTGTCCATTGGAACTTCACAAATGAAGTGCAGTCAGCCATAACAGGTAATTCTGTAATGTCAGTCCCCTTTAAAGACAGCATGTCACCAGGCTGCCTGTAACAGTCACAGGTGAAGAGGTGAAGATGGACAGCACTAATCTCTCTGTGTTACTCTTGACGGCTCTCCTCTTAAGCCTGTCTTGTGCTGAGAATGAGATAGCAGCTCTATCTTGCCCTGAGTACCAAGAGGGCTTTGACGGCTCCTGTTATGAGTTTGTGGGTCTACAGCGTTCCTTCCTCAGTGCACAGGGTTGGTGTGAGCGGGGTGGCGGACACCTGGCCTTCATTCTAAATATCGAAACACAGCAGTTCCTACAGAAGCACCTGCAGCCAGAGCAGGACTTGTGGCTAGGTCTGGCACCTGCCTCCCCGAACCTAACACTGGACTCTGCTGCTGCTGAAGGTAAGAGAGTAGCCCAGGCAACTAAAGTGGCCATTACTTGATAACACTAATGCATTAGATCATTTGATCTAAGGATCTCAAAGGGTGGGAGTAGAATGCATTGTATTCAGTCATACATTTGAACAGATTTATGATAGTTGTGTTTTCTAAAATAGATAAGATATTGTATGAGACCTGATATTTAAAAGAGGTATAAATTGTTCTGCAATTGAACAGAAATTGTACAGAAAACCGTTCAATTTCCACTGCTGTCTCCCAACCTAAGACTAAGACGCCAGGCTTGTTGACTCCCACATCTGCTTTCCTCTCGCTGGGAGATTTATAATGTGTTTATCTCACACCATTGCTAGGAGACAGTCACATTTGCATATCTCCTTTTAGCAGCACCTAGCGGATGAGGAACACTTGTCATTCAATAGGGTCTTCAATAGGGTATTCTGTCCAGTCCTTTGATTTAGACAGGCCTTGTTTATTCCCACACAAAGGACCAACTTTATCACCTATTCACAGTCGGCTCCTGTGGCATTGACTTTGTTTTCTTACGTCATATCACTTACTCTGCTTTTTAAGTGTTTCATTACGTGTATTAGAGTATTAACTGAATTATGTATCAGTATGAACAGCTGGGATATCATTTTGTAGGAATATATGTATGTCATAAATTTAATACTTATATACTCTACATAGAATATAATACTTTCATTGGTGTTTGTGCTGTACATCCTCAGGCCCTCTCTCCTGGCTTGATGGCTCTGGTGTCAGCTACTCTAACTGGGTGAATGACCCTGATCCAGACGCTGGCTGTGGTCACATACTGAGGAGTTCAGGGTTTCAGTGGGAAGCAACAAGCAACTGTAGCCAGGAGCTGCACTTCATCTGCCAGTTTGGTTTGTATTTGATGTGTGTGTGTGTGTGTGTCTGTGAGGCACAGAGCGAGGAGTGCAGCTGGGTAGAACTGTTAATACTGTAAAACAAACACAGCTGTAGCAAAGGAGGGAAATGCATTAAAACAAAATTCCACTTGAAGAAGGAGATATTGAATAATCAACATAAAATATGTCTTTGTCACACAGGAAACCACAGTAGCTGAATAAAAGCAAAGCCACTGAATATAGCCTTCCAATTGAATTTACATGCCTAAATATTGACCATTGCTTTTAAAATATTGCACTGTTTGTGCTCCTAAGCTAGTCTTTCATGTATGAATGGCATACATTTAGAGTAGGCATTGTAATAATGATCCTCTATCTAAAGTGTGCACTGATACCCATCCCATAAATGTAATGGCTTTTGTACAACTCAATTCTAAAAAGGAAGATAGCCTAATGACGAAGACAGTAATGACAATGACATATAATCTATATTATTAGAAGCACTTTCTGTAGTGGCAAAAGCAGACGAAGCAGGCCTACAGTATATGCCTCTATTATCTACACAGCTAATACTGCCCTGTTACAGTATGCACTGTGTAAAGTGATTTTCTTCTCCCTCAGTATATAGGAAGCAGTGGTTGCTGTGTGGCCTTCAGACAGTACATGTACTACGTGCTTCTCTGCTTGATTCTAATCTCTCTACCTCTTATCAATTGGATTACACATCAAATAATCTTTAGTCGACCACAATGTGAAAAATTGCACAGCATCATCAGCCAATTAACTTTTTTTCCCCCTCAGGCACAGTCAAATAATACAGCAACACACATGAGAATACATTCAATTAAAATACAGAATGCATTTCAAATGAAACTAAACAAAAATACCCAAGTAGGCCATTAACTTTGTTCTAGTCTGGCACATTTCAGTTCTTGTATTTGAACACATTGACAAGCTTGAGTGGAGACTAGCACCTACAACATACAGTCATATTCATCACACAGCTGTGTCTCTGGTCCACAGGTCAGAAAAACATCATCCTTCAGGAGCCAATAGTTGATAACCATAATGGTTTACAATATCTCAACCACTATCCAAGTTATCAAACAGCAGCATGCAGGTTTACAATATCCCAACCACTATCCAAGGTACCTACCCTATTAAAACAGTAGCATGCAGGTTTACAATATCTCAACCACTATCCAAGGTATCAAACAGCAGCATGCAGGTTTACAATATCCCAACCACTATCCAAGGCACCTACCCTATTAAAACAGTAGCATGCAGGTTTACAATATCTCAACCACTATACAAGGTACCTAACCTATCTACTCAAAGTGTCATCCAACAAACCTTAATCAGAGATTAAAACAGTGACAGATTAAGATACCTTTTTTTAAAGATTCTTTATAATAACCTTGTTTATACAGTATTATTCATATCAACTGTTTTGTTACAGGATATTTGCAAGTGAAAGTCAGAGCCTGGAATGTCTTCCCACACATGGATGTGGATGTGGGGAACACAACAGCAGTTTGTCACAACAGTTCAGACCTCAGGCAGGATGGCTATAGAAACACAGTATGTGAAATAGTATAACACAAATATACACTACCAGTCAAAAGTTTTAGAACACCTACTCCTTCAAGGTTTTTTTTTTTTTTTTTACTATTTTCTACATTGTAGAATAATAGTGAAGACATCAAAACTATGAAATAACACATATGGAATCACTAACATCACTAACACCAAAAAAGTGTTAAACAAATCAAAATATATTTTATATTTTAGATTCTTCAAAGTAGCCACACTTTGCCTTGATGACAGCTTTGCACACTCTTGGCATCATGAGGTGATCACCTGGAATGCATTTCAATTAAGAGGTTTCCTTTCTTAAAAGTTAATTTGTGGAATTTCTTTCCTTCTTATTGCGTTTGAGCCAACCAGTTGTGTTGTGACAAGGTAGGGTTGGTATACAGAAGACAGCCCTATTGGGTAAAAGACCAAGTCCATATTATGGCAAGAACAGCTCAAATAAGCAAAGAGAAACAACAGTCCATCATTAATTTAAGACATGAAGGTCAGTCGATACAGAACATTTCAAGAACTTCATGGCCTTCATGGTCGAATTGCTGCAAAGAAACCACTGCTAAAGGACACCAATAATAAGAAGAGACTTGCTTGGGCCAAGAAACACGAGCAATGGACATTAGACCGGTGGAAATGTTTTCCTTTGGTCTAGAGTCCAAATTGGAGATTTTTGGTTCCAACCGCCATGTCTTTGTGAGATGCGGTGTGGGTGAACGGATGATCTCTGCATGTGTTTTTCCCACCGTAAAGCATGGAGGAGGAGGTGTTATGTTGTGGGGGTGCTTTGCTGGTGACACTGTCAGTGATTTATTTAGAATTCAAGGCACACTTAACTACCACAGCATTCTGCAGTGATACGCCATCCCATCTGGTTTGGGCTTAGTGGGACTATCAATTGTTTTTCAACAGGACAATGACCCAACACACCTCCAGGCTGTGCAAGGGCTATTTGACCAAGAAGGAGAGCGATGGAGTGTTGCATCAGATGACCTGGCCTCCACAATTCCCTGACCTCAACCAAATTGAGATGGTTTGGGATGAGTCGGACCACAGAGTGAAGGAAAAGCTCTCAGCATATGTGGGAACTCCTTCAAGACTGTTCATTTAACCAGTATGTCTATTAAGTAAACTATTATTACCCTCACTCATATCATACGCATTTTTAGCTATTGAAGTATTTCTCTGCCATCGACCTGTATAGTATAGTTAACCATGCACCATCCGCCAATGTATAGTGTACATATTCAGCCAACCACCCATACTATGCAATGTCTTTTTATAGCTTTTTTAGCACTCCAGACGTCTTGTATTTCTATACTTTTTCATACTGACGCTCTATGTATCATGTATCGTGTATCTGTCTTTTGTGTATTTTCGTTCTGGCATTTTGCACCTGCCCTATGTTTTGTTGTAGCTGCTTGACAAAGAAATTTCCCCCCGGGGATCAATAAAGTACCTATCTATCTATCTATCTATCTATCTATCTATCTATCTATCTATCTATCTATCTATCTATCTATCTATCTCTCTATCTATCTATCTATCTATCTATCTATCTATCTATCTATCTATCTATCTATCTATCTATCTATCTATCTATCTATCTATCTATCTATCTATCTATCTATCTATCTATCTATCTATCTATCTATCTATCTATCTATCTATCTATCTATCTATCTATCTATCTATCTATCTATCTATCTATCTATCTATCTATCTATCTATCTATCTATCTATCTATCTATCTATCTATCTATCTATCTATCTATCTATCTATCTATCTATCTATCTATCTATCTATCTATCTATCTATCTATCTATCTATCTATCTAAAAGCATTCCAGCTGAAGCTGGTTGAGAGAATTCCAAGAGTGTGCAAAGCTGTCATCAAGGCAAAGGGTGGCTATTTGAAGAATTTCAAATATATGTCACGTTGGTATAGAATGATCGGGAGACAGGCACTGGAATGCACAATATTGGTTTTAATTTACACCCAAATAAAGCATGTATACAAAACACAGGGTTGAAACCCAAACAAAAGAGTGAGGAGTACCTCGAACAAATACACGGGACGAGACCCGTAATCATACATGCACAACAACATGCGGCAGTGAAAGCCAAAATAACAAAGCATAGGTACTCACACGACCAACGGACATTGTAACAATAATCGACCACCCAATGGTAAAACATAGAAAACCGGTGATGTAGACCTCCGGAGCTGGTGCACGGATGGAGCAGCAGTACCAGGGTGATCCGTGACAATATAAAATATATTTTAACACCTTTTTGGTTACTACATGATTCCATATGTGTTATTTCATAGTTTTGATGGCTTCACTAGTTTTATACAATGTAGAAAATAGTAAAAATAAAGACAAACCGTTGAATGAGTAGGTGGTCTAAAACTTTTGACCAGTAGTGTATATATTCCTCTTTAACCTTAAACAGGTAGCACCTTTTTCACTAATGTGAAGGTAATTATTTTCCTGCAGTTTTTCTTCACATATTTGTTTTCATCCCCAGACAGAAAAGCATATGAGAGTTCGCCGAGCTTATAAATTGAGAATCACTGCCATTCCAGAAACTGCCAGTCAAGACACTGAAAGCGTCAAACTTGAGGTAACTGGCTTAGGAAGACTATCTAATGGAATGCAGAGCAAATTTGAATGGGAATGCAGTAAGTACCACTTAAGGCATTTAAGCCACAAGGCTGTTGAAGAGAACCCTATCACCTCACCCTATTACTGTATAAAATGAAAAACAATGACTGTAAACTTTGTTTTATAACTTCCATTTTCTGTAACAATCTCAATAGTTTTTTTCTCTGTTTACTCAGTTTCGTGTCTGTCATCTTTTTACAGCATGGCCATGTTTTCTAACAATTTCCCCATTCTAATTCCAATAGAAGAAGACTGTAAGGGGAAATGCAACGATAAAACAACGGACAGGACTCGTTTGATTAAAAAAGACTGTCTTCCAAACCCATTTGAGTTCTTTGAATACACTTTTTCTGTGAAGAGGATTGAGAGTAAGAAATGGGTTGACTGGATTTCAACATCCCAATGCATCACGGTTACTCCAACAAAATCCACCAACTTTAGAATTCGGTAATATGGGGATAGGCTTAAAATAGTGAAGTGAACATATTTAAATAAAGTCATGCTATTTTATTTGATGACAACTCAGTATCATTATAAAACAGGTAGTATAAAAATTGCTAAAATCACTATAAGCCTATTAATAATTCTAGTACCATCATCATAATCATCCCCAGAGAAGTACATGTAACTGCCAAAATAAAGGAAACACCAACATAAAGTGTCTTAATAGGGCAACCACGAGCCACCAGAACTGCTTCAATGCACCTTGGCATAGATTCTACAAGTGTCTGGATCTCTATTGGAGGGAGGTGACACCAATCTTCCTCTAGAAATGCCATAATTCGGTGTTTTGTTGATGCTGGTGGAAAACGCTCTCTCAGGCGCTGCTCCAGAATCTCCCGTAAGTCTGCAATTGGGTTGCGATCTGGTGACTGAGACAAACACACACACACACACACACACACACACACACACACACACACACACACACACACACACACACACACACACACACACACACACACACACACACACACACACACACACACACACACACACACACACACACACACATACACACACACACACACACACACCTTAAACCCCATATGCTCCTTTGAGACCCCTCTTTCAAAGTCACTGACATCTCTTCATCTAGCCTTGGTAGCCAAAATAATGGGCAACTGGGCATTTTTATACATGACCCAAAGTATCAGGGGATAATAATAATTGCACACCTGTGTGAAAGGACCTGCTTTCAATATACTTTGTATCCCTCGTTTACTCAAGTCTTTCCTTTATTTTGGCAGTTATCTGTATATTGGACATGATAAGGATTTTGGACTGGCTTAAGTGGCCATATAGAATGTTACTAAATATCTGGAATTATGCGGGTTAGAAATTATTTAGCTAAAAACGGGGTTATGACATTAGCATGTTAAATGACTGATTTAATTATAATTCAGAAGTAAATTGGTCACATTTAACACAAGTTGCTCTCATGCCTATGGAGCATGCTGTAATGTTGCGTTAAATGCCCAATAATGACATAATAATGTATTTATTGCTTTGTTATTACAAAGGTAAACTGTTTCTGGTACAAAACAAGTGGAATAGTCACTGTTCTTATTTCCATTTGTGTGATAATAACTTCTGAACTCCATTGCTATGTATTTACAAAGCAATAATCAAGTTACTATGTAAGAAAATGTGAATTCAATGTTTTTAAGATGATATATTTTATGCTCAAAATGTACCTCTTTCAGTTGCCAGGATAATTGTAATACAGTGGATGTAAAAAAAGATGTCACATTTATATTGGACTGTGACTCCAGTTGCCCAAAGGTCATTTGGCATATTGAGGACCCAAAACCTTCAACAGTAAGTCTGAGATTCCTTTTTTGTTACATGTTGAATGCAATCATATCTGAGTTTTATCAGAGCGCATGAATCAATTCATTGACTAACTCATGTTGTCTAATTTTGAGTTTCACATATTCTAGATAAATAAATACAACCGATGCATAAACACATTATTTGTGGACTGCATGTGATTGACTATACAATAGCCAGAGTTCAGTGACCATGAGGACAACAATTTGAATTCTGTGTTCTTCTAGGGTGCCCTGCAAAACTGTTACAACAACGCAGGGAGAAAGCCACTTAAGGAGAGAAAAGATCAAGATGGTCAGAAAGAGTACAAAGTGAGCAAAAACAATCTGAAAGAAGCTTCAGATAGGTTTCAGAATCTCAATGTTATAGTTTATGGTGAGTATATATTCCTTGTATTCAATGCCAAAAGCACTTACTGTAAGTATAGGCTAAATGTTTGTTTAATACAGTTGATGACAGGAAGTCCATGAGATATGTTGAACTTACATCAAACTGTTATTTACTTTTTTCCTACTTTTCCTACTGATTAATTACACATTTATAGGGGGTTATTTTGGATTGATTCATACTCTGAAAGTATGGACCTAATGTAACATGTTCACGAGTGGATATAAGATATCAATATCCCTTTATATCACCGTTCTTTAGATAAGGAAACTTTTGAATATGCCAAGTACACCATTCAGATACCAGGTGTTACGACTCCTGCACCGGCTGATACTACGCTACCTGTAACCGCTGTTCCGGCTATCACCTTAAGTCCCCCTTCATGTAGTATTTTCCCTCTGAATGGCACCGTTCTGGATCCTTTCACTATCACCTGTACAACACCTACATCCTGCACACATGGCTGCCAATATTGTTTTAAAACTGACCAAGGTGAGTATCCCTCTTTGCCAGTGTTGTATATTTCAGGAAACCTTCTCCCATCAAAGAAGTTTAGAACCAGAGCCGGATTAAGATGAAAATGCCATATTGATTTAGTAAAAATGTATTAATATGTAATCAGATTGTTTTTCTTCATTATCTTTCAGGTAAACATCTGCGCTGCAGTTCTGTAAATAAAGTAACGTTAATCTTCCTACCTCTTGGGGAGATGAGCAGCAACTACAAGCTCTCGGTAGTGGTGACTGTTACAGAACTTAACACAAAGACCTGTGGAAGTACCACAATCACTGCTGAGGTTTGTCATTACCAAACAAAATCAATAATAAATGATCTAATTTACTAATGATTTAATGTATGGGATCTGTCTTGCCTTTCAGCTCCATAGTTCACATCTATTTAGTAATGTCATTGTTATCCTGCAAGGTGTGGCCAGCCAAGTCCGATACTCCAGTGCAGGAGCTCCAATCTGCAGTGGCGGACACAGTGGCTAATCTAGGGCAGCAGGGCTTGCTCTCTGGAGAGACCCTTGGACAGATGTTCAAGTCTGTGTCGGACATACTGAATAAGGGCTCCAGTGAGGAAAATAATAACAGGATGAAGGTATGAGGAGTGTGTGTGGGGGGGGGGGATACTAAATTAATATGAACTTTAAGACAAAGATAGCGGCATGTTTTGGTAGAGTTTACAAGACAGATGTTTGTGAAGTGTCCTGATTAATTTATCCAGATGGAGTTCCAAGTTAAGGGCTTTAAACATTATTCTTCAATGTTGGTATGTCTCCTTAAGCTGCGAGAACAGATGCTGATGAATATAACTGAAACACTGGAGAACACCTCCAGCAGCACTCCTCAGAAAGTGCAGCTGACGGCCAGAGCTGTGGCAGGACTCACCAAGCGGGGTGATGAGCTTAGTCCCAATGCTCAGGTACATTTGGATAGACCTAGCCCCACATGGAAGCAGGGTAGCATGGAGTAATTCACACAAACATATGGGCCAATTGGTCAAAATGTGCCAAAAATAAAGACTTCATATCAGATGGTCTATCTTTTCCAGCTTGAAGCTAGCTTCCTGGTGGCAAACCTCAGCTCTTCCCTCCTCTCCATGAATGTTAGTGAGCATGGTGGAGAAGAGGAGATGTTGAAGGCAGTTACACCAATTGTAGAGGCAGCCAGCAATATCCTGGATGTTTCCTCAAACGTGAGCACATATTTACCTTTGCTTAGTCTAATGACATTAATGAAGCAGCCTTACTAAACAGTTTGTCTTTCACAGAGAGAAGTCTCTGATTTACTTCTCAAGGGCATAGACAATGTGCAGAGTGCACTGTTGAATGGGAAGAACGTTGATGAAGCTCCTGTGATTGTCAACAGCTCTCAGATCACTGTGTTTGTGAACAGGTAAGAATAATGTGGGCAGAGGACATAAGAAAGGGAACTGTAGTTTCAGATATAAGCAATGATTGTAACACATCAGAAATATATTTTAATTTCTGTTACAATACAATGTCTGGAAGAAATTGCAACTGTTATGTGGCCTCAATATTGAGTGACAGCATATCATGCCCTCTCAGAGTGTCAACAGAAACTATTCAGATGCAGTCTATAAGCAACCCAGATAGCTCCTCTGCAAGCTTTTCCTTCCCTCACCTGGGTGCTGATGTTATTTCTCCAGATGAACCTGTGGATGTGCGAGTAAGTGTGAACGTGGGCCTAAATACTGTCTATATGCATTATCATGAGCCAATATGCATGAAAGGGATTTTCAATGTGTGAATTGGTCTTTTTATACTTGTTAGTTTTGTTGATTCATAATTAGGTATGGTTTTTAAACCCTCTCTCTTGATTCACTATGTCCCACTTGTTACAGATGCTGAGTTTGAAGAAGAACCCATTTTCATGGAGTGAGGATAACAACATTACCGGCACTGTGGGGTCTGTCTCCTTGACCAGAGGAAATGGTTCTGTCATTCCCATAGAGAACCTATCTGAGGAGATTGAGGTCAGAGCGCTGCAAACCCCTGCATATTCTATGTCATTTGAGAGTGCAACAACTCTACTGTTGCCTTAATAATACCGTATGAAATTAAAGATATAAGATTGCAGATCCTGGATCAGATATCAGTGGCGAATGACATCCTGTTGTATATTTAAGCAATAAGGCACAGGGGTGTGGTATATGGCCCATCCTTAGGCAAGAAACAGCCCTTAGCCTGGGTATTTTGGCCATATACCACAAAACCCAGAGGTGCCTTATTGATATTATAAACTGGTTACCAACTTAATTAGAGAAGTAAAAATAAATGTATTTTCATACCTCTGGTATACGGTCTGATATACCTCGGCTGTCAGCCAATCAGCATTCAAGGCTTATAAAATACATTATAATCTCATTATCTCTTCTTTGAAAAACATAATCTCTTCCTTTATGCTCAGATCTTCTTGCCAAGGCCTGAAGGAGGGCAAGTAAACAGCACAATACTGTACTTGGGAAACGACAGCACACTGATGATCGACGTCCCTTCACCTGATGTAACACTGGTGCTGAAGATGGAGCCATCAAAGGACATAACCTTTCAACTGTTCCTGGGGTATAAAGACTACCCAAATGATAAACAATACATAGCCAAGACTCAGATGCCTCACCAGAGCAACACACAAGGTGATGTACCTCCTGAACGTGCATATGAATTACATAGACATAACAATTGTGAAGCATGATGAATGGATAACATGTAATGTTTAGAAATTGTGTGTGTGTGTTTATTTTGGGTACAGAGAGATACACCTGGGTTCTGGGTCCCAATAATTTGACAGGAAAAGTTGGGGTGCACTACCTTGTGGTGAGGCCCATTGAGGAGCCAGGAGTTAAATCCGTCAATGCCACTGTGACTGTCACCTCCATTGCTGCCCGATGCAAATATTGGAATGAAACGTTATCCACCTGGAGTGAAGATGGCTGCAGGGTGAGTGTAACAAGTACTTCACAACATCTTATGATAAAACAAAGGCATATTGCAGCATCCCTGCAATCGTAGACCAGGTCATAATGATTTACATAAACCAACTGTGGTCTCCTTAGGTTGGTCCTTTAACCACGTCATTGGCCACCCAGTGCTTATGTACGCACTTGACCTTCTTCGGGAACTCTTTCTTCGTCATGCCCAACCTCGTAGACGTGTCACGTACGGCTGAGCTCTTTGCCACCTTCACCAAAAATCCTGTGGTGGTGTGCTTTATTGGTTCCATCTTTGTTGCTTACATATTGGTGGTCATATGGGCACGCAGGAAGGACATCCAGGACACAACCAAGGTCTGACTTGATAAACTACTGCTACCATTTTATCATCTTTGCCGTTGAACTTGCTGTTGATGCAGAGTTTTAGAAGTGTTACTTCTTGTAGGTGAAGGTGACAGTACTGGAAGATAATCACCCCTTGGCTGAATACCGTTACATGCTGAATATCAGCACTGGGCATCGGCGTGGTGCTTCCACCTCCTCTCAGGTCAGCAGCAACAGTTCCCACTGCTGCAGGACATCATATTATGTTCTCTGATAAAACCACACTCAGTCACATTGACACTGTGTTGCTGCTACAGGTTACCGTGACTCTGCTGGGCACGGAGGGAGAGAGTGAACCACACCACCTCACTGACCCTGACAAGCCTGTGTTTGAGAGGGGTGCAGTGGATACGTTCCTGTTGACCACACCCTTCTCCCTGGGGGAACTGCAGAGCATCAGGCTGTGGCACGACAACTCAGGGGGGCACCCTGCCTGGTAGGAAAGGGGGAGGAGGGGAGAAATCCATTACCAAGATGTAGGCCTAGTTGACGATAAGAGTTTTCTTGCAGGTACATAAACAAAGTGATGGTGCAAGATGTAGAGACAGGACAGAAGTGTCACTTCCTGTGTAACTCATGGCTGGCCATAGATATGAGTGACTGCACTCTGGATAAAGTTTTCCCTGTAGCCACGGAGATGGATTTGAAGAAATTCAGGTGAGATAAAACTTGAATGCACCTTGGAATGGTAAAATATGAATAACAAAATTGTCCATTATGTAACAAGCTTCCTAAACTGTATATTCTGCAGTAATCTGTTCTTCGTGAAAATGGCAAAGGATTTCCGTGATGGCCACATCTGGTTTTCTGTGATCAGCCGGCCTCCAACGAGCACCTTCACATGTGTCCAGCGAGTCTCCTGCTGTTTCTCTCTGCTGCTCTGCACTATGCTGACCAGCATCATGTTCTGGGGCATCCCTACCGACCCCTCTGAGCAGACCATGGACCTGGGTATGGATGCCAGCACAGTATTGGTGCTGAATGGAAATAGTAGGTTTTCAGAAGAATAACTCTTTCTTCTTTCTCTTTCTACTCCTGAAGGTCATATCGAGTTCACATGGCAGCAGGTGATGATTGGAATTCAGAGTTCAATCATAATGTTTCCAATTAATCTCCTCATTGTGAGTATCTTCAGAAACACCCGCCCCCGAGAGACAAAGCCTGGAAAGCCCAAGGCAGAGGTGTCCGAGCAGGGGAAGACTGGCAGAGTGTCTCCCTCACAGCCCCCCTCCCCACAGAGGGACAGAGAACTCACACCAGACACAGTCATCAAGGTAAAATAAGTAAAACATTTTAATATAACTTGTGATAAAGAGACAGCCTGTTTGACTCGCCACATTAGCAAAGCTGTTAATATATACAGTATTCTCTCAGGACATAAAGAAGATTGCCCAGTCACTCTCCAAGGCTATGAAGAGCCCCATTCCACGTCTGGAGTTAGAGATGAAGCCTGGACAACAGACTGATATCAACACTCTGCTCTCTCTGGTGGAGGACATCATCCGGCAGCAGAACCGAGCCAGTGGGGAGTTCTACACTGATGCCTCCAAGAAAGAGGGATCGCTCATTCTATCACTAGGGGTAGCCAATCTGCAAGGTACAGCCCAAGCCTCCATATCCTACATTGATGATCATCAGTATTGGTTAAAAGTTTAAAACTATGTCTGACACACATATTACCTATGCCCCTCTGTTTTCAGATAGCAGCCTGTGTGGGAGCCCTGAGAAGACTGGGGATGGGTGCCAGAAAAGAAGCAACAACAGCCAGTATCTGTACAGGCAGCTACGCCATGTAGAGAAGGAGCTGAGCCTACTGGGACCCTCTCGCTTCCCCAACCCACACAGCTACTGCCTGGCAGTGCAGCAGGTCCAGAGCATGAAGGGGCTGCTAGAATCCCACCTCTCCTCTTCCAGCCTGGGAGAGGACCTGCTGTCTCAAAGCCCAGGCCAAGCAGAGAGCAATGATGTTGACAGTGGCAGTAAAAAGTGCTGTCAAGGCGGGCTTCCCTGGTGGTTTGTGTTTATTGGCTGGATACTGGTGTTAGCCACCAGCGGAGTATCAGGATACTTCACCATGATGTATGGGCTGACCTATGGGAAGGACCGCTCTATAAGCTGGCTCATCTCCATGGTGGTGTCTTTCTTTCAGAGCCTCCTAGTCATTCAGCCGCTGAAGGTGAGAAATATCAGATTAGAACTTTCTTATTTCAATGTAAAATATCTATCTGTTATTTAGGTATTGCTATGTGGATTTCCTATCACAGGTGCTATGCTTTGCAGCCTTCTTTGCTCTCGTTCTGAAGAAGGTTGATCAGGAGGAGTATGGGGATCCAAAAATCGAGGGGGCACTCAGAAACCCAGGTTCTTTGTTTACCTTATTCACAGTTTTGTGGAAATTCTGTTTACTTGTAGACTTTTACAACATTAAGCAGTGTGAGAGATGACACAATCTGGTCCACAGATGACCCTGATGTAGTGCGGACTGCCAGGAGGGATAGCACATGCAGCTTCTACCAGCCCCCTCCTCCCACAGACATAGAGAGGATGAGGAACAACATGATCAAGGAGCAGAAGGTCTTCGCCCTCATCAAGGAGATTCTCAGTAAGAGGAACCACAGTCATTCACTGTCAGTACTAATCATTAGTACACATAGTTGCATGTTTAAGACATATGATTCTGTTGCAGCCTACATGGGGTTCATGTGGATGTTGCTCCTGGTGGCGCATGGTCAGAGGGACCCTAACGCTTACTTCCTGACTCAGCACATTCGTCAGAGCTTCAGCCAAGGGATCTCAGATAGCATGAGCCACAGAGATGTGTTCACCTGGGCAAATACCTCTCTTCTCAGCAACCTCTTCGGAGAGTACCCAGGTAGGATTCTCTACTTCTCAAAAGAAAGAGGATGTTTATTTTTGGGAGAAACATGAAGCTCAAAAATGTCCAAAAGAAACAATCCTGAAGGAAGTTTGACAAATGAAGGCATAGATTGAATCCTGTGTCAACAAAAGCAAATGCTGTGTTATAGGTTTCATCACAGATGGGAACTCCAAACTGGTTGGTAATGCCCGTCTTCGCCAGGTGAGGGTGCAGAAGAACTCCTGCTGCATCGCCCGCTCCATGAGCCAGTCTGTTCCTGACTGTCATGCTCCATACTCATGGGAGGTGGAGGACATGGGCTCCTATGGGCCAGGCTGGAACCGCTCTGCGAGTGAAAACACCTCAAAGACCCTTTGGAGCCCCTGGCAGTACCAAACCCAGGCCCGACTCAGAGCCCAGCCCATCTGGGGCAGTGTGGTTCTCTACAGGGGAGGGGGGTTTGTGGTGGACCTGGGCCCTGACTCACAGAATGCTAGCAGGTAAGCTCCCAATTACGAATGCTTCAAATTGATCACAATTATCATACCATAGCAAATCAATTCCGTCTTGACAGGGCCGGATTACCAATAAATATATAGAATGTATATAATGGAGGTCGGTGACCCTGGGCCCCAAATGCTGTAGTCCGGCCCTGTGTATTGAAATGTAATTAATCCATGTCTTCTCTCCCTGCAGTACCATTCAGCACTTGTTTGACAACATCTGGCTTGATATGTTCACCCGAGCAGTCTTTGTAGAGTTCACCGTGTACAATGCCAATGTCAACCTCTTCTGCATTGTCACACTCATGCTGGAGACTACAGCTGTAGGTGAGACAGTTGTTAAATCACTCCATGAGAACAGCACAAAGTAAGTATTTTAAGGAATACAAAGCTCAGATTGTCAGCACCTGCCTTACTCTCTCAGGAGCGTTTCAGTTTGGCAGTGAGCTGCAGAGTGTCCGACTGTACCAGTCCACCGGTGGACTCCACATCTTTCTAATGGCTTCTGAGGTCATCTATTTCCTCTTTATCCTCTACTACATGTATGTTCAGGTAAGCCTTAGTGTAAATACCTTTCTTATGTGTAATGAGTATAACAATGTCTAGTGCCATTGTTCTGGAATTCCTCCTCAGTCTGACCGTTCTCCTTTCCTCACAGGGAAAGCTGATGAAGCAGCAGAAGTGGGCTTACTTCAAGACAAAGTGGAACCTGCTGGAGCTGGCCATCATCCTCCTGAGCTGGAGCGCACTGTCTGTCTTCATTAAGAGGACCCTGTTAGGGATCCGGGACATGGAGTACTACCACAACCATAAAGACCAGTGAGTTCATACTGGGTTGGGGTATCATGGGTTTGTTTTCCATCTTTATCCTCAGTCTCACATCTCTACTGTTGGTCAGTTGCTCCTGTGTGATGTTCAATTTCTCCGCTCTCTGTCCAGGTTTGCCAGTTTCCGTGAGACAGCCACGGCAGATGCAGTGCTGGGGTATCTGGTCGCATTCCTGGTGCTACTGGCTACAGTCAAACTGTGGCACTTGATGAGGCTCAACCCCAAGTTACACATGATCACAGCCACACTGCAACGGGCCTGGACTGACATATCAGGCTTCCTCGTGGTCATCACCATTATGTTCCTGGCCTATTCTATCGCTGTAAGGGTCTTCCTGGAAAACTTTCATTCTTGTGCTTTCGTTCTCCTACTCCTCTTCAATTTAACTGAATCTTTCACTTTTCACAGCTGAGTTGTGAATTATTGCGCTTTGAGACTAATTCTAGCATGTGATCATCGTCTGCAGTCTAATCTGGTGTATGGCTGGAAGCTGTACTCATATAGGACTCTCCTGGATTCTGCTCTGACCATGGTCAGCTTGCAACTGGGCATCTTCAACTATGACGAGGTCAGTAAAGGACAGCTCTTCTAGACTCCGATGACTGCTTGTAGTCATGATGGTAGCTTTGTGATTAAATTCTGTAACTTCTCCTTCTAACCTAGGTTCTTGATTACAACCCGGTACTTGGTGTGTTCCTCATCGGCTCCTGCATTATATTCATGACCTTTGTGGTTCTGAACCTGTTCATCTCTGTCATCCTGGTGGCGTTCACTCAAGAGCAAATACATCACAAGGTACTGTGCATCATAATCATATAATATTCTGTGCTTATCCTAATTTATACAACGGATGGATCTAAACCTGAATGCTGGTTGGTTAAAACTGCATTCCAGCCGGTGTCTATTCCACAAGTTACCACCTGCTAAATCGTTAAAATGCTTATTTACTCTGTTCCATCTGACTGTCAACCCAGCCAGGCAATTTATAAACTTGATTTCCACTAAGTGCAGCTAGGTTTCAGTCTTTCCAGCTTCAGGTTGAAGTGATTGTGTTAGCTGTGTTGTTGGCTAGCTCCTCTGAACAACAGTGTCCTGACGAGTGAGCACATTGTCTACGCCAGGCGAAATCGTGTCTCATTAGCTCATTGTTATGGATGTATCCAAGTAAATGACAATAGAAAACAGTTTAAACAAATGCAAATGCAGCTACTTTGCTCTATTCTGGCTACACTTTTTGACGTGACTGTAAGTTATCCGTAGTTGGCTAGCTAGCAAGCAAGGGATAAGAACATTGCCAGCCAGTATGGCAATGGAAAATTTAGAATGAACGACTGGGTTGTGTCCATAAATACAGAACAAAAAGACTGAACGACTGGGTCGCGTCCATAGATACAGAACAAAAAGACTGAACGACCTTCCGGCTTGGGTAGCTACCCTAGGACTATATATTGTGGAAGGATGAAATATTGTGAATAAATTCATCAAAATAAAGTTTTTAATGAAAATATGTCAATCATTATTTGAATATGTTGATAATGCCCTCGAAGCCGTTGTTTGGAGGATTCGTCTCGGGCCTAACAACACCCATGCCAATATATCCTCTAAACACCAGCTTCTCTGGCAATTTCACTTAAATAATACAGTATCAACACCACCATTTAACAGTGACCATTGGCTACTGTAGGTGTATTAATTTAAGACCAATACATCAGATTTGACTGATGAGGTCTAAAACTTTTTTTTTTACAGCCGTCAGAGGAGGAGGAGATAGTGGATATGATGCTGATGAAGCTCTGCAGCTTGTTTGGGATCAAATGTAAGACAGAGGAGAAAGATGAAAGTAACAGTCCCAAGGTGAATACCAACAATGCCTCTGTTACTAAAAAATAACCCTTCACTATATCCTCATAGATGCTTACTTCTCAGTAAAGATCTGCCATTCTGTATGAATTGATATTGGAATTGATTTCATTCATGTTACTCAATAGGAGTATTAAAACATGTTATATCAAGACTTTTGCACCACTTGTATGGTTGCTTGTAGCTGTTTAATCAAATCTAGCTATGTTCTAACAAGATGTACAGGAAATAATAATCCCTCTATCTAACAATTCTGCTTTTTCAATATAAATAGATAATTAAAATGGTGTTGAACCATAGCAAACTGTATTCTGTCTTCATTATAATGGGTTGCATTAAGATCGGATAAAAGGTGACTGTTGTGGACAGTGCAAGTAATTCTGATCACCTTCCCTAGGATAAAGAACTACTACAGAAATGGTTTAGTACAGTTTTTTTCTGTGTATTTGAGTATTTTCAAATACACATCCTGTATTTGAGTATTTTCAAATACACAGCGTAAAACATGTACCTTTAGTTGAATATTTCCTTTTACAATGATAATAACCAAGTGCCTCCCCAGTATATTTTGAGTAAGATTTACTGTAATTTCACAAAACCTAGAGAAAAATGAATTCATTTACTTTTTATGATGATGTTTAACAATTATTTTCCCATTTTGTCCAAGACAACACCTTTTTTTCCTTTAATTTATCAGCTTCACCCTATAGGACATTATGTCACACCGTTGAAGCTGGTTGAGAGAATTCCAAGAGTGTGCAACGCTGTCATCAAGGCAAAGGGTGGATATTTGTAGAATCTCAAATATAAAATATATAAACACTTTTTTGGTTACTACATGATTCCATATGTCTTATTTCATAGTTTTGATGTCTTCACTATGATTCTACACTGTAGAAAATAGTAAAGAATAAAGAAAAACCCTTGAAAGAGTAGGTGTTCTAAAACTTTTGACCGGTAGTGTATATGTATGTATGTGTGTCTTTCAGAGGGGTTGAGTTAAAAAGGGGAAGTAACATTTCGGTTGGACTTTGTGTGCAATTGACCAATAAACTGATCTTAGTAATAATATATTGTATTGGGGGCTATGGAGGGGGTGGGGAACGAAGTGCTGCTGGATATGTACGGCACAGTCGCCCTCCAAAACAACACATATTTGGTTAGTAGAGAGTATTTTCCACCCCCACTGAGACAGGTAGTAACGTTTTTTTTCTCTAAAGCCCAATATTCTCAACATAACAGTGTCAACATAAAAAAAATAAAAAAGGTTAACCATATTTTTGATTAGATTTTATAAATTACTTTTCACCTTTTCTTGTTGCCACAATAAAAGTGTCCATTTTAATCAGCTAATTATATTATTACAATCTGTTGAAATGCAGGCTTTTATTTTATTAAGGTTTCCTTATTCCCCTACAAAATTGACGTCATAATTTGTGCTGCTGGCAGAATAGTACTGGGTTGAGAGCGGGAACATACAGTAGTTCATGTTGCCTCTAATACTTCTACTACTAAAAAATTTAAACTATTTTGATTTGTCCTTGATATACTTTGAAAAGGAAATTCTGACTGTAAAGATATGTTGATTTCTTATCACTTGAATAAGGTCTCTCTCTAACCAGAGTAGCCTACAGGAGTATATAACACTGCCTACTGGGCACAATTATGGTAAACTGAATACAGGCTGCATTGTGTGCTACTGTACATCACTGGCAGACTTAAACACAGAGTAAAACTCGGAGGCTGATGACAGAGGGGCCCGGAGGACCTTATTACAGCCCATTCACCGTAGGCCTGTGCTCTGTTTGTTTGTGAATAAGGATAATGCGTCCAATGGGAAATCACAAAGCCAGACTGTAAAGTGGACAGCCCTTTGTTGGAGCCAGAACATGGTTGCAGGGAATTGCTGACGTCAGTCCCCTTTAAAGACAGCATGTCACCAGGCTGCCTGTAACAGTCACAGGTGAAGAGGTGAAGATGGACAGCACTAATCTCTCTGTGTTACTCTTGACGACTCTCCTCTTAAGCCTGTCTTGTGCTGAGGATGAGATAGCAGCTCTATCTTGCCCAGAGTACCAAGAGGGCTTTGACGGCTCCTGTTATGAGTTTGTGGGTCTACATCGTTCGCGTTCCTTCCTCAGTGCACAGGGTTGGTGTGAGCGGGGTGGTGGACACCTGGCCTTCATTTTAAATGACGAAACCCAGCAGTTCCTACAGAAGCACCTGCAGCCGGAGCAGGACTGGTGGCTAGGTCTGGCACCTGCCTCCCCGAACCTAACACTGGACTCTGCTGCTCCTGAGGGTAAGAATACAACTGAAGAAAACACTCATTGCCATCAACATATTGTATAATAATAGATATGGTCATGCAAAGGAAATCAAAGGTTGAGAGTAGACGGTGTTGTGCAAGGATGTATTTGCAAGGAGTTATTTTATTATGTGTTAGAGTGTATGATTTACTTAAAGTCTTATGAAATTGCCACGATATGAGAGAATTTCCATGTCAAAGGACCCATAAGCACTAACAAGTGAAGTTCATAGGATCATGTCAAATCTGGCGTCAAATGAAAGCTATGAGTCTATATTTTTTAAAGCATTTCCAAATCATTTCCCAATCATTTTCTATCCTAAATATTAGGAATAACGAGCAAAGGCTTTGATTGCTGGTCAAACATATGGAAAAGTGGTCTTAGAAAACATCTAACAGAAAAACTCTTAAAAGTTAAATGACGTAGACGTCTATGATCGGTTCAGAATTGCTCCGGTTCTGACCAATCACATTTTGTCTTGTTTTGGGAGGAGCTCATTAAAATAATAGCCAGTTTGTAGAATAATACCCAAATACGCAAATGTGGATATTGCATTTTTCTACCTGTGTGTACCTATTAAAGGTTACATCACCATGAAGAGAATGACATTCATATCCATAATTATCAATTTCTGTGTAGTACAGATTAGGGACCCATGATGAAATTATGTTACCACAATTATGTTACCAGGTGTGTAAATCCACTTCACTTTCTGTAGTTCAATAACCAAAATAGATTTTTTCAAAGTCAAGGTTTCATGTCGTAGCTGACCTGGAGCAGATATTTAACTGAGTTTATGGAAAACGTGATCACATTAAAAACTGAGGGAGATTTTATCAAAATTCAGTTACCAAACTCTGCACAGTTCTTCCAGTAAATGTGTTTTTGTTCAATGTAAATTGTTAAAAGTAGACGTGAAAAAGTCTCGCAATTACGTTACCATGGAATTTCCCATGATGACTTTGTGTGAGAGTAGGCCTAGATATTGAATTGATATTTGAAAGAGATAATAATCCTACTACTTTACTGAGCTGTGGTGGAAGTATTCCTCAAAATCTGTTTTTTCATGATTATTTTCATCAGAAATCAGTTAAATTCCCAGTCTCCTAAACTAACATGATCCGCCCACCTGCCTACCACTTCTCATGAGACAAAGATGGTTACTCTTGGTCTTGTTTTATTAGTGGACCTTCTTTGATCTGCCAGTAAAACTGGAAGTAGACACAGGCTGGGTTTGGTGGCTATCTCACAAGTCAGCTGGCCTGTCTGTCTCCCCCTGGGAGATTTATTATGTGTTTATCTCACACCATTGCTAGGAGACAGTCACATTTGCATATCTCCTTTTAGCAGCACCTATCGGATGAGGAACACTTCATTCAATAGGGTCTTCAATTGGGTATTCTGTCCAGTCCTTTGATTTAGACAGGCCTTGTTTATTCCCACACAAAGGACCAACTTTATCACCTATTCACAGTCGGCTCCTGTGGCATTGACTTTGTTTTCTTACGTCATATCCCTTACTCTGCTTTTTAAGTGTTTCATTACGTGTATTAGAGTATTAACTGAATGATGTATCAGTATGAACAGCTGTGATATCATTTTGTAGGAATATATGTATGTCATAAATATAATACTTATATACTCTATATAGAACATAATACTTTCATTGGTGTTTGTGCTGTACATCCTCAGGCCCTCTCTCCTGGCTTGATGGCTCTGATGTCAGCTACTCTAACTGGGTGAATGACCCTGATCCAGACGCTGGCTGTGGTCACATACTGAGGAGCTCAGGGTTTCAGTGGGAAGCAACAAGCAACTGTAGCCAGGAGCTGCACTTCATCTGCCAGTTTGGTTTGTATTTGTTGTGTGCGTGTGTGTGTGTGTGTGTGTGTGTGTGTGTGTGTGTGTGTGTGTGTGTGTGTGTGTGTGTGTGTGTGTGTGTGTGTGTGTGTGTGTGTGTGTGTGTGTGTGTGTGTGTGTGTGTGTGTGTGTGTGTGTGTGTGTGTGTGTGTGTGTGTGTGCGCGCATGCAGAATAACAAGGTAGCGAGGAATATACGGTATGCTCTTGCTATTCTCTTTCACTCTGAAATTATTAAGCCTTATTTACTTCTTTGTCTCAGAGTCTGGCCGATCCATTGCTTGTGCTGACCACAATGCCACACTACAGTGTGGTTCTGGTCAGGTGATTGAGATTGATGACAGCTTCTATGGTCGTAAGACAGTTCACTACTGCAGGACGAGTCCCGCTTCTTCAGCCACCTCCACACAGGAGGAATGTAGCTGGATAGATGTTGTAGATTCAGTGACAGGTATGGTGTGAAGTCTAATGTTTTTGAAACTGTTGAAATATTGTGCAAGGTGTATTTTGTCCATGAATGTTGCTCCATCCATCACTCAGGATATGGATATACTGTATGTTTTGGTTTGACTATTGATTCAAGAATAGTCTTGTTCAAATCAAATCAAATGTATTGGTCACATACACGCGGTTAGCAGTTGTTATTGCGGGTGCAGCGAAATGTTACATTGTATGAGTAAGAACATTAAAAGTCCAATGCAGCTATTTTTATCTCAGTTTCAAATAATTTCTGGGTAATAATTAAGTGCCTTACTGTGATTGTTTTCAATTAAAATGGTCCAAAAAAATAAAAATAAATGCTTCTTAGGGCATAGTGGCATTTCTAAAGCAAGACTTTTGCTAGGACTGTGTAGGAGTGATCTGAGTGGGGAGGGGAAAACTGAAAACTAGCTGTTATTGGCAGAGAGGTTTGGATTGAACGTATTTCTTATTGGTCTATTAACTCATTTACCACCTAGTGATGTCACCAGGCAGGCTAAACTCCATCCCACCAAAACAGGCTGAAATTTCACACAGTCTTTTCAAACAGCTCTTAAACTAAAAGCACATTATCATAATTTTCCAAATTTCACAGTATTATTCCAACCTAATAGTGTGGAAATATATAAAACACAGGAAAAGCATGTTTTTGGCTGCACTGGGCCATTAAGCAAAGTGCTTGTAATGGGTCAAAATAATTGCCTGCTGTTCAGTATTTGATCATTACACTTTTAGGACCTGCTGCTTAAAGTAAAAATCAGAAATGCAAATATTGTAAAGCAAACACAGATTCAATAAAGGGCCCAGATACATAGATGCAGCAATGAAACTTAATTCCACTTTAGCAAGAAGCTATTACAAAACAACTGCCTGATGAACAATAATTAAACATTGAGCTCTTAGAACATGCTTGCATTTGCAAAGCGTAGAGCAGAACTGTAAATATTCTAAAACACACAAACAGGTTCAACAATGGCACCAGATGCATTGAGGCAGCAATAAACTCAAAAGATGTCTTTGTGTCTCAACGAAAACCATAACAGAGGTACAGCTGCTGGTACAATGTCAAGACTGAAAGGAAAGCGACAAAATATATCCTTTCTTTTTGAAATTACAAGCTTTAAATGGTTGTGATAGCGTAAATGAAATCCAAACCTACTGCACAGTGTGCACTAGTGTCCCTCCCATGTTTCATATTTTCAGAGTACTTTTATACTATTATAATGATGATTTTGATGATAATTATGATGGAAAACTCTCCTCTACTATTTCTTCACCTCTACTAATGTGCATAATTTCCAGGAGACTGCCATGGGCAGCAGGCGTGCCAGGCCACTGCAGATGTGGCCTCCTTCGGTGAACCCTGCCCAGGGCTGGGAAGCTACTTGTCTGTGGAATACCACTGCAAAGATGGTCAGAACACTTTTCTCATGTCTCTCTCACTGTCTCTCCTTCGCTCCCCTCTACATTCCATTGAAATAGCCAAGTATGTTTTCAGCTAGTGAAGGCCTCGATTTACAGTTTTTCTAATGTTGTATTTCAACACATTATGAGTCGTGGCTAGCACACACAGTCACAATTTAACCTAGCCATGTCTGTGGTCCACAGGTCTCCACTTAGTAACGAGCAAGTTGGCTGCCGTCTTTGACAGCGTCTCCATAACAGTGAAGTGGCTTCTCCATCCATTCCAGGGCAACCTGACCTGCACTCTAAGTGCTGGAGATGGGCACAACATTGATCCTTATAGTCCAGAAGAGTGAGTAACGTAGTAATGTAAATCACCCAACATCAAAGGCAAAAAGTCCAGAACTCATTCACAATTAATGGAATTTCCACTCTCACAGGTTGGAGAGCAGTGTGGTTCATAAATACACCCGTCCGGGTGTCTTCATGGTTGGGGTGGAGTGTACCACCAGTGAGTGGCATGTGACAGCTCAGAAAGCCATCACCATTCAGGAGCCCATCAGGGAGTTTGGTGTCATTAAGTGCTATAGCATGAACCTCTCAACACATGGCGCAAACTGCAAGGCCCTGTACGGCAGTCCCTTACAAATCCAGGTTGAAGTAGAAGCTGGTAAGTAAAACCAACATCAGCAGAAATAGAAGCATCCAGTCTGACATTTCCGAGAGTACACATCTTGGTAGAATGAGACAACTTTGCTATCTACAGGTACGAATGTGACCTACAAAATCCACAGTGGTGAGATGTTGGTGGCCACTTCATCAGCAGTCAGAGGAATCATCCCCCACAACATCACAGTGAGACCAGAGGTGGAGCAACAGCTGGGCTCTGGCTGCCACCAGCTGACCCTGCATGCCTCTAACGGGGTCTCGGTCTTGGGCGTGTCCACTGAGCTGCAGGTGTGTCTGGTTGAGCCTGTGGAGGGCCTGCTAGGATCAGTGATGGCTGAGGAGGGAGAGTGTCCAGACTCAGACCTCTATGTTAGTGTCTCCCTGGAATGGGGAGCCCCGGTGCAGCTTCTCTTCCAGGTGTCTGGAGCCAACGACAGCATCTCAGAGACCAGACACATGCAAAACAGTAGCATGCAGGTTTACAATATATCAACCACTATCCAAGGTACCTACCTAAATACAATCACAAACATTGACCGAAGATAGGAAAGGTTTTAACTTGTTTATTTATATCAGCTGTTTTGTTACAGGATATTTGCAAGTGAAAGTCAGAGCCTGGAATGTCTTCTCACACATGGATGTGGATGTGGGGAACACAACAGCAGTTTGTCACAACAGTTCAGACTTTCAGACAGAGGAGCATAAAAGACTTCCCCGAGCCAATGTGGAAATCACTTCTGATCCAGAAAGTCCATCTGACTTCACTCAAAGTGTCAGACTTGGGTTAACTGGCTTGAGTGGAGTGCCCGGAATCAGTGAACCAGGGATACAACTTGAATGGGAATGCAGTAAGTATCAAGGCTATCAATGAGAACACTCACATCTCAGTTCAACTCATTAGTAGGCTACAGTAACAAAGTCTATCAAGACTTGTTCAAGTCTTATCTTCAAGGCCTGTGCTAGTTAGAAATCTGAAATCCGAAGATTTTAGTTTTCAGTTCAGGCACAATCTTTTGATGAATAGAATTGTTCTCCTAAACTCACTATTAACAATAACGGTATTTCTCTGGTTTCCGGGTGAAAGTATTGATTGCATAGTACCTTTAATGTCCTTTCAGCACAGATGTTATACTCAAACCATGTTCCCCATTTATTCCAACAGATGAACAATGTAAATGCAGAGACAAAACAAACCAGGAGACTCATGTGATTACAGCAGCCTGTCTTCCAGACCCATTTCATTTTTATATATACAGTTTTACTGTGCAGAAGGAAAATGGGCCCGGGGCAAAAGTGGCTAAAGCAGAGAAATGCATCACTGTTACTCCGCCAGAATTCACCGATGTTATCATAAGGTAAAACGAGGGAGGGTATGGCTCATTAGACAGATGTATAATCCTGAGTGACATTTTGTTTGTTAGGAGAGGTTTGCGTTATCAAACGAGGAAGCTAAATGGTTGATTTGAATCAAATTCTAATTTACAGTAATCTATGTCCCAGAAGATCTATTATATGATAAAAGTTAACCTTTATTATTTTAGTTGTTCTAATTGTAACCCAGTGAACATAAACAACGATGTAAGGCTAAAATTGGAGTGTACCACCACAACGAGTTGCCCAACAGTAGTTTGGCACGTTGAGGACACAAGACCTTTGACTGTAAGTCTAAGACTCCTCTATTGTGCATGTTGCACACAGGCATATTTATGAATAGTGGTTTTCAGTGCATGAATAGATAGAACTTCTGTTGTCTAATTCAAGATTAGATCAGATATACTTTATTAGCCTTCTGCTATTAACCAGCCACTCTGATATACACACAAACACACAGGTGTTTGAAAACATACACACAAACACACAGGTGTTTGAAAACATACACACAAACACACAGGTGTTTGAACACACATACACACACACACACACACACACACACACACACACACACACACACACACACACACACACACAGGTGTTTGAACACACATACACACACACACACACACAAACATGCATTAATTTGTAATTTGTCACATGAGCAAAATAAGTAACTAAATGAATGAAATGAATGCATGTGCATTTTGATTGTATAAAAGCTATAGTCATACTGTGCAACACTTTTAATTTTGAGCTTTCTTCTAGGGAGCCCTCAAACACTGCTACGAAAAAGCAAAGCAAAGACCACTGCTACACAGAATAGACGGTGGCAGTGAATACATGGTGACAAGTGAAAATCTGAGAAATGCACAGTCCAGGTCTCAGAATCTCAATGTGATAGCGTATGGTGGGTATTAATTGACTTATTTGTTGTTATATGTGCTTTAGTTACAGGTAATAGTAAGATGAGCATCACTTATGTTGAACCTGACATCAGAATGTCAAATTAGCCATTGTAATGTGGGCCATAAAATTAATCAAGGTGTTCTAATGTGTTATATTTGAGGTAGTGTATCACTTTATCATGGATATTTAGAGTACTGTACTTCCAGACCAAAATGTACTGAATGCATTTATTTATATAAACTTTTTTTGTAGGTAAGACAACATCTGGCGTTGTCAAGTACACAATTCAGATACCCGGTGTTGCAACACCTGCAACTGTTGCCACTAACATACCGCCTGCTACTACCCTACCTGCTGCTACCACCATCCTACCGACTGCTACTACCATACCAGTTGCTACCATCCCACTGGTAGCTACTACCCTACCGGCTGCTACCACCATACCGGCAACTACTACTGTACCTGTAACTGTACCTGAAACCACAGCCCCAACTACCATCACTAGCATCCCTTCTTGTATAATTTCCCCTCAGTCAGGCACAGTTCTAGATGCTTTCAATATCACCTGTGCAACAACCCTCTGCTCCACAGGCAAATGCCAATATTGTTTCAAAACTGACAAAGGTGAGTTGTCTGAAATCTGTCCACAATGACTTTCCCCTATCAAAGAAGTTGAGTAGCAGGACCCGAAATAAAAAATAAAAAATTCACTGCCCTGTATTCAGATTAAGCTTCATCCAATGTATGAAAATACTTCATATAATATTTATATATATTTCAGATAAACATTTGCGCTGCAGTTATGGAAATGAAGTAAAGTCAATCTTCCTACCTCTCGGGAACAACAGTTACAACTACAGTCTGTCTGTGGTGGTTACTGTAATAAATGGGGATAGAAAAACCAATGCCACAATCACCACTGAGGTTTGTAAAAATCATATAATTTACTTAATTAAATGCATGGAATCAGTTCTGCCTTTCTACTCCATAGAGCGCACATTTATCATTTAGTATCTGGAGCTCTCATTTGATTGTTGTCCCCCAAGGTGTGGCCAGCCAACTCCAGTTCCTCAGTGGAGAATCTGCAGTCTGTGGTGGAGAACACTGTCGCTCAGCTACAGCAGCAGGGGTTGCTCACTGGAGAGACCCTGGGACAGATGTTCAAGTCTGTGTCCGACATTCTGAATATGGGCTCCAGTGAGGATCAGAAAGGTGCCAGGGAGGAGGTAAGAACGGGGTAATATGTTAAGAAGCTTTGATGCCAGGAATGTATGGATGGGCAACTGGTGACCCGTTTTTGTAGGCCCGCGGATCAATTTCCAAAAATGAGGCACCAATTATTATTATTTTGAAATAGCCTTTAAATACTAATAATGAGCAGTTTATAAACTACTTATCAGGGTCTGCTCCAGGCATACGCGGTCACTTAGGGCCCCTGGCTCCTATGACGGGGACCAGTCAAGACAGGGACCAATAAAATAATTGGCCCACGGGGTGCAAGGCCAAATCTCGCTTAGAGCCGCCAAAAGACTAGGGCGGCACACAATTGGCCCAGCGTCACCTGGGTTAGGGGAGGCTGCGGTTGGCCATCATTGTAAATAAGAATTTGTTCTCAGCTGACTTGCCTAGTTAAATAAAGGTTAAATAAAAAAATTAAAAAAGTTGTTTAATTGCACAAATGGTTTGATTGCACAAATCAGTTGACTGTGTGTGGGTATGGATGTGGGTACGCAGACCCACAAGCCACTGCATCTCCTCATGAAGTTGCCCATCCCTGGTCTAAATTAGACATTATACTAAACTAAAAGAGTTAAGCTAAATGAGTATGAAGTTCAAGACAAAAGGTAGTGTCTCTTTAGATGGATGTTTGTGAGGTATTCTGATTGATGTTCCAGCTGCGAGAACAGATGCTGAGCAGCATGACTGCAGTGCTGAAGAGTGTCCCAAACAACACTCCTCAGGAAGTACAGGTGACGGCCAGAGCAGTGGCAGCCATCACCAAGCGGAGGGACGAGGTCAATTCCGCTGCTCAGGTACACTTGGATATGAGAGCAAGGCAACATAATCTTCCCCAAACATGTATTGCTGAAAAAGAGCAGAGATTTAGTTCCCAATGGTCTATGTTGTGCTGTGGATCTTTTCCAGCTAGAAGCTAGCTCCCTGGTGGCAGACCTCAGCTCTTCCCTCATCTATATGAATGTCAGTGAGAATGGTAGAGAAGAGGAGATGGTGCAGGCAGCTACACCAATTGTAGAGGCAGCCAGCAATATCCTGGGAGTCTCTTCAAATGCAAGCACACAGGTGATATACTGTATATGCCTTCACTGAGTTCCCTGATGACAGTAATGAACTACGGTTACTTTTCAGGCCTACTGAATTTGTTTGTCTTTCACAGAGAAAGGTCTCAACGATTCTCCTTAACAGTATGGAAAATGTGCAGAGTGCACTGTTAAATGGGAAAAAGGTTGGTCAGGAGCCTGCCATTATCAAGAGCCCCGAGATCAGTGTGTATGCTAACAGGCAAGAGGAATGTGAGAAAGAACATTACTATAAAAAACACAAGGCCTGTAGCATAAATACAATTTGAGATATGTAACTTGTATTTACAAAACAATATCTCAAAAACAAAATGCTACTGTTAATTTGTCACAATATTGAGTTACAGTATATTTATTAAAGACTCTCTTCTCTTAGAATGTCTCCAAATAGCATTCAGATGCAGTCTATAAACATCCCAGATAGCTCCTCTGCAAGCTTCTCCTTCCCTCCCCTGGGTGCTGATGTCCTTGCTCCAGATGAGCCAGTGGATGTGAGAGTAAGTGTGAATGTCTGCGAGTGAATGTGTGGAGGTTAATAAGGGATTTATCATGCAATTGTCTGTTCATTTATTGTGGACGGTTTTAAAACTCATTCTCTTTTCTCATAATTTCCTTATTTTGACAGATGTTGAGTTTTGAGAAAAACCCTTATTCTTGGAGTGATGGGGGTAACATCAGTGGCGCCATGGGGTCAGTGTCTCTCACCAGACAGGATGGATCAGCCATCCCTGTGGAGAACCTGTCTGAGGAGATTGAGGTCAGAACCCTGCAAAATGACTAGCAATTTTAGTGGGGACCTTTCTCTTAAGAGCCCTTGTTGTCCAATATTTACAGTATATCTTCTAAGATAATGTCCAAGACTTATACTTTAAAGACTATATGATCAAGTAGACATAATTATGATGTCAGTTTTATATATTACAACATCTTCTATGATTCTCAGATCCTCTTGCCGAGACTTGAAGGAGGGCAGGTGAACAGCACAATCCTTGACCTGGGAAACTACAGCACACTGATGATTGACATCCCTTCATCGGACGTAACACTGGTGCTAAAGATGGAGCCCTCAGAGGACATACCATTTGTACTGTTGCTGGGGTATAAAGACTACCCAAAAGACAAGCAATATATAGCCAAGACTCAGATGCCTCACCAAGGCAATTCACAAGGTGATCAACCTCCTGAACTGACTTCTTGTAAATGGCAGAAACATAGAACTATTGTGAAGTATAATTAACAAATAGAAAGATACATGTGCTTGTGTTGTGTTTATTTTGGCTACAGAGAGATACACCTGGGTTCTGGGTCCCAATGATTTGACAGGAAAAGTTGGGGTGCACTACCTTGTGGTGAGGCCCATTGTAGAAGCAGGGGTCAAATCTGTCAACGCCACTGTGACTGTCACCTCCATTGCTGCCCAATGCAAGTATTGGGATGAAACCAAATCCACCTGGAGTGAAGATGGCTGCAGGGTGAGTGCAACAAACACCTTATCATAAAATATTGGCACATCACTGCAACCAGGCTCTGCTAAAATCAAAAGCATAAACTGACTGTCTCCTTAGGTTGGTCCTTTAACCACGTCATTGGTCACTCAGTGCTTATGTAACCATTTGACCTTCTTCGGGAGCTCTTTCTTCGTCATGCCCAACCTTGTGGATGTGTCCCGTACCGCTGAGCTCTTTGCCACCTTCTCAGACAACCCAGTGGTGGTGTGCTTTGTTGGTGCCATCTTCGTTGCTTATCTCTTGGTGGTCGTGTGGGCACGCAGGAAGGACATCCAGGACATAGCTAAGGTCTGCCTTGAACAATCATTGCTGCCATTTTCTAGATAAGTTTTGTCCAGACCATACAGACACCTTGAGAACACGCTACTCTGTTGACCCAATCAGATTTATAGTGCTTAGATTTACCGGTTTGAGAATGTATCATCCTGTTGGTTTGCTGTTGACGCAGAGTTTTACCTTGTAGTGTTACTTCTTGTAGGTGAAGGTGACAGTACTGGAAGATAATGACCCCTTGGCTGAATACCGTTACATGCTGAATATCAGCACTGGGCATCGGCGTGGTGCTTCCACCTCCTCTCAGGTCAGTACCAACAGTTCCCACTGCTGCAGGACATCATATTCTGTTCTCTGATAAAACCACACTCAGTCATATTGACACTGTGTTGCTGCTGCAGGTTACCGTGACTCTGCTGGGCACGGAGGGAGAGAGTGAGCCACACCACCTCACTGACCCTGACAAGCCTGTGTTTGAGAGGGGTGCAGTGGATACGTTCCTGTTGACCACACCCTTCTCCCTGGGGGAGCTGCAGAGCATCAGGCTGTGGCACGACAACTCAGGGGGGCACCCTGCCTGGTAGGAAAGTGGTTGGGGAGGATGTCTCACAGTAGAATAGGGACATTTACTTTAATTAAAGCTGACGTTTGAAATTGTGGATGTAGTTGAGAATAACGGTTTTCATGCAGGTATATAAACAAAGTGATGGTGCAGGATCTAGAAACTGGACAGAAGTGGCACTTCCTGTGTAACTCATGGCTGGCCATAGATATGGGCGAGTGCATCCTTGATCAAGTTTTCCCTGTTGCCTCTGACATGGATTTGAAGAAATTCAGGTGAGGTAAAACATGGATGCACCTTGTTATGGCAATTTATGAATCCCTAGACAATTGTCCTTCATGTAACTAAAGCTTCTTACACTGTATGTTTTGCAGTAATCTGTTCTTCATGAAAACGGCAAAGGATTTCCGTGATGGCCACATCTGGTTTTCTGTGATCAGCCGGCCTCCAACGAGCACCTTCACATGTGTCCAGCGAGTCTCCTGCTGTTTCTCTCTGCTGCTCTGCACCATGCTGACCAGCATCATGTTCTGGGGCATCCCTACCGACCCCTCTGAGCAGACCATGGACCTGGGTATGGATGCCAGCACAGTATTGGTGCTGAATGGAAATGGTAGGTTTTCAGAAGAATAACTCTTTCTTCTTTCTCTTTCTACTCCTGAAGGTCATATCGAGTTCACATGGCAGCAGGTGATGATTGGAATTCAGAGTTCAATCATAATGTTTCCAATTAATCTCCTCATTGTGAGTATCTTCAGAAACACCCGGCCCCGAGAGACGAAGCCTGGAAAGCCCAAGGCAGAGGTGTCCAAGCAGGGGAAGACTGGCAGAGTGTCTCCCTCACAGCCCCCCTCCCCACAGAGGGACAAAGAACTCACACCAGACACAGTCATCAAGGTAAAATAAGTAAAACATTTTAATATAACTTGTGATAAAGAGACAGCCTGTTTGACTCGCCACATTAGCAAAGTTGTTAATATATACAGTATTCTCTCAGGACATAAAGAAGATTGCCCAGTCACTCTCCAAGGCTATGAAGAGCCCCATTCCACGTCTGGAGTTAGAGATGAAGCCTGGACAACAGTCTGATATCAACACTCTGCTCTCTCTGGTGGAGGACATCATCAGGCAGCAGAACCGAGCCAGTGGGGAGTTCTACACTGATGACTCCAAGAAAGAGGGATCGCTCGTTCTATCACTAGGGGTAGACAATCTGCAAGGTACAGCCCGATTGGGGTGGGGGGGGGGGGTTGTCTGTATTTCACTGCTGATTGATCTGATAACATGTCCAGAGATTCAATATTTACAGTATATTGTGGCCAATGTTTAATCATTGCTTTCAGTCAGCCAAAGGATAATCATATGATGTATGGCTTTAACCGAAACTCAGAACTTATAACCAGATCAAAAACAGCTATGTTCCAGAATCCTATGTCACCTCTCACCTTACAAGAAACCAAAGGTCATGTGTGCCACATTGAGAACTGGGATATTGCCTCTTGCAATTAAGGTAAGTAGGTTTAACGCAATAACTGAAGAAGAGCAGCTAGGGGACGATTTAGGGAACGTCGAGAATTAACTGTACTTTACTGTACTTTATATGATGTTATAAGAGTAACCTTGTTTGATAAAACGCAACAACTGAAACCAGAAATATTCTTGGTTAGATAAGAAGCGAAACTGGAATGGTTATTTCGAAAATAAGTGTTCCTGGTTACACGTTGTTTCCAAAGCATGGAAGATCATCATCAAGATAAGCTACACTGAGTTTACAAAACATTAACAACCCCTGCTCTTTTCATGACATAGACTGAACAAGTGAATCCAGGTGAAAGCTATGATCCCTTATTGATGTCACTTGTTAAATCCACTTAAATCAGTGTAGATGAAGGAAAGGATATTTTTAAGCCTTGAGACAATTGAGACATGGATTGTGTATGTGTGCCAGAGGGTGAATGGGCAAGACAAAAGATTTAAGTGCCTTTGAACGGGGTATGGTAGTAGGTGCCAGGTGCACCGGTTTGAGTGTGTCAAGAACTGCAACGATGCTGGGTTTTTCACGCTCAACAGTTATCAAGAATGGTCCACCACCCAAAGGACATCCAGACAACTTGACACAAGTGTGGAATGCATTGGAGTTAACATGAGCCAGCATCCCTGTGGAATGCTCTCCACACCTTGTACGTGGGTGAAATGGGGTGCAATTCAATATTAGGAAGGAGTTCCTAATGTTTTGTACATTATTTTTATCAAAATTGTTCAAGCTCAGTAAATTTAGTTGTTTATGGACAACAATATTCAAATCTTGTCTCTGATTTTCAAGCTAATTTAAGTCAGGACTGAGACTGGACCACTCAGGAAAACACAACACCTATTGGAAAGCCATTCCGGTGTGTATTTGGCAATGCCCATAACATGATGCTGCCACCACTGGCCTGTATGACAATGTGAAAAGAAGGAACCTAAAAATGCAAGACATTTTAATAATGAAATAAATCAAATATATAATTGCTGTGTTTTCAGAGAGCAGCCTGTGTGGGAGCCCTGAGAAGACTGGGGATGGGAGCCAGAAAAGGAGCAACAACAGCCAGTATCTGTACAGGCAGCTACGCCATGTAGAGAAGGAGCTAAGCCTACTGGGACCCTCTCGCTTCCCCAACCGAAACAGCTACTGCCGGGCAATGCAGCAAGTCCAGGGCATGAAGGGGCTGCTAGAATCCCACCTCTCCTCTTCCAGCATGGGAGAGGACCAGCTGGCTCAAAGCCCCAGCCCAGCAGAGAGCAGTGAGGGAGACAGCAGCAGTAAGAAGCAGGGCGGGCTGCCCTGGTGGTTTGTGTTTATTGGCTGGATACTGGTGTTAGCCACCAGCGGAGTATCAGGTTACTTCACCATGATGTATGGGCTGACCTATGGGAAGGACCGCTCCATAAGTTGGCTCATCTCCATGGTGGTGTCTTTCTTTGAGAGCCTCTTCATCACTCAGCCACTGAAGGTGAGACCTACAGTACAATGTTGTACAATGTAAAATGTCCTGCATTATGTATCTGAAAGCTGGGTATTACTTTGTGGATTTCTTATCACAGGTGTTAGGTTTTGCAGCCTTCTTTGCTCTTGTTCTGAAGAAAGTTGATCAGGAGGAGTATGGGGATCCAAAGTTTGAGGGGGAGCTCCGAAACCCAGGTGCTTTATCTTAAAGCAAATGTTCCATATCTAAGGCATAGCAGCATATCCTTTCTGCTTTCCTTATTCATTGTTCTGGATATTCTGTTTACTTGTATATGAGCTAGCTAAGACTAGATACAGCTTGTTTTCAACTTTTACAACCGTCTTGTCCACAGATGACCCTGATGTAGTGCGGGCTGCCAGGAGGGATAGCACATGCAGCTTTTACCAGCCCCCTCCTCCCACAGACATCGAGAGGATGAGAAACAACATGATTAAGGAGCAGAAGGTCTTCGCCCTCATCAAAGAGATTCTCAGTAAGAGGAACCACTGTCATTCACTGCACTGTCATTCACCACACTCATTGGTTAACATAAATGCTTAAGACATATGATTCTGTTGCAGCCTACATGGGGTTCATGTGGATGTTGCTCCTGGTTACGTATAGTCAGCGGGACCCTAACGCTTACTTCCTGACTCAGCACATTCGGCAGAGCTTCAGCCAAGGGATCTCAGATAGCATGAGCCACGGAAATGTGTTCACCTGGGCAAATACCTCTCTTCTCAGCAACCTCTTCGGAGAGTACCCAGGTAGGATTCTCTAAAGAGGACGTTTATTTCATAGAGAAAGAGGAATAGGGTTTTATCTATTGGTTATTTTTTGCATGCTGTGTTATAGGTTTCATCACAGATGGGAACTCCAAACTGGTTGGTAATGCCCGTCTTCGCCAGGTGAGAGTGCAGAAGAACTCCTGCCGCATCGCACGCTCCATGCGCCAGTCTGTTACTGACTGTCATGCTCCATACTCATGGGAGGTGGAGGACATGGGCTCCTATGGGCCAGGCTGGAACCGCTCTGCGAGTGAAAACACCTCAAAGACCCTCCGCAGCCCCTGGCAGTACCAAACCCAGGCCCGACTCAGAGCCCAGCCCATCTGGGGCAGTGTGGTTCTCTACAGGGGAGGGGGGTTTGTGGTGGACCTGGGCCCTGACTCACAGAACGCTAGCAGGTAAATTAACCTTTACCAAATGTTTAAAAATTATCAGAATTATCAAACCATCTTTGTCGTAGAGAAATATATTATTTTATTCATCCATGTCTTCTGTCCCTGCAGTAGCCTTAAGTATCTGTTTGACAACCAGTGGCTTGATATGTTCACCCGAGCAGTCTTTGTAGAGTTCACCGTGTACAATGCCAATGTCAACCTCTTCTGCATTGTCACACTCATGCTGGAGACCACAGCTGTAGGTGAGACAGTTGTTAAATCACTCCATGAGAACAGCACAAAGTAAGTCTTTAAAGGAATACAAAGCTCAGATTGTCAGCACCTGCCTTACTCTCTCAGGAGCGTTCCAGTTTGGCAGTGAGCTGCAGAGTGTCCGACTGTACCAGTCCACCGGTGGACTCCACATCTTTGTAATGGCCTCTGAGGTCATCTATTTCCTCTTTATCCTCTACTACATGTATATTCAGGTAAACCTTTCTTTACACAGATTTCTTATGCTGTTCTATATTAGAATAAAGCAGGGATGCAAACTGGTGAGGGTCCAAAAAGGTGACACTTTGTTTTTGCACCGAAACATGCAAAAAATCCTGCTAGGGAGAAATGCAGGTTTTAACTAATTAAACAACAAAGAATATGATCTACATTAACAGTCTCTGTGTGTAAAATAAAGTGGTTCATGTGCATCTAACTCACAGCAATCCAATGTTATTTGTTGCCTAGATTTTACTGCAAATGACACTTAAGTCTTGAGAAAAAACAATACACTAATATTGCAGTTAGCCATGACAGCCTTTATAATAGAACGCTTGTGACCTCACACATCTAAGTGTTGCACTTTGGGGAAAAAAAAGAAAACAAATAGAATGAAACAAACAGGCATTCTATTGTTGCTCTATTATATTGGCCACTATAGTTAACATTGATCAAGTGCACAAGGCTACATGTGTGCAAAAATAATGTTCACTGAGTAAAAAAATGTACTAATGCCCCCTCACTCACACACAAGTGTTACTGTCAAGTTCAACACAACAAAAGCAATGTCTTTGGGCTACACTGCACATTATTACATTGTACACTTTCTGCCTGTTGATATCTGTTCTAGAAATGTACCAGCAGAGCATGATACCCTTTGTTGGCATAATTGATCTCTTTCAGGCAGAGAGTACACCTGGCATACCCCTTTTAATCCAGTGTATTAAAAAAGTGAGAAAGAGGAAAAGTGTGTGGTGTTCCTTTGACCTCTCTAGTGTCATCCAGCGCCAGGCCCAACTCCAGGCCCAACTCCAGGCCCAACTCCAGGCCCAACTCCAGTACACTTCATCCCTGAATCCACTTGTTTAACAAGCAACGCCTCATTTTCACCTAATTCTCTCATTCTAAAAATGTACTGCATACTGTAGAGGGAAAACATTAGTTCACAGATAGCAGTTAGTTTGTTAGCTAATTAACTAGATAATATTTCACACAGATTGGCAGGGTCCAGTAAGCAACAAACGCGTTATAACTTGAGGAACGGCAAGGAGTCATAACGTTACCAGTTAATAATATAGTGAATTGGTTAGGTTACTAACGTTAGCTAACTGACTTTATTTGCTAGATAATTTTCACACCATAAACTCAATTATTTGATCCGTTAAATTGCCTAATGTTCCTCAACATTTCTCTGGCTAGTTAACGGAGAATTCAATCCAGCTAGCAAGATACTTAACAATGATAATACTTGTTCCACCACACTTTCTCCCTCACCTCAAACTTTCCAAAAGCCAGTTGTTTTTCTGTTACAGCTTGTTAAGTACGCTTCATCACCTTCTCACCCCCGCGGTCAGGCTTCTCACCTACCTCTTCGTTATCATTCAGGGGACGCTATGCTCTAACTGGCAAACTGCCTTTCTACTCTCTGCTGTCCATAGCGTGCGCTCTTTCCAGAGAGAAAGCTGTATGCTGTAACTAGCAAGCTGGTTAAAACTTCTCTCTTCAGTCGGGTGCTGCATTCTGTTGTTATGTGAAAGATTGGCTGGGCCTTGGATACAGCCAGTATTGCTCCAAACGCGCATCACCTGCTTACAGACAGTAGTGATCCAAAGCCCCCCCAAAAAAACTTTTCTCATCGGATCTACACGAATCATGTAGGTCACCTATTTTGGATTCAAAACGGACGACGAAGTTCACCGAAAGGTGACTAGTTTGCTTCCCTGATAAAAGGCAGATATAATAGTTCTGGAATTCCTCCTCAGTCTGACCGTTCTCCTCTCCTCACAGGGAAAGCTGATGAAGCAGCAGAAGTGGGCTTACTTCAAGACAAAGTGGAACCTGCTGGAGCTGGCCATCATCCTCCTGAGCTGGAGCGCACTGTCTGTCTTCATTAAGAGGACCCTGTTAGGGATCCGGGACATGGAGTACTACCACAACCATAAAGACCAGTGAGTTCACACTGGGTTGGGGTATCATGGGTTTCTGCTTTACTTTCACTAGTCTGCTATCCCTATTGTTGGTCAGTTGCTCCTGTGTGATGTTCAATTTCTCCGCTCTCTGTCCAGCTTTGCCAGTTTCCATGAGACAGCCATAGCAGATGCAGTGCTGGGGTATCTGATTGCATTCCTGGTGCTACTGGCTACAGTCAAACTGTGGCATCTGCTGAGGCTCAACCCCAAGTTACACATGATCACAGCCACACTGCAACGGGCCTGGACTGACATATCAGGCTTCCTTGTGGTCATCACCATTATGTTCCTGGCCTATTCTATCGCTGTAAGGGTCTTTCTGAAACACGTAGCCTATAGGTTGTCCATGGTGCTGTCATTCTCCAACTTCATCCTCATTCCTTTCTTATGTGATGTTATGCTTGTGTATGATGGGTGTCCTCGACTTGCAGTGCGAGTGTCTAACCTGTGATCATTTTCCGTCTGCAGTCTAATCTGATGTATGGCTGGAAGCTGTACTCATATAGGACTCTCCTGGATTCTGCTCTGACCATGGTCAGCTTGCAACTGGGCATCTTCAACTATGACGAGGTCAGTAAAGGACAGCTCTTCTAGACTCCGATTACTGCTTGTAGTCATGATGGTAGCTTTGTGATTAAATTCTGTAACTTCTCCTTCTAACCCAGGTTCTTGATTACAACCCGGTACTTGGTGCGTTCCTCATCGGCTCCTGCATTATATTCATGACCTTTGTGGTTCTGAACCTGTTCATCTCTGTCATCCTGGTGGCGTTCACTCAAGAGCAAATACATCACAAGGTACTGCGCATCCTACACTATGGAAAATTAACCTTGTTCAGGTCATATGTCTTATTTGAACATCAATATATCAGAATCAACAGGAACCAAAACGGCAATACATTTCGACTGAGGCGTTCACTTGACTATCCGTTCTGAGCTCTCTGTTCACTGTTCCACAGCCGTCAGAGGAGGAGGAGATAGTGGATCTGATGCTGATGAAGCTCTGCAGCTTGTTTGGAATCAAAATTAAGAAGAAGGAATACAGTGACAGCCCCAAGGAGAATGGCATGACTGCCTCAGCAACTAACAAAGGATTCTCCACTATATCCTTATAGATGATTACTTCTAAGTACTGGTGTACCACTCTGTATGTGTTCATAGGGAGCTGTCATTTTCCGTTATGTTGCTTCATAGGAGCGGTGATGCATTTTGTTGACTCTAGCTGTTTAATTAGCTAATATATAATGCATAAATGAGGCTATTTGTGCCGTTTTGTGATCTAATGCAAAGCTTTATAAAGATGTTAGAGGAAATAACAGTTCCTTCTGTTACCTCACACTTTTCTGTCACAAATACACATATTTATGGTTACTACAGTAACATGTGAGGAAGAGACACAATGAGGAGGAGAGCAGGTTTCAAAGATAATTCCAATATTGTTGTATTAGTAATATGTCTGTTGTGAAATTAATAAAAATGAACCATAGCAAACTAGTATTTTGTCAATGTTAACCAAATTAACTGCATAAGGATTAAAAACGATTAGACTTATGTGGAGTAGATAACCAAATAGCCAATTCCCTTCTCTCTTTTAATCCATAAAGAAAATGAGAGGGTTTCTTCATAAAAAATAAAGATAAAGTGTCCAACATGTGGGAAGAACATAAACAAACAGTCAGTCCGTAGTCAGAAATGAGCAGTGCTTCCTCATTTCTTCTCCTTCTTCTCTTTCTTAGTGTCTCCCTTCTCTTTCTCCTTCTCTTTCTCCTTGTCCTCTTTCTTCTCTTTCTTGCTATCATCTTTTTCCTGGCCTTCCTTCTTCTCTGCATCTCGGTTGGCGATCTTGTTGTTGATGAGGTTGTGAAGAGCAACCACGGAGCGGATGAGTGAAGCCAGGTAAACCACCAGCATCTGGTCATTGGTCTTGAGGTAAAACGCCTTGATGAACTCTTGAAGGTTGACGTCAGGCAGCAGGTTGAAGACGTCCTGCAACTGGTAGATGATCTGGTGGTTTATGGGCAGTTTACCTGTGGCAACTTTGTCCAAATACCCTTTGATATCCACTAACTTGCAGTTGAGGCCCTTTAGGCCATGCACCTGGTTGGTGATTTGTTGAGACAGGGTGCCAACTGTTGTGTCCTTGATGTCGCTGGATAGAGATACAAAACATTTTATTTTAGCGACTTGCATGTTATGTCAACCGGTTTCCCTTTTTGGTGGAAAAACTGGCCTTAAATGTTTATGGTACGAATCAGACCTGAATTCTAATAAATAATTTGATTACTTTCACATACATTTAAAGCACATATTCAGAAATATTTTATGTGAAAAGTAGTTGAATATTTGAGTGTACACTGAACAAAAATATAAATGCAATATGTAAAGTGCTCCCATGTTTCATGAGCTGAAATAAAATATCCCAATAATGTTCCATACTCACAAAAAGCTTTCTTTCAAATTTGGTGCACAAATTTGTTTACTTCCCTGTTAGTGAGCATGTATCATTTGCCAAGATACTCCATCCACCAGACAGGTGTGGCATATCAAGAAGCTGATTAAACAGCATGATCATTACACGTGCCCCTTGTGCTGGGACAATTTGAGGCCACTCTAAAATTTGCAATTGCAACAAATTTGTTTTGTCACACAACACAATGCCACCGACGTCAAGTTGAGGGAGTGTGGCCAGAGAATGTAATGTTAATTTCTCTAGCAGTACGTCCAACCGGCCTCACAACCACATGTATGGCGTCATGTGGGCGAGCGGTTTGCTGATGTCAGAATGGTGGCGGTTGGGTTATGGTATGGGCAGGCATAAGCTACGGACAACGGACACAATTGTATTTTATTTATGGCATTTTGAATGCACAGAGATACCGTGACGAGATCCTGAGGCCCATTGTCGTGCCATTCATCCACCGCCATCACCTCATGTTTCAGCATGAAACTGACCAGGCATATCAAACATTGAGCATGTTTGGGATGCTCTAGATCGACGTGTACAACAGCGTGTTCCAGCTCCCGCCAATATCCAGCAACTTCGCTGGAGGAGTGGGAAAACATTCTACAGGCCACAATCAACAGTCTGATAAACTCTTTGCGAAGGAGATATTTCGTGCTGAGGCAAATGGTGGTCACACCAGATACTGACTGGTTTTGTGATCCACGCCCCTACCTTTTTTTTGTTTGTTTAAGGTATCTGTGACCAACAGATTTGTATTCCCAGTCATGTGAAATCCATAGATTAAGGCCTAATGAATTTATTTAAATTGACTGATTTCCTTATATGAACTGTAGCTCAGTAAAATCTTTGAAATTGTTGCATTTATATTTTTGTTCAGTATATTTAGAAATACACTTGGAAAGTATTTGAAAATACTCAAATGCACTCCCATGCATTTAACCCAGGTATTTGAAAATAGTATTTGAAATAAGTATTTTAATTATTACCATTCAAATAAAGGTTGACCGTGTACTAGAAAATACTCAAACATAAAAAAAAGTATTTTAAATACCTGATACTCAAATGCACATATATTTGAACCCAGGTATGAAAATATTATGAGCAACAATAGAAGAACAGTAATTTACATTGAACTTCAAGACAAATGACAAGTACATGCACGGGTCCAATTTTACCGGAGTAAATGCTCCACGCCCACTTCCTCTGCTTCCTCAGCGCCTATCTCACTGGTGACATGTTCAAATGTCTTGGATGTGGGAGTGCCATCCTAAAAACAAAAGGAATGTTATAACCATTAGACCCTTTTCTCAAGCGAGTTTGTCAATTTTACTCAAAATTAAAGCTGAAACTGCATCCGTTTCTCCACAACATAAACTGAGTTTTACAGTGACCTTTTTTCTAACGCTGGTAGATGTAAGACTGACATGCAGCATCAACCTCTGTTGCAGAGATAATAGAGAATTGTAGTTCCACTACTACATTCATTCAATAATTCCACTGATAAAAACGTACATCATGCACTTCCTCCACAGATATGTAGGCCTCCGTTGGTAGACCCAGGTCTTTTGGTTTCACATCAATGATGACTAAAACCTATAAACGACCAAAAAAAATCAAATTCAAATCTTACCATACCATGTACCATAGTATGTTTACTCATATCAGTGACATCCGTAGTAATATGCTAATTGCTAAGTTAAAAAAAAATCCATCAGCATTTTGTATTAAATTAAACTCAAATGTTGTACTTATACTTACAGAATTGGTACAATATTGCTTCACGAGTTCATTGATGGCAATGTCATTCTTGTGTAGTTTGGGGCCCGTGTGATACCAACCCACTATTCTTTCTCTTGCTGAAACACATGTTCAAGTTCAATCACACTGCTACATCTTGTAGAGTAAAATCTAGTGTTATTAAAATGCATACTAATTTACAAAGAACTCCAGTCTTACCATTGACTTTCTTGAACATGTTATACATGTTCTCCAAATAGTCATGGTCCAGAAACCACACAGAATCATCCTTGTCATCCTCGTCAAATGGCACTGTAAAAAGAGCAGGGGGAATCAGCCAGATCAACAAGAAACCATAGTGTAATCAAAGAACAGGCCGTGGTTGTGAGAAATAGGTAACGTTAGGAAACTCACCTGCAAAGCTGTTGGACACATCAAGAACCTTCTTATGCCATGAGCCGAGCAGTACACCCACAACCCTCTTCTGACTTCCAACTTTACCGATTCTGATCAAATACAGAACGAGAGTAGGCTGTTAACTACAGACACAGAGTTTCTTAATTGTCTTTGCTACGGAGATGTGACAGTGACATCCCTGACTACAGGAGAGAGCGGATGGAGCTAACGTGTTACAAGATGGTTAGCTGCTACAATAGCTAGTAAAGCGCATAAAACTATACACTAATCGTAGGGGAAATCGGTTATATCTAGCTAGGTACACTGGATAACATTAGGTGAATCAGAGTCTTCTGAGGGCGTGACTCAGCTACAGTACAGTAGCTAGTTGTCTAACGTTAGTTTGCTTGCTTTAACGTTAACGTACGGTCGCTAGTTAGCTAGCTAAACTGTATTTTGGGGAAACAACAATGAGTCCACATTTTTTAACAATCATCAACAACTGTCTAGCTCATTCGAATCCCTTACCTGTTAAAATGATCCACCACACTCAGGAGCACCAAGGGATGGACAATAACTTTCTCAACAGGCAGCTCTGGCATCTTTATGTGTGAATTGAATTCAATTTAAAATATTTCGCGATAGAGCACAACAACCACAACCACTATGAGTACTTCACAATCCCACAATCCTTCGCGTTGGGTCATGTGACCAAAGAGCCAAAGGGGATCGATTTGTCAGAACAGCGCAAAGCAAATGCTTAGTTTGGGTTCTAACGTGCATTTTGCATGCATTTGAATACCTTGTGGTGGTCGAAATATCTTAAATTAATTTGGCAAGCAATTTTTTTTACACAAACGAGTCGAGAATATAAGGTGTGTAGATTCATTGCGAAGTTGCAGTTCCAGCTTTTTTAGTATGGATTCCTCATTGGGTTGGCCTTTCCCTGATTTGAACACTAGAGGGCTGTAAACGCATAAATATCTCTTACCCCTCCCCCCTCCCCTGTCACAGTGTAATTCTAGCATGAAAGCGCTTTTGAATTTAGACATTTTACCTATTTTCAATGTTGCTCATGATGACCATACACACAGGGATCTTGGTGGACAAATCAAGCAATACGTTGTATAATCATTTATTTGCCATTGTTTATAGCTATAGCTCTTACAGTTGGTGATTCACTTTATAGTGAACTCTCCTCGCGTTTCTTCAGAGTTAATAATAATCTGCCCTTGGTAACTTCAATACCCTCATGCTCAGCTAAGGTTTGTAGTAGTTGCCACATGCTGCCACATGCCTCACCCTGGGTGTGTTACCTAACGGTACATAATGTTTAGAAATTTGGTTGTATGATGCTTTCTACAAAGGTTGATGAGGCTTCTTGTGATGGAGGAGTTATGGTATTGCCTTTATAAACTAATAATGAGCAGTTTATAAACTACTTATAACCCTTTATAGATCTTGTTGTTGATGAGGTTGTGAAGAGCAACCACGGAGCGGATGAGTGAAGCCAGGTAAACCACCTACTGTATTGTCTATTTTACTACAAATGTAGCTTTCTGGTCAAACAATTTTTTTGATTAACCATTTTCTTGTGTCCACCATAGGGGACATATTAAGTGTCACCACTGAACAAAAAGTATTGGGAAGGGTGGTCAGAGAGGACTGGTTATCAATCAAATCTGAGAGACAATAAAAGCATTAAATCCCATGGACAGGGTGATAACCACTAAGGCTGCAGGTTGTTTGAAGATTATTTTTCAGTGTTCCTTTCTTTTTATAGAAAGAGAAATGAACTTGTGAATTTGAAACAACTAACAAAACATTTGCTGTTTATTAACTCAATGCACTGAGAAAGTAATGATCAAATGCAGATTTAGACCATGGCATGTGAATGGTTATTTTAGGAGGCATGTGGTGAGTGCAGTGGTGAGACTAGGTCTATGATTAGGTCTCTGCATTGTTGGGAATGGGCTCGTAAGTCAGCATTTCACGGTAAAGTGTACACCTGTTGTATTCGGCGCATGTGACCAATACAATTTTATTTAATTTGATGTCCAATGATGTTGGGATTTGTTCTGGCAGAAGTCAGGATAGAGTGTGCCATCCTCCAATCATTACTTTAATGTCTATCTTCAAACCTGCAAACTTTCTAAAGGATTCATATGACCTGAATAACAAAGTCTCACATACCTCACAAGATCTACAGTATAATGCAGTACACCCATTGTTACAGTCATGCCCCAATCAACAAACAGGTTTCTGCAATTACCTTGCTGCTGCGTTAACCTTGCACTTGGCCATTGGTAGGATTTATTAGCATATCATTATACATTCCACTCAAGAAGCCCATTGTGTTTTATAAGTGCTTGTGTTTTTTTAAGCCTGTATGTCGATTTAAACTGATAGTTATCATACTTCAACAGGTGGCATAAGTGAGAAACTTGCAACTGCCAAATCAATAGAGACCTTAAAATGTTTATCAAATAGTTTATCAAATAGTATATCACACTGAATCAAAATCCTCTTATTACTGCAGATAGTTTGGCCTGATGAGATGCATATCATAGAACCCTTATCCTTCATTGTACTCTAATATCCAAGAAGGAGTTGTGTGGGAAAAGGCTGAGGACTTTGATATGTGATAAGTTAGCTCAGGTGACAAGTCCTTCTGCAAGTATAATGCATACCTCAAAGGCCAACAGCTGTGCTGTTACTTTTGAAAGTTATAGGAGTTGCAGTGCCACTTTCTTTGTTTACTAATATAATATCACATATATGACATAACACATCAGAAATGGCCAAAGTGATGAATGGATGCACCTGCATAACTTATAGCCACTATGGCCAAAATAAATAATTTAACCTTAAGAAAGAAAGAAAGAAAGAAAGAAAGAAAGAAAGAAAGAAAGAAAGAAAGAAAGAAAGAAAGAAAGAAAGAAAAAAAAACTGTGACCAATCTCATCATAACCATTTGATTGTGCATTATCCTTGAACTACATTGACATTAGGGCGAGATCACCGAATGCAAGAATTAAAATGATCCCATTGACTTTTACGTTATTATTTGAGTAGGCCTAGTGCTTTTACACTTTCAATTATGCAAATTTCAGACTAGTTGTAGGCCTATAATCATGTGACAGATTATTGTCCAGTGGCTACTGTTTTATGTTGGCTGACGGGTTTGCGTCATGGGGGGGGGGGGGGGGCGGGGCTGTACAGAAAATAGACGAACTGAACACATTTGACTAACAGTGTCTTACAGAGGCTAAAAACGACTGATTCAAGTTATACGTAGCCTATATGTCAAATAGCGTTTTGTTTGTTATCAGTATATTTATTTCCCATTAATTCATTGTCAGATAAATATTTATTTTTAGCTTGCTAGCTCAGCGACGTTCATACTTGAGGGGGTCCGATTTCCCCTCCTCTTCAGAGGCATTGCGATGCCCTCTGATTTTATATCCCTACTCAGCGCGGATCTCGACCTGAATTCCCCCAAATCCCTATATTCCAAAGGTAATACATCTATTTTATGTTAAGCATAGACTGTCCTATTTTATTGTCTGTGTTGTTTTTGTTATTTTCGTTGATATATGCTGTTGTTGTTCTCGTACATGTGTGTTGTGAGAGGTTAAAGCGCTGCCGTGATGTTTTTTTTCCGCCCCAGTCGGCGCGAACGCCAGCGCACCGCATCCCTATACGTCGCTTTGGCGTTACATCTTAACAGTAGATCTATAGATGATGCCGCGTTCAGAACAACTGGGAACTCTGAAATATCCGACTTCAATGTATCCAAGACAACTGAGAACTCTGAAAAAACGAGCTCCGACTGGGAAAAATCGTTTTGAACGGTCATCCAACCCGGAATTCCAAGTCGAAAACTAAGACATCTTCCTAGAGCCGACCCGAAGATCACTGACGTCATGATTTGACCTCGTTTTTTCCAAGTTCCCAGTTGTCTTGAAAGCAACATCAGTGCAACGTCTGTTTTTTTGCCATTAGAATATTTGCTGTAACACTAAAGGTAGTTGAAGCCTGTTCGTTTCCTCGATGTTTTTCCGAGGACTATGCCATTTAAAAAAAGGAAATACATTGCCTAAAATCCTGTGAATTTCATACACAATGCCACATGGCACATTTACCCTTTTGACCCAGTTTATTATTTATAAACCTTAGGTGAGGACCAAACCAAAGGTGAGGACTTATTTGGCAGGCATAGCAGATCTAGCCTAATTGTTTGCATTCATGCTGTCTTGAAAATATTATTAGGCATTGGCCAAGTGATATGTTATGTATTAGAGCCATGTGTAGATTATATAAGAAAGTAGAAAGTTGCCTCTTAATAATAGGCTAGTCTTATGAATGTAAGAAAGCATAAGCCTTTGATACCATTCAATGTAGCTTTATATGATATACAGACAAGTATCTGATACTGGACCAAAAGCTGCCTACCTTGATGTAATGACAACATGTTACTGTTGTTTGTCTGGGGCTATTTATCCAGCTGGTAAATGACTACATTAACATTTTTAAAAACATGTAATGATGGTAATAAAGCAATTTGTGTTTATGGTCCCATACCCTACACATATTTTTTGTGCTATCCTGAGTGTGAGAGGATAAAGGCTGCCTCATTGAGGTCACAACACAAGAAGGGTTAATTCCTGAGACCCTATGTTGAAAGCCATTCATGCATTCAGTGGAAGTGTTTACCAACACCGTGCCAGCAGTAATTTCAATATTTAATGTTTTAAACAAACACACTCATCACTCAGATGGTGATTTTAACAAAGAGGCAGATACTAGAGTATGATATAGTCCTAGGACCTATTTCATGGTATAGTTGTAGGTCTAAATAGATTCTATTCACCATGGCCTAGTCCAACTGAACAACAACCAAGGCGGAGTGCACTGGTTGGCTGAACAGTTAGGGGTGTCTCCGCAGCAGCAAGTCAGTCCTCTTGACTGATGCAACAGCAGAGCTGAACTGCCGCAAAGAGCAGAGGCACTGAGAGGAGTGGGTCGCTGTACAGTCAAAGGTGAGAGTGTAGAATTTGAGATGTCTTTAAGTTTCTCAGATGTATCTCACACTGTAGTTGATTAAAGGTCATGTGCTATTTGTGTGGCAAAATGACAACTGTTTCAGAGCAACTTAGTTTTTTCCAAGGTTATGATGTTATGTTGTCAATACTCAGGACTAGGTACACTGATTCATCCTCCAAATCTATTTTCATATGGTTTGGCAATATGTCTCAATACAGCACTTCAACAACATGTCTATAAGCCATTTGACAAACAACGGTATTAAACATGTCCAATTTCACAGTAAAAGTTTGTTGTGAAGCAAACAGCCAGTGGAATTAGGCTAGCCTATGCCTCTTTTTTACTCCCTCAAATCCCCTACAAAGTGGAAAATGCAGTCTTTATTCAAATCAGAACTTTTTTGTAACCCATTCCTGAAAGCATGTTTTTAATTTCCTAAGTGTACTGCAGAGATATACTGTATATTCTGTTTGTAAATATACACACGTCTTTGGTTCCTAGTACAGGATCCCAGTAATCTAGTCTGAGAGAAATTAAACTTTTATCCTGGTAACTTTTATCAAACCCCTAATTACCATAAAGTTACCAGCACTTTCATGCAGTCAGTCCCGGGGGTGCATGTGAGTATTCAACTTCAATCACAATGTTGGGCAAGTAGGGTCTCTGCTGGTATAGTGTTGGACATGAGTTCCTTAGCATTTTAGAGGACTCTTCAGTCTTCATTGCCTACTTTCAAAGACGGATACTGTATAACTTAAGCTGCATGTTCCCTCAACTGAGAAAGGAGAAAAACAGTGGATATGTTTTTCTGGTGTCTTTGGTATGCTTGTGGTTTGCGGAGGGTAACCATAAGACTTTGACTGTTTTTTTTTTTTCAACTGAATTCACAAGAATCTGGGTATCCTAAAGTATAAAGGGATGTGTTGACCTTCTGTTAGGTTCTATAACCAAAGGTGCTGAAGTAGAGAAGTGCTGACCGTGCTGTTAATCCTCTACCTGGCTGGCTGCTGGCAGTGACCACACAGAGGCTGCATGCCCAGAGTAATCTCTGCACAAACGATCACACTGTTTCTGTGGATCAGATTTGCTGAGGGTAGCCTAAATGTCATAGGCCCAGCAGTGTTGGAGAGGTGGCAGACTGAAGCCCAGAGGTGGTCAAAGAGCCAACCTTAATCATCAGTGTGACTTAAAAGCCAGCAGAGTGAAGAGGGGAGCATTCCTCAGGTGCTGTTAAACCAGGTTTAAAGTGATGTCTTCATTAAAATTACTCAATCATCCACTTGACTGATGTCAGGCAGTTGCTCATAAATAGGTTAACTTGAGGCTGTAATGGACTTCCCCATGTCATAATATGAACATGATTTGGCTAGGCCTAGTTTCTTCACTGAAAGTCTGCTTCTTTGAGGAGCTACAGATGGCTATCACTACAGTGGGTTCACATGGCTATCTATTTTCTGTATCACTACTTTTAAGGGCAGAATGAGTGACCAGCATCAGCTTGGAGAAAAAAGCTATTTGTTTTGCCCTCCAGATTTATGATTTTCTAGACTGGCGGGCTCCTTACATAATCTTAATCCAAAAGAGTTTGTGTGGGTTTAGAGGACGTTTATCCACTTTTGTAATAAGATGGGAAAGTAGGGAATTGGAGGGAGAGAGAGCTTCCTCAATTGCTGCCCTGTAAACGTCTAGAGAGGTTGTAAACATTTAAATGAGACACTGTCCAGTGTCTGTTTTTACTCATTACCCAAATAACTCATAGTTTACAAGCATTGACATAATAAAATGTAATGTGTCATTTTGATGGACTAGAACATGATATGACTCCATTGACACTGAAACCACTTGTGATAAATAATCTCTGCATCTCCAATCCTCAGCTATGGGATGATAACACTGGGATGATAAAGCAGATGTTGCTGGCAGCCGAGGCGTGGTGGTAAGCATTAAATAGACAGGACAGAGTGCAATGAACGTGGAACGTTCTGTTGACTCTCTCAACCAAACCTTTAGGCTGTAAGTAGTAGTTTATTAAATCAATTGTCAAAAACCTAAATCCTTGTAGGTAGGCTACATCTATTACAATGTTTTGTGGCTGGTATAAAACTGTATAAGGACTTTTATGTGTATTTTAGAGTATTGTTTTCATGTTAAAGGATAGAAAATGTGTGTGAATTGAAACACTGAAACTACATTACTTAACTTAATTTTTCTTTTTGTTTTATGCAATGTTTGCTTGCAGCTGAAGTTGAATCCACAACATGAAACATTCATAGCTTCCATGGAAGTTTGAGCAGACAGCTGTTTACCTCATGGCTGCGTGAGGTTGTGTCATCATACAGTACTTTTCTTATATTTTCTGTCCTTTATGGACAGATGTTGATCATATTGTGGTGTTCCCCCTCTGGCTCAAGACAGTTCCGGGGCCTCTAGGAGCACGCTCTCTAACGAGGTAGTGAATCACACTACACTGCTGTGGAGATGGAGCCAAGCAAATGGCTGTGTCTCTGCTTTCCTGAACCATGGCAGAGATTAAACACTTCTATTATTATTACATCTGTTTTTAGTCATAATTCACATAGTCTATATGTAGATGTAGGGGCAGTGAGGGGTTAGGTTGCTTTTAATACATTTAATAGATCTCAGATAGGTTTTGTAATGTGATCCAGGTACCGTAGACGTAAGACTATTTGAAACTATAGGATAAGGGCATACTTTGCTTGTCTTATAGCTGGCAATTGGCACGGACCTCACAATATATCACATCACGCTACTTAGTGCTGATACGATAGGTATTGAGATGATCAACTAGCTCTCCGACTAGCTCTAGCTAATGCTACCTAGCAAAATCGATACTAGGAGTCAAAGTAACAATATAATATTGTCCAAAATAAAATTTATTTTTACCCCCATCACTAGCTTGCCTTGTCAAGTTGTAGAATTGTGACCATTTTGCAATGTGACAGGCATTTTATGAGAAGGTGTAACTGCCATTAGAAGTCAAATTGAATTGGTAGATTATAATGCAAGATATTTGAAATGGCCAGCCACACAATGAAACCTTTACTCCTGAACACTCACTTCACTGTTAAGCTAACTGGTTGGCCCAATTTACAAGCCCTGTGGGTTTGGTAAGCTTAAGAGCTCAGGTCCCTGTCTTAATGACTGCATTTCACAGTGATGCTTTCCGTTAGTATTGGTGTCTTTGTCCTACCCTGGACCACAGATCACCCTTGGGCAGAAGCCCTCTTTATCTCTACTAAACTGGCCCACCAGAGCCCATAGGGTCAATCATTAACCATCACAAGGGGAGCGGGCTGCTTTGTGTGTAAACCTGTGCTTGCGCTCAATTAATATTGACTCTGCTATGTTAAACAAACTTGGCAGTATGCGCTTAAAAATATTTGATTGCCTTGAATGCTAATATATTTATGATGATGAAAGACCAAAGACCTCAGAGGGACAACAAATGCAGCCAGTTTTTTTTATTAGATTCTTGATAATAATTTCAAATGTTTGACTTTCTGATGGGAACAATGAGACTTTTAAAACCGATGCACAAACATTCAGTCCCACACTCCTGTGCTTGCACTTCTACCTCAAATCTGCAGGCATGGCATGGATTAGTGATCTCTCTTTTTAACCTTTGGGATTATCATGGGTTTAGAGAGAGGCCGGAATCTAAAAGAAATCAGCTCTCTCACCCTTTCTGCTCCACATTTCATTTAGCCTAATCGCAGGAGTTCGGGGTGTCAGTTTCACACTACTACCCAGGCACACTTTTGAAACATGCCCAGCTGATGTTGTGCAGAATAAGGCCTAGGTTCTATTTTCCCAGACCTGGCCTTATGAAATAATCTGCTTGTTCACTGGATGGTTGCTTGTTTTTATTCATGGTATTGGGAGACTCGAAAGTAATTTATTTCTCTCGTTTTGCATTTCAAGAGGTACATAAGGTGTTTTCCTCTCAAACATAATTTTTTTGCCAGAGACTAGGTTATAATAAGCCATGCAGGGTATTATATGTCATGCAAGCCATGCAGGGTATATTAAGACTATGCCAGCTGGAGGGCTACAGGTACAAGGGCCACAGAGGGCTGTTACAGGGCCATCCGTGTCAGTGAGTTAGGCTATAAGGATCTACAGTGGGTTAGTTAGGGGCGTAAGTGTAAGGTAACAGTATATTTCTGCCAAAGTGGATGCTTGTCTCAATGCCTAATTACACACAGATAAATCTACTGGATTTGGTTTCCCCAGAACCATCATATGATTTAGTCTCTTTAGGCGTAGGCTCCTGCTTTAGGAACATTGTCATAAACTATGCTAAATGGTTTAATACTGTATATCAACCATGCCTATGTGAATGAGACTATCAATTAATGGATTGTTTTGTATCCAAAGGCTATTGGTATTTTTTTTATTTGCCATATACAGAGATGGGACTACTTTAGGACTCTGCCTGTAGTAGAGTCAAATTACAGTGTGGTCTGGACATTTTGAAATATGTTTGGTATTTTTCAATCCATTTCCTTCTCTAGGATTATCTTAATCCAAAACTATTTTTAAAGAGTCATGGTCATGTACATTGCTGTGTACTTTAGGCAAAAGGAATGTTCAATGCCAAACTAAAGCTTAGGCCCTAGTCTTTGTTATCTGTGGGTCTGGGTCACTCTTTGTTGTGAATGCTGTTATTTCTGAGTAACTCATTGCTGATGTGCTTGTCTGGATATTGAAAGATGTGGAAGGAAATGGGTCAGTTACAGGTGTAGGATCTTAATTAGACATTTATTACAAAATAATTCTGCAGCAACAGGATTTGAACGTTTAGTCCATCGTGTTGCTTGATCGTGGTTAGGCTATTAGCTGGTCAAAATGAGGCTACATGAAATGTGGAATACTGTTAATATACAGTTGAAGTCTGAAGTTTACATACACTTAGATTGAAGTCATTAAAATCATTTTTCAACCACTCCACAGATTTCAAGTTAACAAACTATAGATTTGGCAAGTCGGTTAGGATATCTACTTTGTGCATGACACAAGTAATTCTTCCAACAATTGTTTACAGACAGATTATTTCACTTATAATTGTCACGATCGGGTGTAGAAATAGACCAAGGCGCAGCGCAGTGATAGTTCGACATGTTTTATTACTCACTAACTTGAATGTAACGAACTATACCCAACAAAAAACTGAAACACTCTTACATAGCCGATGACATTAAACAATGACCCACACAAACGTGTGAGGTAGATCAACTTAAATAGAATCCCCAATCAGAGACAACTAATCGCAGCTGTCTCCAATTGGGGATTCAACACGAAACCAAAAACACATAGTTCTAGAATATCTAGATCTGTCAGGCTCTGACCTTGGCCAAACGGTACTCCCTATGGCCAGAGCCTGACAATAATTCACTATATCACAATTCCAGTGGGTCAGAAGTTTACATACACTAAGTTGACTGTGCCTTTAAACAGCTTGGAAAATTCCAGAAAATGATGTCATGGCTATAGAAGCTTCTGATAGGCTAATTGACATAATTTGAATCAATTGGAGGTGTACCCGTGGATGTATTTCAAGGCCTACCTTCAAACTCAGTGCCTCTTTGCTCGACATCATGGGAAAATCAAAAGAAATCAGCCAAGACCTCAGAAAGAAAATTGTAGACCTCCACAAGTCTGGTTCATCGTTGGGAGCAATTTCCAAATGCCTGAAGGTACCACGTTCATCTGTACAAACAATAGTACGCAAGTATAAACACCATGGGACCACGCAGCCGTCATACCGCTCAGGAAGGAGACGCGTTCTGTCTCCTAGAGATTAATGTACTTTGGTACAAATCAATCCCAGAACAACAGCAAAGGACCTTGTGAAGATGCTGGAGGAAACAGGTACAAAAGTATTTATATCCACAGTAAAACGAGTCCTACACCGCCATAAAAAAGCCAGACTACGGTTTGCAACTGCACATGGGGACAAAGATCATACATTTTGCAGAAATGTCTTCTGGTCTGATTAAACAAAAATAGAACTGGTTGTCCATAATGACCATCGTTATGTTTGGAGAAAAAAGGGGGAGGCTTGCAAGCCGAAGAACACCATCTCAACCGTGAAGCACGGGGGTGGCAGCATCATGTTGTGGGGGTGCTTTGCTGCAGGAGGGACTGGTGCACTTCACAAAATAGATGGCATCATGAGGAAGGAAAATTATGTGGATATATTGAAGCAACATCTCAAGACATCAGTCAGGAAGCTAAAGCTTGGTTCCAAATGGGTCTTCCAAATGGACAATGACCCCAAGCATACTTCCAAAGTTGTGGCAAAATGGCTTAAGGACAACAACGTCAAGGTATTGGAGTGGCCACCTCAATCTTATGGGAGGCCTACAAACTTGACTCAGTTACACCAGTTCTGTCAGGAGGAATGGGCCAAAATTCACCCAACTTATTGTGGCAAGCTTGTGGAAGGCTACCCGAAACGTTTGACCTAAGTTAAACAATTTAAAGGCAATGCTACCAAATAATAATTGAGTTTATGTAAACTTCTGACCCACTGGGAATGTGATGAGAGAAATACAAGCTGAATAAATCATTCTCTCTACTATTATTCTGACATTTCACATTCTTAAAATAAAGTGGTGATCCTAACTGACCTAAAACAGGGAATTGTTACTAGGATTAAATGTCAGGAATTGTGAAAAACTGAGTTTAAATGTATTTGGTGTATGTAAACTTCCGACTTCAACTGTAACTGTGTTAGTGTGTGATCAAATTAAAATCCTTCACCTGTATGTGAAAACAACACGATTTCTGGTAGATGATAGGTTCACCCAATGTTATTGTTCAAACTACTGTATGTCTTGGGTCTGGGGCCCAAGACACAGAGACACAACATGCTTAACAGGTTCTTAAACGCTTCTTATGCTCTCAGCGTACAATGTTGTCAATGAACATGAGCTGTCAACACAGCTGAGTTATTACAGCGGTGTATGGGTGTATGCAAAAAAGTGAGCAGACTTGTTTTGAGCAATGAAATTTGATCGCACAGCCCTCCCCCCTCAACACACTAGCCTACTTCAAACCAGGCTGTACACTAAGGCTTCACCAATGGATCTTAAATCAATTTTATGACGCAACTTGGACAGCAGGGCCGTTAATAGCTTTTTGGGGGCCCTAAGCGATATTTGGTTGGGGGGCCCAGCCACCTCGCGGGCAAAACATATATATAAAGAGGTCAGGGCCCCTGTGCACATGCCTTGAGTGCCCAGTCACTAATTCATTATTACTACAAGGTTTAAATAGCTAGCTAGACTAACTTACCTAGCGATCTATAAACTGTTAGCTGACATGGGCTTATTGACTGACTGACATGACGAGGAATACTTCCTTCCTTTTTGTTTGGGGGCCCCCTAGCAGCCGCAGGGCCCTAAGAGTCCGCTTATGCCTCGAAATGGCACTGCTTTTCCCCATAACTTCCTTTTAGAAACTCTCAGGAGGTTAATGGTTAACACAAACCAAACCTCAGTAAAAAGGAGTAATAGGCCTCAGGTCGAAACATTATCTCTTCCAGTATTTACTGTGACTTTGTTTCGGCTCTAACCATTCTATGCATGAGCGGTTTAACCTCCTTGCACCCCTAGCAACAGTCACTGATAGTAACATCAACACTTGTCATTTCACCTTGCAAGGTTGTGTAGTGGTTATCATCACTCTTGTTCTCATATCAAATTGACAGATTTCTGACGGTATTTCATTAATCAATGTTCTTTTTTCATATGTACTTTTTTGTTTGAAAATGATGTAAGAACAATGTAGGCAGTGTCATAGATACCCTGATCATAATTTGGTAAGGGAATACTAGATCAGATGAGCGTGAGAAAATGTGTAGAGCAACAGGCACAATTGTTGCACGGCTACGATCTTTATAAAGCATGTCAATAGGTTGCAATACAACAAGGCCAGTTGATTAAGGTCTACCTTTCTCAAAACATCCGTATCCCATAATGATCGACACACCAGTCCCTGTTGTTGCATGGTTTGAATTAATACAATCACTTCTGTGAATTGAGTGCCTCGCCTCATTGAGTTTAAAAGCGTGGCTTTTATCAGTACTGTTAAATGCCATTTGTGATTTAGTGAACATCAAGACTGTGGTCTCATGTGACTCTAATTGATTAGTTTAGGGCTCTTATTTCAGAAACCCTGTTTTAGGAGCTACTGGAAGGATACCCAGATCAGTTGTCTTTTGGGGACAATTCAAGAATGACACATCGGGCGGCAGGTAGCCTAGCAGTTAGAGAGGCGAGCCAGCAACCGGATGGTTGCCAGTTTCAATCCTGGGTCTGAAGGGGAAAATCTTTCTGAAAGTGAGCCAGGCAATTGGAGGGTTGCTGGTATCCCAGATGCCATTGCTTGCCGTTGTGCTCTTGAGCACGGCACTTAACCCCCCACAACAACTGCTCCATGGGCGCCCAGTGTGGCAGTCCCCTGCTCCAACCTCTATGTGTCTTTTGGAGGGGTTGGGATAGTGCCTATGCACTTATAAGCATAGTCTGTGACCAAATAGGGCCTTAAATTGGGCGATACAAATGCCAACTCTCAACACTGTCCCTTGGCTTTTGTCTCAAGAGACAGATCCTGCTGTATACAGTGATACCCTGTGCCCACAGTTGAACTGCGGTGGTAGACTAATTCTCACATTTTTTGTATTTCACAAATCTCTTGTCGACAGATGTACGTAACATAAATGGTAGTAGCAGCTGTCGACAGACTGTGTGATGCGTACACTAAAGCCTGTTGCATGCTTACCAATTGAAACATTTCGGGAATATATTTTGACAAAATTCAGTGAAGTTTTTGTTCGTTTTGGTGTTTGGCAGTTTTTGTTTTTTATCTGTTCACGCGCACAACAATGTATTTTTGAGGCAAGCCAAAGTTCGGTAGCCAAAGTCTGCTCCCCTTCATCAGTGATTGGTCATCAGTACTACTCCTAGTACTGGACAGGATCTTTCAATAAAGTGTTTGTTTTCATTGAACAAGATTACTGGGTATGTTGTTGCTACAGCATATCAAGAGTGACAAACAATAATATTGTTTTTCAAGTTCTGCCAGGAGCAAACGGAACCTAGAATACGGACGCCTTCACGAGGAGCTTTCAGGTACACTGATTTTTATTTTAAAAATCGTTTGGACAAATTACGATTTCACAGGTCGTGCATCTTTCGAATTTCAAAAGGGGAAGAGATATTTGGCCTGTAGACTGTCTTAAGAGTTTATGTTTAGAGTGGTGGAGACTTTGCTGGTCTCGTTAGTACATTTTTTTTTAACACGTCTCTCCCTATAACCTAATCAAGCATCTGACATAATTACACAAGGTTTTAGTTCTGGGTGTCCCAGGTTAGTGTTTTATTAAATCCTCTCAGCCACAGGTGCTGTAACAGTGAGAGACTGAATAGGCTGGGAGGTTGGCTGTGGTGCCCTCTGCTTTCGCTGTGCCTCTCCCTCGTAGGAGACTCATTTGTGACACCTTTCTGTGAAAACCCAAAAGTGTCTCCAAGCTCTGATCCCTCTGTTTCTACCCAGAGCAAAACTTTGGTCAACAAAGATGTTAAATATTTAGAGGGCTAAATCATAGCTGCCAGGAGCTTTTCCATTGGCAGATGAGGAGACAAGGTCAGGTTTCAGTGTAGGCTTACATCTCTGCTAGTACCGCCTCAAAGAGTCTTCATTCAAAGACTCAATCATGGACACTCTTACTGACAGTTGTGGCTACTTTGCGTGATGTATTGTTGTCTCTACCTTCTTGCCCTTGGTGCTGTTGTCTGTGCCCAATAATGTTTGTACCCTGTTTTGTGCTGCTACCATGTTGTGTTGCTGCCATGCTATGTTGTTGTCTTAGGTCTCTCTTTATGTAGTGTTGTGTTGTCTTTCTTGTCATGATGTGTGTTTGGTCCTATATTTTTATTTAATTTATTTATATTTTTAATCCCAGCCTCCATCCCTGCAGGAGGCATTTTGCCTTTTGGTAGGCCGTCATTGTAAATAAGAATTTGTTCTTAACTGACTTGCCTAGTTAAATAAAGGTTAAATAAAATAAAATAAAAAGCATTGCTCATTATGTGGACTTTGCAACATGTCTGCCCCACTGTCTCACTTGGATCCACCGCTAATGAGCATTGTTCATCAATCTTAACCAATGGCCATTAGCCTTTTCCTCTTGTGGTAGTTTTCACATAACACCTTGCTCTTGAGTGCTATTTAAAGTCATGTTCCTGATTTTTGTGACTCTTGTTAAAGCCCTCTCCTCTCCTCTCCTCTCCTCTCCTCTCCTCTCCTCTCCTCTCCTCTCCTCTCCTCTCCTCTCCTCTCCTCTCCTCTCCTCTCCTCTCCTCTCCTCTCCTCTCCTGCCATTGCCACACCCATACGTGCTCTATGTCAGAGAACTTGCCCAACAGCAGCTCTCTATTATACACAAGGTATGTCAAGGGCTTTTGCAATGCTGTGTGTCTTCAAGGAGGGTATAAAGAGACAAACATTTCAGCGCACCATAACGGTTGTGCAGTCTCACTTTCCTGTGTTTTCATTTCTTTTTCATGAGTCACCTGTTAGTTCCCAGGGAGGTGGGGGCAGAAAGAATGGCACCTTTGGAGTGATAGATAGATAGATAGATAGATAGATAGGTACTTTATTGATCCCCCGGGGGGGAAATTTCATTATCAAGCAGCTACAACAAAAACACAGGGCAGGTGCAAAATGCCACAACGAAAGTACACAAAAGACAGATACACGGTACATGATACATAGAGCGGCAGTATGAAAAAGTATAGAAATACAGGATATCTGGAGTGCAAAAAAAAGCTATAAAAGGACATTGCGTAGTATGAGTGGTTGGCAGTGTCCTATTTATCCCCCTAACATCCTGTTGTAAAAAAGGTTCACTTTCACTGAAGTATAGTAGTTAGTTATCGCTTTACCTTCTCAGAACGGTCTCTTAGTCACTGCCTGATAAATAATGAAACGTTAGAAGGGTTTTGGTGAGTGGGAAAACCAGACGTCGTTATCAGGTATGACGGTGCCCCATGCCATGCTCTGAACCGGATGGAACCTGCTTCATTTTATCTCAGGGCTTCTGTCAGGATCTGCTTTATAGCATTGTATCTTGTTTAATCAATCTGTGTTGCAAAACATTGGGCTACTACATTTCTCGAAACTTATCTGGAACAGCATTCATTGTCCCTCATAGTTTTGAATCCCCTCCAATACAGCCTTGGCAACTGAACGATTCTGCTGAACTAAATTATGTAGCTTAATTAATTTTGTTCTTCTCAGCATAACAGCCTCGCCTACAAACATTGCAAACTGAGTTGCCATCAATTATTTATTTGTGGTGGTGTTTGCTTGTACCATTGCTCTGATAATAGCCTCATTCTCCCATGGTTATTTCTAATTAATCAGCAGACATTCTAATGCCTTAATTAGATTTTGTGCCAAATCCTCTTAGGTGATTAATATACTGTAGGTGTGGTCTTAGTCTGGCTGGGAGAGGTGAGACTGAAGGAGAAATTAGCACTGCCGTGAAGCACTGGCCGGGGCAAAGACTGCTACACAGACCTCCATGCGGCCCCATCATGCTCCAACTAAAGAATTCAATCAGGATTGAGGTCAATGTGTACAGCAAGGCTATCATCATGGGTTAAATTAAAAAAATAGGTAAATACACAGTTGGTTTTACTTTGGTTGTTTTGACTGCTGTTGCTGCAGTCCTTCATAGTGCTCTGCTCAGTAATAACCCATGACCTCTCTCCCCAACCCCCATGTAGGGGGAGCCTCAAGGCCAAAACAACCCTTCCAAACATAAATTGTTAATGCCAAATATTTTATCAGCTTATTCCTACATTCTTATCAGCAGAGTCAACATGTGCTCAAAGCAAAATCAAGAGCAAATCCACAAAGGTTCCAAATTTGGAGCCTTGTGACACCGCAGGCTATTTTTAAGCATGCTACTAATAACTCTCCTGGGCTTTATAGATGGATGGTAGGAGAGGAGTCTCTGTTTCCACATGCTCTACAGAGGTGACGTTTGACTGTGGATATCATGGGCTGCTGGGTAAATGGTTTGGAGTTTTTTATAGTTCTCCGATGTCAACATGGCTGGTACTGATAGAGCGTCAACCACTAACCACTGTTCATCAATCATTCACTTGGGAAGAGATGCATTTTTGTCCTTCATAGGATCCTGGGTAAATAGTAGGGCCGGGATGATACAAGTATTGCAATATTTTTTCCATTACAAAAATGAAACCACAAAGCAGCCCTAACTATTTGGTCCTTTAAAAACCTGCTGTATGTAAAATATTGTGTGCTACAGCTTGGAAAATAAATACATGTGACTCTGGATGACAACATAATGATGTTTCCAACATTTAGGGTTGTTTTCCTAAAGAAGTTAAATCCGCTTTGTGTTTTGTTTCCTTGCCACGATACTAACGAGAATCCCGGCCCTAGAAAATAGTATTGCCCAAATCAAAATCTAATCAAATTGTATTTGTCACATACAGAGTTTACAGCAGGTATGAAAGGTGAAGAGAAATGCTTATTTGCTAGCTTAGAACTAGAGACTGCCTCCAGTGTAAGGGTTGGATGTGTGGGTAGTCAGTAGGGCTGGGAATTGCCATGGACCTCACGATACAATATTATCATGATATTTAGGTGCTGATGCGATATGTGTTGTGGTTCTCACTATTCTATATATATTGCGATTCGATACTGTAATTTTATTGCTGTTCCATGTTACAAATGTCTTGCTTAACATATGTCTTCTGCAGAGGGACGAGAGAGCCATGAGAAAAGGTTTTGATCAGTCATGTAAATAAAAGTGCTGAAAAGAAATTGGCTCCCTATTTAAAAAGAAGATGGAGAACAAGCCATGAAGGAAAATACTGGAACGTTGGTGCAACTACCACAAAAATAATATTGCAATATTGTCAATACGATACGGTATATCGTCCAAAATAATATCCCAATATTTTTTTTTTCACTTGTAGTCAGTGCATATAGTCTCTAACCCAGAGCTAAAATGAACTCTAATTTCAGTGTTGTATGGCTGATTGTTTTTCTGGTTGTCCTGTTTGGGAGGCTGAGAAGTTAAAAGCTCTGACTGTAGCCCTGGCTTGGTGATGTCATGCAGTGAGTGTGTTTGTGCGTGCTGAGTGTCCACAGGCCTCCGTGTTGCCTAAGCATGGTTTTCCTGCTGGCTGGAGAAATGCCTATGTGGGCACACTAAGCTCATTGTGGAGCAGTGTCCTTGTGATAATGGGGGAGTGGGGGAATGGCAGTCCTGTGATTTGTGTCCTATGAATGAGACAGGCAGTAACGAGATGGATATTAGCAGATGGACCCTATTGTGACTGACAACCCTATTGTGACTGACAGCCCACACCTGATGGTATGCAAGGCCTGGTTCAGTAAACCCATCCAGTGTGTGTGTGTGTGTGTGTGTCTTTGTGGGTGTGTGCAGAGTGCTGGCTTGTGTAAATAGCTTGAATTCCACAGCTTTCTGAAGTCTTTCTTTCATCTCATCCCAGTGTCTGTTCCTCCTCTCTGAAGCCACTGGTAAACTCAGCACATACAGACCAGAGTTTCCGTTAGGAAAAAGTGGCGTAGGACATTTGAACGGCAGCATGTTGATTTATCGGACATTTGAGAAATTTACCGGATCTATATGCATTGGGTGCATAACCTGATTATGGCACCCACCCACAGTGCTCAGAATGACTGAAATTACATTTAGATTATGGTAATTAATCTTAACAGAACTAGAGAACGACCGATAATCGGTTGAGCCGATATATCGGGCCGATATTGGCCTTTTCTACTCTATTGGCTATTGGCCCTTCTCTATCGGCTTTACCAATAGTCCCTCTACATAGCAAAGCTTCTGCTATGCCAGCCGCCACTCACCGCAGGAGCCACGAGCCCTGCACAATACCGAGGAATGTCTAGCTGGGAAAATCAGTTGACAGTTGATAATCGGATTAGATGATTGTCGTAATAGGTGTTTTAAAATGGCTAAATTAAGGTTGGCAATAGGTTTAGCTACCTAAGAATCTTACCGCTGTAGATCAGTGTGTGTGTGTGTGCGTGTGTGTGTGTGTGTGTGTGTGTATGTATGTGTGTGTGTGTATGTATGTGTGTGTGTGTGTGTGCGTTCTCACTTCTCGAACTATGGGCAGATTTGAGCCATTCAGACAGAATGTGCATTGTCATTTAATATTTTTTTCCTACCCTCGCTCTCCCTGTTAGATATATTATGCACATATATGGCTTGGTAGCATATGTAATTGCCATTGAGCTAGTTCTCATAGTAGCAGTAGACATCAACAAGTGATATGAGCGATGGAGAGAGAGATGTGAGGAGATGTGAAAGGGAAAGTGAATTTACAGCCTTACTCTATCCAATCATAGCAGTAAGATCAAGTTACAACCCGCCCATTTCTTTACAGATGGCTGAACTAGCCAATTGAGTTATTTCAAATTTTGTCCTGGCAGCTGAGTTGTTTAGAGATGCGTCCTGACAGCGAAAAATGACAAAAAAATACTAGTTTCATAAGCATCCATGATCACAAATCATGACGTTACGTTGGATCCATTTGCATTGAATAGATATATGATGTCCTTCCATGCAGGTGTGACATGCTGGAGTGATGCTTCTATGCAAATGTTGTTGATCAGTAGGCTAATATAAGTCCCAAATAGAAGGCAAACAGATTGTCATCTGTAGCACCATAGACTCCACTGATCAGCCAAAACAATCTCAATAACTCGATGCATGCACACACTCTTATTGAACATGCATTGTAAATAGGCCTATGCCATCTTACTTTACCCAGTTTATCAAGAAATTTACCATTCAAATACAATTATTATGTTGTTATGTAGTTAGATTGCTGCATTAATGCATACATGGCTGTCTCTGGGAAATGTTGTCATCAAAATCTTTTAATTTAATGATGTTGAATATCGGCCTAAAATAGTGGCCTCTAAAAAGTGCTATTGGCATTAGCCCTAAAAAATCTATATTGGTCGTTCTCTAAACAGAACATGCAACTCAAAGCAATAGCATGCGTCCTTCTTACCGAATTCCCATGCACAGCTTGAAGATGTTACAATAACTGTCCACATTTACTTTTCCTCAGCCAACAAGACGAGTAATGAACAGCGAAATCAGTAGCCTATGTCAATCTACTATCCCCCATAGTAGAAAGTTGACCTATTCTGTTGGTCAGCTTGTTGTTCTGTGTGAGAAATAAATTCTGAATAGACTCTGTCAGTTGTGGGACAATAGATCCCATATTCATTCAACCAGTACATTAAAATAACTTTAAAAAGCATTGAGGCTGATGCAATAGATCAGAACATTTGGCTTAAAATGTTGATAAACAATTATTTCTTCACATTATAGCTGGGTGGCAATGCAAACACGTCAGTAGGCTATGCGTGAATGTTCCTTCCATAATGCAATTAGAGGAAAAACACTGTTGTCAAAAACTCACTGCACATGCGAGCGGTTTCATGTGACAGAGCTGAATGATGAATTTAGAGAGATGGGAGATCTAAAGATGCAACAACTAGCATGGGTTGCTAATATGACTAGGATTCTGCATTTGGCTACTGGACAATGAAAGAAAGTTGAGGTAAGACATACCTCATAATATGAAGTAAAACTTTTCACACAATTAAGTATATATTTTCAAAATGCATAATGCCTCCAGCTCACAAGTGGTGTGATTCGCTGAATCCTACCTACCGTTGCCTACGCACTTGAATGAGAAGCAAACTTCAATTACCAGTTGAGAAATAAAAATAATAGCTCTCTTTTTAATCCTGACCATCAGATCTGTAGAATTGTTGCGCAATGATTGGGCTAATAAAAGCACATTTCACTTTAGCAGCAACAGAATCTGTAGCAGCAGCTCTCGCACAGATTTTCCTCTCAAACTACGCTCTGTATCTGTAAACTGTTTAATCATAACAACTAACATTTTGCCTACTGTGGAATTTAATTCCACAGTAGGCTCACTGTGACTGGCTAGTTTGTCCTGCTGATGGTGTGTGTTGCGTTGCGAGCCAGTTGGAGGTAGGCCTAATCTGATTCCAAGAGGTGGTCTCTGGTCACCGTGAGATTAGCTGGACAGAAACAAGTTGCAGGTCACGATCTCTGAGCCCTGCGTTACACCAACGGCTGCCCTTAATCCAGGACCTGGCTGCCTTTCACTTTTACAACAAACACAGATGGAGAATGGATAAAGAGTAAGAAGACCAAAGATGCATAGACTACACAGATCACAGAGATGAGATGATATGGGACCTGATAAAGATAATGCACAGTCTATAAAACCAAACCGCCAACCTACCTTGTGATGCGTTTAACTCAATGGTTAACAGACCTAGGCGAGATAGATTCTTCCCCTGTCATACTGAATGATTTGCTCTAACCTAACGTCTACACTACTCGTGACTCAACATTGTTCCAAGTAGTACAGTGATTTGAATATACAGAGAAAATGGAGAATCCTCATCTTGTTATTTGTGATCAAATTCACCTAAGCTATTCCTACGAAACAGCTGGCCAACCTCAGAGGAAGTGGACTGGAGGCTGAGGGTATAGGCCTGTGTTGTTAGTCACACATTGTGTTTGTTTTTCAAGTGGTTGATTCCTCTCTGTCTCTGTGTGAAGAATAGATCAGCTCTGGGATTCAATTCCATGGAGAGCATTGTCATAAAACATTAATCAGTTGATGGCTTAGGTGACAGGACCTGGCACTTGCCATGCATTAGGAAGTAGGTGAGAAGACCACACCTGCTCTATTGGATTAAAGAAGCCATTACATTTTTTTCTCAGGTAGTGAGAGATTGTGGTTGGTCTGGGGCTGAGGATGGTCTCATTTGCATTTGGTTTCCAGTGTTCAGGTACCCTAGATGGAGATATGAATCTTCCTTTGGCTATGCACAGATAGAGACCCCAGTTCAGCTGTGTGGTGGTGCAATGTATTGTGAACCTGTAGTAGTTTCTTCTGTGTCTGTGACTGAAGCTGTGTGTGGGAGAGAACATCAAATAATGGTTGTGTCTTACTGTTGTGCTTTTATCCAAACTTTTTCCACAAGACTGTCACTGACACATTACAGTGTCTTCGTTAGTATTTTTTGCAGTTTTTGCAATGTCATTGTTGGAGGTGTGCTGGTGACCACGTCTATAATGATGTCACTGGGCCGTGTGGTCCTTGCTTACACCTTTATTTGGGCAGCGGGCACAGCAGCAAGAGATGACGGTACGGTGACACTGATAATGCGCAAGCCAACTGTGCTCTGATGATTGAGCTTGCCCCCTAGATGTCAACACATGGAGGACGTGAACATTTGTATTAATCCCACCACACCTCCAGTTTTCCTGGAGAGAGTGAGAGGGGAACGATTTGATGTTGGGTGATACCGTGGAAGCATTTTATTACTCCATCCCTTAGTTGTCAGGGGCATTTGAATCATGCTTCTGTTCGTTTGGCCAAATCGAGACTGAAGGGCATGGCAACGGTTGTGATTGTTATAGTTGTCTTTGGGAAAACCTTTTTCATGTGGCTTGAGTAGACTCTAGCTGAGATACAGTGGCTTGCGAAAGTATTCACCCCCTTGGCATTTTTCATATTTTGTTACCTTACAACCTGGAATTAAAATGTATTTTGGGGGGGGTTTGTATCATTTGATTTACACAACATGCCTACCACTTTGAAGATGCAAAATGTTTTTTATTGTTAAACAAACAAGAAATAAGACAAAACTTCAGCGTAACTATTCACCACCCCCAAAGTCAATACTTTGTAGAGCCACCTTTTGCAGCAATTACAGCTGCAAGTCTCTTGGGGTATGTCTCTATAAGCTTGGCACATTTAGCCACTGGGATTTCTGCCCATTTTTCAAGGCAAAACTGCTCTAGCTCCTTCAAGTTGGATGGGTTCCGCTGGTGTACAGCAATCTATAAGTCATACCATAGATTCTCAATTGGATTGAGGTCTGGGCTTTGACTTGGCCATTCCAAGACATTTCAATGTTTCCCCTTAAACCACTTGAGTGCTGCTTTAGCAGTATGCTTAGGGTCATTGTCCTGCTGGAAGATGAACCTCCATCCCAGTCTCAAATCTAGGGAAGACTGAAACAGGTTTCCCTCAAGACTTTCCTAGTATTTAGCGCCATCCATCATTCCTTCAATTCGGACCAGTTTCCCAGTCCCTGACGATGGAAAAACATACCCACAGCATGATGCTGCCACCACCATGCTTCACTGTGGGGATGGTGTTCTCGGGGTGATGAGAGGTGTTGGGTTTGCGCCAGATAAAGCTCAATTTTAGTCTCATCTGACCAGAGTACCTTCTTCCATATGTTAGGGGAGTCTCCCACATGCCTTTTGGCGAACACCAAACATGTTTGCTTATTTTTTTTTTTTTTTTTTTTTTTAAGCTTTTTTCTGGCCACTCTTCCATTAGGCCCAGCTCTGTGGAGTGTACGGCTTAAAGTGGGCCTATGGACAGATACTCCAATCTCCGCTGTGGAGCTTTGCAGCTCCTTCAGGGTTATCTTTGGTTTCTTTGTTGCCTCTCTGATTAATGCCCTCCTTGCCTGGTCTGTGAGTTTTGGTGGGCGGCCCTCTCTTGGCAGGTTTGTTGTGGTGTCATATTCTTTCAATTTTTTAATAATGGATTTAATGGTGCTCCGTGAGATGTTCAAAGTTTCCGATATTTTTTATAACCCAACCTTGATCTGTACTTCTCCACAACTTTGTCCCTGACCTGTTTGGAGAGCTCCTTGGTCATCATGGTGCCGCTTGCTTGGTGGTGCCCCTTGCTTAGTGGTGTTTCAGAACATGTGTGTATATATACTGAGATCATGTGACAGATCATGTGACACTTAGATTTATTTAACTAATTATGTGACTTCTGAAGGTAATTGGTTGCACCAGATCTTATTTAGGGGCTTCATAGCAAAGGGGGTGAATACATATTCACGCACCACTTTTCCTTTATTTATTTTTTTAAACAAGTTATTTTTTTAATTTCACTTCACCAATTTGGACTATTTTGTGTTTGTCCGTTACATGAAATCCAAATAAAAATCTATTTAAATTACAGGTTGTGATGCAGCAAAATAGGAAAAAACGCAAAGGGGGGTGAATACTTTTGCAAGGCACTGTAGGTTACTGTTGGGTGTGAGAATCACAGTGAACAGGTTAGGCTTTTTGTCTCACAGTGGACAAAAGGCTAACTTTTGTTCCTCTTTACTGATTTTGGTTGACATTTCTCTGTTTGTCGCCACAAATTCACCATGTTTCAGTCATACATTGAGACAACGCTTTTGATGTGACCATTCAACGTTCATCACTGAACATCATATTTTTCTGTGTCAATGTTTTACAAAGTAGTTGGGCAATATGTGACTTGTGCTTCAATGGTTTGTATTGGTTTGCCATTAGGAGTGTATTTTGTGAAGATGTTGAGTTCTCCCTCTAGGCTCATACCAGAGTAGCACCTGATTTTAATATAAAATTGATGGCTGCCCAGGTCCTTTGCCAGCTTTAGATGTCAGGGGAGGCCGTGGGTGGCGTTTAAAGATAACAGATTTTTTTTAACACATGGATTGCCATTGCTTAATGAGATGATTCTGTAGTATTTACAGTAACTCAGGCAGTTGTTGAAATATCCACCTGTAATCGTAGGCTAACATCTTTATTTTGGCGATTGTATTTAGGGATATACTGTATGTGTCTGTTTTTCTCCTCATTAGCTCATGAGAAGAGACAACTCTCTTATGGAAAGTGCCCCCATGTTCCCTGTTGCTATGGTGTCAGTAGCAACCCTCATGTAGGCTTGGTTGTAAACATATCAGGAGTGTTGTAAATAGCTCACTGCAGGTGCCAGCCCTCTGAATGTGTTTCTCCCTGCCTGGGTTACACATCAGATGTGCTGCTGTGAAGGTAAGCCTATTCTTTATCCTTCCTTGTGTCTCTTCATTTAGTGGTGTCCCACCACAATGTAGCCTAGCCACCCTGCACCTTTCTCCTACATTGGCTGTTTGTGTTTCTGGTTGACAAGCTTCCAATGACAATGCCACCAACCTGTTGAACAAGCTGATAGAAAAGGGTCGTTGAGGGGAGGGGGACAGAATGGCGGGGGGGGGGGGGTTTGAACAGTCACTCAGCCAAAAACACAGTGCCACGCCCCAGGTGCTAACACTAGTAAGAGCAAGCAGCAGGAATGTGAGGGAAATTAATGGGAGTGTAAGTCCTGCCTTTCCCATGGTGAGTGGTCTCTCTTCACACTTTTACTTCAACATAGATTTGTGCAGTAAAAACTGAACACAAGCGTGGCACATGCTATGGGCACGATATTTAACTGTGTGGACGTTTGAGCTCAACTTTGCCTGGATTTGCTTCTAAAGAAGGTGAATCTTTTAACAGTAGACTACATGTGGGAGATCATAGACTTGGCAGAGTTAAGCTAAATTATCGTTTAAACCCTAACAGCATTCTTTATTTGAGAAATGGGATAGTAGCATCTTTCCCTTCATTCAATTTAGTTTAGAAGCAAAAAAAACAACAACTGTGATCTGATTCAATTTCTTAACTGTGACATCTGTCAGAGTAGGAGATGAAATTAAGTTATTCACAGAACAGTCAAATTCACAGAACAGCAAAACCGGGTGTAAGAATATAGAGCATGTTAGAATGGAGGCAACACATGGTGTAGAGTCAATGTGTTTATTTTGCCAGGTAATGATGTTGACTCTTGTTTTTCTTCCCCGCCTGCGAAAGGAAAATCGTGTTTAGCGATGTGAAAAGAAAGCACTGTGCTCTGTTTGCGAGGGAGGAAACTATGCAGCAGAATAGGAATTTTGACTCTTTATAAAGTCCCGGGACTGTGGAAACACTAAAACAGGCCAGCCACTGATTCCAGACCAGAGCTCTGAGAGGAGAGTACATATTTTCTGTCTGTGCGGTCTGCATTCTGTTTACTGGAAGGGCCCCGTGCAGAGTGCACATGTTCCCGCATGTGCCGTCAGTGTGCCCAGGGAGGACTGGTAGAGGGAATGGTAAACGTTGGGGCAGACTCAGAGAATTAGAGAGAAAGTGTGTGTTTGTTTATGCCTTTCTTTTCTGAAGAGGTTAGCTAACGTAGAAGCATTAAAACCACACCAGGTCCATTTGTGCTGCTGCATCGTGAAGCTGGGAGGAGGAGGCGGAGGAGTTTGTCATTTTCAGGCCCCCCTGTGTGGGAAACTGTGTTCTCATCCAGAATGAGCAGTGCTGTGGGACTATCGAGGTCTGTGGGCTGATTTCACTGTTTGCTTCCCAGGTTCGTCTGTAGTAGACAGCCAGCTGTAACAATGGGAGGGTTAAGTATCTGATACACACACCAAACCCTGGGACTCAGCTGCAAGTAATTAAAGCTGGCAGTTGGCAGAGAGTCAGGCAACTGTAATGGCCGCTGTAAGTTCATACCATAATATTTGGAAGATGAATAGGGTCTGGTAGTAAACGTGTTGTCATGATGTTGACCTAAGGCTTTCTAGCTCCCCTCCCTGTGTCCCGTTCGCCCTGAGGGGGGAGTCCGAGGGAGAAAGGCCCTCTGTAAATCCTGCTCTCTCAGATCTGAAACGCTACTTATTGACATGCCAGGACTTTTGCTGTGACCTGCATAGTCTTGTTTGGCATATTATTTTTTCCATAGAAGTCGTTTATCCCTGAGGTGTTTCCAGTCTCAGGTTTGAAAGTAAAAGATGGTTTCCTTCTCAGAGAACCTTCAGCAGGCCATTTATTTGATTCTAGTTTGACATGGATTCATTCAGATCTGGTGTTGCAATCACAATCATAAAGAGAAAAGTAGCTATTGAGCTTTTAGTCTTGTAAAATATATAAAGTATCAGCAGGGGCTTTACTAGGACATTCAAAGCAATCAATTCAAATTATAATTGGGAATTTGATGCTCAGAAGGACTTTGTTTGGGCTGACTTTGGCTCTATTCCCACTACGATATATGAACGGGAGTCTGAGGAGGGGGGTGGTGAAAAATAATTCTACTTTTCAATTACTGTACATCCTTGCCTTACCTTGCGTTGTGGCTGGCAACACGAAATTCTTTGTCCGCAGCTCAAATTTGACCTAAATATCACAGTTGTCACTAGCCAGTAAGCACCAACTATTCAACCATGACAGAAACTTTCTTCTAAAACATAATACATTATTGAATAATGCATCCAAACCATACACCTTACACTCTTGAATAATACAACAATTCACTACCATGTATGTGCAGACAATTAAAGTGTTTATTTTCTCGTCAATAGGCTGCACTCATTACATTTTAGCTTCAAGACAAAAGCACAGAATTACTATAACAGCATGTCTCGATTAAGTAAATTTAGCCTATCAAAGCTGTTTTATATAGAAGCCCATACCTGACAAAAGTATATAAATATAATGCCTCATGATTTGTCAACGTGCACAATTAGTCTGATCAACTGTAGTCTACTGATAACAACCACAGCTGCAGGTAGCCTAGAGAAGCCTATGTGATCTGATCCCATCTGGGCCTGGCCAGGGGAAACATAACTTCATATTTTTATAGCCTACGCTATGTAGTTATAGTAGGGATGTAACGATTCACCCGATTTCAGATGTTTAACATCGGTCCGCGGACCCCAAAATGATCCAAATGTAGCATGCATCAGTCAGAAAATCAATTAGAACATTGCATATCGCTGGTTCAAAATTTTTTTGTTGCTCATATTACTTTCTTTCTACCTTCCACAAATACCTCATCTTTTGTGACAACTGATGTGTCCTCTCATTCAGCGTTGAACTAGCCATATAACTGTCTTGATCTACAAGTCATTTTGCATGCCGAACAACCCCAAGGAGTATCAGTAGCCTAGTCAAGCTCTGTGCCCAGTTTTAATATCAGTAGCCTAGTCAAGCTCTGTGCCCAGTTTTTTTTAATCAGTAGCCTAGTCAAGCTCTGTGCCCAGTTTTAATATCAGTAGCCTAGTCAAGCTCTGTGCCCACTTTTGCATGCTGACCAACGCGGGTTAGGCGGCCTGTCCCTGCAGAATCAGTTTTGCATGCTGACCAACGAGGGTTAGGCGACCTGTCCCTGCAGAATCAGTTTTGCTTGCTGACCAACGAGGGTTAGGCGACCTGTCCCTGCAGGATCAGTTTTGCATGCTGACCAACTCGGGTTAGGCGGCCTGTCCCTGCAGGATCTTGAACATCTGTGCGGCACCTTCAGCATTCAAATGCTAAAATGGCTTGCACGATATTAGGCTTTATTAGTTGAGTGACAACCTATGTCATTTGCTAGATTGTTATCAATGCGCTGTTGAAAATTGTGTTTTACTGGAATAAAAGTAAGCTACTGGAGACTACTCTCATCTGGCTATCCCTGCTGAACGGGGCTTGCAATAGATTTTATTTCAATTGTTCAGTTTCACCATCAGCAATAGTTTTGATAGTTTTGCTTTAAACGATCAGTGTACAAAACATTAGGGATACCTGCTCTTTCCATGACGTACTCTTTCCATGACATGACCAGGTGAATCCAGGTGAAAGCTATGATCCCTTTTTGATGTCACTTGTTAAATCCACTTCAATAATCAGTGTAGATGAAGGGGAGGAGACAGGTTAAAGAAAGACTTAAGCCTTGAGACAATTGAGACATGGATTGTGTATGTGTGGCACTCCGAGGGTGAATGGGCAAGACAAAAGATTTAAGAGCTTTTTGAACATGGTAGTAGATGCCAGGCTCACCGGTTTTTCACACTCAACAGTTTCCTGTGTGTATCAATGGTCTACCACTGGAGTTAACATGGGCCAGCATCCCTGTGGAACACTTTCGACACCTTGTAGAGTCCATGCCCCAACAAATTGAAGCTGTTCTTAGGGCAAAAGGGGGTGCAACTTAATTCCTAATGTTTTGTACGCTCAGTGTATATGGTCATTTTTAGATATACAGGGTAAAGTTGATAATTTCATAACAAGGAATCACATATGGGAGGTGCACTGCATTGCTAAAACAGGAGGAGTAAAGAAGCTTGCTAAAAATGTAAAACGTTCAAAGCCAATCTGTTTTAAGATGGGGTGAAATCAGTATATTCATTGGCTATGTCATAGCTAATTTGTAAACCAGACAGACAGACAGACAGACAGACAGACAGACAGACAGACAGACAGACAGACAGACAGACAGACAGACAGACAGACAGACAGACAGACAGACAGACAGACAGACAGACAGACAGACAGACAGACAGACAGACAGACAGACCCACCCAGCTCAGCAAGATCCATTTCATGAGCTCCATCAGCAGCAGATTTAGAATGGAAAATGTAATGTGTTTATGCAACAAATGTTACTGCATCGAATCGTATTGCATCGCATCGATTATTTCTCTAATCAAACCGAAACGCATCAAATGGTTTCAAACATATTGTATCGGAGCCCATGTATCTAAATACGTATTGAATCGTTGTGGAAGGGAAAGATGCTCATTCCTAATTTATAGCCTACAATGGGCCCATTTATTTGTGTTCAAAGAAAATGTGATAAAATTTGGTTTATATTCAAACTTCCGGTGGCTAGGCTACCTAGGCTTTTTTAATCCAAAATGATTGACTGGAATTAATCAATCAACACAATAGTGATGACTTGCTGTATGAGTATCTTTTTAATTACAGATGCAAAGGCCTACACAATGCAACCCTGCGTGCTCAGTCCTCTTTGTTTTTTTTGTTTGATTTTGTCCAATCGCAGTTGTCTCTTAGTCTGTGTGAAGGGATGTAATGTTTTCATCCTCCTTAGGACCAGGAGTTTTTCCCCAAGTTTTCTTTTTTTTGAACATATGACTTGATTAGAAAATGTAGCTGGTCCCATCATAGCCCATCATAACAGTGATTTATTACTATGTCATAAGCTTCAACTAGGGTCCGGGGTTGGTTAGGTTAGCCTACTACCAGATCAGGAAAAACTTTAGGCCCCATGAAAACAATCCCCCCGTAATGAGTAATGTGTGGCCAACGGTATTTTTACAAAAAGTCTAGTAAGTGTGAAGATGCTCTATCTGTAGAACCATAGATAGTCTTATTGAATGGACGTGTGAATGTGCTGGTCGTCATCACAAATAGTGTATTGCTTGAAGTAACACCCGCCCTCCTCCAGTCCTCCTCGATCCTTTGGTTTTCAGTGTGGTGCTCATCAGCATACTAAACATGGCTCTGGGGCATTGTGCTCTTGTCCCCCTAAATAGTTCTCTGCCATTTTGCAGGGAGGGGGCGGAGCGAGAAGTCCCAGGCCCATGGCACACACATGGTGATGGGGGGGTTGGTAGGTGGTGTGGGCACCGGGCAGCAGCAGATAGGCCAGGCTGTGGAGACATGGCAGGAATCTGGACTGGGGCTGTATTTATCACTATGCTCTTGTTGTTATAGTACATTTATAAACTGCTAGGTCATTTTCCAGAGTGACGGACAGGCAGGACAATGCTCGGGGCCTGGTACTGGGTCAGTGTCAACCGCCAAAGGCATGCTGTACCATGTTTACGAAGGTTATTGTTTTTCGCTGTTGAAAGTTTTGCTTGATGTCTGTAAGGAGAGCCTATAAGTAAAAGGGAAAATTGCATTTTATATTTGAGATAATTTACCATCTTACTCAAATTTGGAAAAGGAGGAACTGCAACTTTGCTGTATTTAAACTTGTCTTTTTGAACTCTGAAAGAGTTCATCTACAGTAAATCTGCGGACTTCTTTGCAAGCGTGAGATTATGAACAGCCTTTCAAGTTCTTACAAAGGGACTCGACTCACCTTCTGAACCCCCCCCCCCTCCTCTTTCTCTCTCTCTACAGAATCAGTGTATGACCTTCTCCCCAAAGAGCTGCAGCTGCCGTCCTCCACTCAGCAAAACCCAGCAGCAGCCATGAGCCAGAAGAGCGGTGGAGAGGCTGTTCCTCCTCCCTCAGCTGCCCTTGACTCAGGTAAGCCCCTCCTTCTCTACCCCCTCTCCTCTTCTCTTTTGCCTCCATGGTAACAGTGAGCAGTGCTGGTAATGGTTCCATCCTGTTTCCTGGAGTCAACCCTTCTTTAGGCTACCTGCAAGACCACTTCCAACTACATTAGGGGTAGGCAGCACACAGTCTGTACCTGTAGGCTTACACCTGCATGTAGAGAGTACAGCCAATAGGCAAGGAGTAGCTGCTGAAGACCGGAGTTACAGTATGAGGCCTTATTTCCCTCTCCTTCGAGCGTGCTGTGGCCCTCAGCAAACACACAGCTCACAATGCCAGCCAGCCATCCCTGGGCTTGCTCACGTCTCTGAAGACTGTGAAAAGTTCTGACTATGAGGGATGGAAATGACCTGTTCCTGTTTTTGTTATTTTGGTGTGTGTTATACCCTGGGTTTTACACAGAGAGAATTATTGCAGACATGCAGAACTATGAGCACCCTATATCATGATCTGTTGGTGGTTGCTATAAACCTCACAGCTCAATCAGCTCCAGCTGCAGCCCCTTTTAGAATCCCAATCAGAGGGCTAGACTGAAAACGGGCCGTAGTAAAGCATTGCCTGGTTTTATGCTGACACAATGATTCTATACAGGGACTATAGGATCCAAATATCTCTTTATGACATAGCCCTACAGGTTGCAAGCAGATCACAAAGGCCTCTTTTAATTCTCGATGTGCTTTAGAGTAGACATTTTTAAAGGTTTTCCCGTCAGGGTTTAGGGGCTGTAACACACAAACGGAGAGGGCATTCTTGCTCTCCAAAGAATTCTATCTTCATAATCCCAGCTCAACAATTGGGTATGAGGATTGCACTGTTTTGAGTGGTTGGGTTATGCCAAAACAAAGTCATGCCTACAGCCCTTGCTGGGAACACTGTGCCTTGCAGTTGGAGTCTAAGGAAACCGTCTTTATTCCATACCGTTAGAGGACACCCCTGATTCTTTCGGGGCACACATTACCTACAGACTTCCCATATTCTTGGCAGTCTGAATGATCTTCAATACGGCAGTCTCAGTCTATTTGGGGTCCACTAAATCATGAAAAGCGAAATGTACCCCATTAATTGGCAATAGCAATTGGCTCCCAGTCTGTTATTATACATTTGTGAAGATAAACGTTATAAAAATGCAAACCATCTCTCTTTGGGACAAGACACAAGTCAGAAGCCGGGTACAAAACCATTTCGGTACTGCTCACAAAAGCATTGTTTGAGATCCAAAAATGTTAAGCAATTCAGTGATTTCTCCTTGAAAAATAACAGAAATATCACTAACTGTTTACTTATGTGTTTTGCAGCTATTTTGCTTAACCAGTTATTGCCACACGATTATTTAAAGAAGTATCTTCTGACACCATGCAACAGTCTGTGGAAGGCTAAATAGTACATCTAGTACACTACTTGCACATAAGGAATCCAGAAAATCACTGAAGCTAGTATGTTTGCAACTGCAGGCCTAAATGTTAATGAACCCAATATCATATTCAAAGGAAGATAAAAAAAGATAAAACAAAACACCTTCTTCTGGTTAAATTTGTCACAACCTGAACATTCAAAATGCAATTCACTTTAGCTCTTTTTACTCTGCCCCTTACCAAAGTGCCTCGGTTTAGAGTGAGTTTCAGTAGAACCAGAAGTCTGTTGCCTTCGGACATCAGTGCTTCAATGCAGCCAATGCAGCCCTCAGACAAGGCGGGACATACTGGCTGTAGCTGGAGGAAGGTGAAGTATTTTTCAGTTTACATGAAATTTAATTTGGGACTGTAGGTTTTACTGCAAATTGGCCTTACTTCTTCTGGCTATCTCTTTTCTCTTTTCACTTTTTTTGTGAACTTTATTTTGTACCCCAAATCTTTGTAATCAAGTATTGAAAAAATAGGTTATCAAATGAGGACAACTCTTTAATTTTAATTTTAGTCTGTCCATTAGTTCAGGTTAGGTTTTTTATTTTGTCACACCAGCCAATTCTGCCCATGGCTTTGACCCTTTGTTCCAGTAGGTTCCCCCTCCCCGTATCCCTGCAAAGCCTTCCTCCATTTTCCAGCCAGATAGCTCTCTGCTGAAGCATCTCTGCTCTGGAGCTGCTGCTTTGGCCTTTTTAAACCTGTACTGTACTGTGCTGTTACTGTACTTTGCATGCTGGCTGTGATATTACCCATCTCCCATCACCCATCCTTCGCCTGACATGCTATAGCTTGGCCTGGCTGTCACCACATCCCTGATGCCAGTATCCTTACTGTTTAGCTCTATAAGGCTGCACACTTCCATGCCCCGCCCCTGTTCCTATCCCTGTCCTATCCCTGTCCTATCCCTGTCCTATCCCTGCCCTGCCTGTAACCTCACGGCTTCATTACTTTTGTCCTGTTTGTCCTTCATCTCCTCCCCTGACCCCTCAGCTTTGAGATATGGCTGAATGGAGATGCAGCATCACTCTAGGTTTGGCTTCATCAATGTCTGCTATTTTTAGTCAACTCTGTCCATACAGAATTCATATTGCTTTTACTTTGCTGATTAGCTCCCCTTTTGATTTTTCTAATTGATGTAACATGTTATTGATTTCTATCCAGAAGTCTGAAATGAGCATGAATTATTGATGTTGTCTGAGGTCAACTTTCTTCCTTGCCTTTCAGTCTGTCTATATGGGAAAACGTTTTGTAAAATGAAATCCGAAACTAGTACTAATGCCAGGCCATTTAAGGGAGGTCGTTTCAAGTAGTGCACTTCACAAGATAGTCTATTTTTCAGTTTTAAGTAGGTAATGGCAGTGGGAGTATTTTATAGGTGTACACCCATTAGAGAGGGAAAAACAATGTTACTTTTGACCATAATTTAATCCAATGAATCTTTAGGAATGTTTGTTCAGTTCACACCTTACTATCCCAGCCACTCCTTCTCCTGCTTCCCACCCATGCAAAACGGTCAGAGTTTGCTTGTGCCAACTTAGCTTCTGCATGAGTTTAAAGTGGAAATGCATTTTATTTTACAAGCTCCAAAATGACACTCAGCCAGTACATTGAACCTCACACACCTCAGTAATATATTGACAAGTGAACATACTCCACAAAGTCTTTATGAAATGTTGTTCCTTTATTTGTTTCAATAATATTCAGCAAATACACAAAGTGAATTGCTTTTTTGTTGATTGGATGCAAGTTGTTTTGCTATTAATGAACTTAACTTGCATTTTAGCTGGGCGTCGTGGTGGGTTGTGTGACTGTGTCTGTCTATCATCATTTAAGACATTTAGTCCCAAGGGCTCTTAACCCATCAAAAATCACCCAGGGTGTCGAGTAGGTCCGTCTAAACTTTTAGACTTCTTATTATTTTAATTTATTTCATTTTATTGCATTTACAATTTTTTTGTAAGTGTAGAAGGGAGTGGGGTTAAAGGGACATTTTTTACAAATTCAACTTCATATTCATCATCACCAGCATCACCCCAACATCAACACATGTGTTAAGGGTGCATTTCTGTGTTTTGTAGTAAAAAAGAAAAAGATAAGTGTTTCCAATGACATCATCAATTAGTAGGCAATGTCTACAAAAAATGTGTCAACTCACACAATGCACACCGATGATGCCATTGGAAACCCTCTGGAGTTGATCAATGTGACGTTGAAAAATTGTGAAGTTTCCCTTCAAGGGTTTCAGGGTAAAGAAAAGCAGAACTTGGGCTAGGATGGAACATGCAATGGTCCCATAGGTGGAGGCATGGGTCTTCGGTAATGCCATTTACAATAAAAGCAAATGTTCTATGTTTATTAGAAAATGTACTAAGTCTACACCTTGAATCCCATTGCCTCCATCTGCTGGGACTCTGCAATAATCGCATTGGTTTTAAGAGCATGGTGATTTGCAGCCACTTTGAGCATTTTTGTTAAGTGGAAATTGGTAGGGTTTGTGGAAAGAATAGCCTACATATATTGAATGAAATACTACCGGTACTACCATTTAAATATTCATACCCCTTGACTTATTACACATTTTGTTGTGTTACAGCATGAATTTAAAATGTATTAAATATATTTTTTTCTCTCACCCATTTACACACAGTACCACATAATGACAAAATTAAAACATGTTTTCAGACATTTTAGCTAATTTATTGAAAATTAAATACAGAAATATCGAAATTACATAAGTAGTAAATATTTTGACAGTAATTAATAATTACAAGCATACCCATAACATGATGCAGCCACCACTATGCTTGAAAATATGGAGGGTGGTACTCCGTAATGTATTCAGGACAAAAAGTGAAATGCTTTGACAATTTCTTTGCAGTATTACTTTAGTGCCTTGTTGCAAACAGGATGCATGTTTTTGAATATTTTTATTCTGTTCAGGCTTCCTTATTTTCTCTCTGTCAATTAGGTTTGTATTGTGGAGTAACTACAATGTTGTTGTTAATCCTCACAGCCATTAAACTCTGTAACTGTTTTAATCCCTGAGCAGTTTCCTTCCTCTCTGGCAACTGAGTTAGGAAGGACACCTGTAACTTTGTAGTGACTGGGTGTATTGATACACCATCCAGAGTGTAATTATTAACTTCACCATGCTCAAAGGGATATTCAATGTTTACCCATCTACCAATAGGTGCCCTTCTTTGCAAGGCATTGTAAAACCTCCCTGGTCTTTGTGGTTAAATCTGTGTTTGATATTCACTGCTCAACTGAGGGACCTTACAGATAATTGTATGTGTGGGGAACAGAGATGAAGTAGTCATTCAGAAATCATGTTAAACACTATTATTGCACACAGAGTGAGTCCATGCAACTTATTATGTGACTTGTTAAGCACATGTTTACTTCTGAACTTATTTAGGCTTGCCATAACAAAGGGGCTGAATACTTATCAACTCAAGGCATGATTTATTGACTCAAGCTTTCTAAAATTAATTTGTGGGAAAAACATAATTCCACTTTTAAAACATAATTCCACTTTGACGTTATGGGGTATCGTGTGTAGGCCAGTGACAAATCTCAACTTAATCCATGTTAAAGTCAGGCTGTAACACAACAAAATGTGGCAAAAATCAATCGGTGTGAATACTTTCTGAAGGCACTGTATATAATTTGTTCATAATATACACAATTTTAAGTATGAAGTTCTCTAGCTTCAACCCATCCGTACTTTGTTCCTCTGGATGTCTCTGTACCAAACCTCTTCAGAGTAATTATACATGACGCCTTCAACCTTTTGTCCTCCATCTCCCTTTGAATATTGAATTGCAATGCATTTCGTTAGCCAGGGTATTACAGTATGCACAAAAAGGTGATGACTCAAAATTCAAACAAGAAATTAATCCTGAATCTCTGCCCTTCAAGTCAGCTATTTTGTTGGTTATAGCTGTCTTGTTGGCCAGCTGTCTTTTTTTATTTTAGAATGGATGCTCTACAATGCAATGCTTTACAAGGGCCAGTTTCCTGGACCCAGATTAAGCCTACTCCTGGATTAAAAGTGCTTTATAGTCCAGAAATAGTCTTAACTTGACATGATGATGACAAAAGGCACATTAGGCTTTAACGAGGCTAAACAAGGGGTTAAAAGGTGTCCATAATAAATGCCTCTTCCTGTGGCCAGGTGCCTTTCTCCTGTGATACTTCCTGATTTAAATGATTTAAACTCTGAAAAAATAGATGCAGCAGTGCTCTCCTCCGTCCTCCTTGTAGGTGTCTCTGGGTTTTCTCTTCTTTAAGACCTGGCTACATTTTAAACAAACAATCAGCCCTGCGTGTTTAGACTAGAAGGCTAATGGTGGCGAGAGGGAGATTCTATCCAACAGTTCTACTGCTCCACAGCACAGAGGGATTTCATTCTCTCCCGCAGCGTTTGCTGTCCTGCCGTTTATTACACGGTTGTCTTTAGTTTCATTACACTCAAAGCAGGCCTACTCGTTTTTAGATGAGAAGAAAATAGATTACCTCCTTCCTCTGGAGAGACAGCAGGACATAAAAGGGCAGTTGTTTGAAATGTGTACACAACTCACGGATGGGACGATTTACTTAGGCATATTTGCCAATGTACAGTAGTCTACAGAAAGCTTTTAGGCCATATAAATAAGTCAGAAGGGAGCAGAGTAAGAGCTTTGAACCTTTACAAAGCTGGATGGGTTTACTGGACTGGGTTACTTTGAGGCCTTGTTTCTCCAGTTTCTGTGAGTGTTTTTAAGTGGGGTGAGAGGACGCTCAAAGTGGCTGCAAATCATTCACTGTGCTTCAAATCTTAGTACGGCCTATATGTTTCTCATGTTTTCTTCCTCTTCCAAAAACTCTGTATGAACAGTATCAATTTTCTACTTGACATCATTTTGTAATGAACTAATCCTTCAGCATTTCAAAACCACTGTTCTGTTATGTTTAATTATTGTTTTAAACTGATTTTCATTTTGATATTACATGGTTGTGAAAATGGAACTAGTTATTTTGCATCCTAGGATCTGCATGTGGGGTCTGTGGGAGAAAGCTTACAGCTGCCATGTGGAACAAATGACTGTCTTGCTGCCATGGGAAACACATTGTTGTCTTGCTGGATCCCAATCGGCTTAAAATTATTCCTGTCTCTTGAATAAATAATGTAATCTACTGGATAAAATAGCTGATCCCTACTATCTGTAATCAGGTGGACGTTTTTTGTCTGTTTGCTAGATTGTAAGGATTTCCCCAAACAGAAGCAATTTGCTGTATGTTTTGAAAGCATTCTTGTTCATCAGAGCATGAAAAGATGTATGGCTTTATCCATTTCTTTCTTCTGTTTATCATAGCTACTCTTCAATAAGTTCAATCAGTTTAGCCATAAAAATGAATTTGAAACCTATTAAAGCAAAATTGTGCTCCACATTGTTGCACTCTGGCATGGTTCCTACATATGTGTGCGTTTGGAATGGGGAAAGTGAGAGGGCTTGTGGGTGGAATGTAAAGTGACTGGAATTGCTTCATAGACAATGCACCACATTGCCTTGTACTGAGTCATTAGATATCTGGCATTCTTCCCGATTACCAACAAAAAGCTTCTCTTATTTTTCAGTCATACGCACTGTAGCTACAGTTTTGAATGAAGTGTAACCTAGTTGCACCTCTTTTAAATGTTTTATTTGTTTTTATTGACATGTTGAATTTACAGTATTGATTATAGGTTTAACAAATGAGGATAGCTTGTCTGCCTGTCCTCTCATTCCTCTCCCTTCTCCTGCAACAGTCTTCAGGCTTTCACCTCCATGCTCAGACCTTAGCCTATGGCCTTCCGTTTCTTCCATCATATCATCCCAGTAGACAGTCAGGTATTGAGTGTTTGTAATGCTTTATTTCTTACCATGGGGTGTCATAAGCTTTCTCCAACTCCATGTTTTTCTTGCACTACAGTAGCCAAACAATCCAGTTTATCATCTTCCACTTCTGTGCAAACAATCTACCATGCCTTTTCACCTTGTTGAAGCTTCACTGTACTGTACCCGGCATTGAGGACCTGATAGCTAGGAATGCTTTTGAAATGTACTCAACATTTGCTGCCATTTTCAACCCTGGTTAAGGTTTCCTAAGGTGTCTTAGGAGGACTTTTAGAAAAACATATTGAGCAGGAATAGAACGAGACCCTTGAATAACGGTTCCATTTTCACAAATACTTTTTGTTCAACACAGTTTTTTATTACATTTGAATGTTCAGCTCTTATTGCTCATTCGCTGTCTCGTTTTTATTCCAGGAAGTTCCCTCTGAAGCAGGGAGTGTCTGCATATAAAATGGTCTGCAGTTCTCTGCTTCATAGGTCAGAAGCTTGTTTATCTTGTCTCTGTGGCTACGCTCAGTCCCAACTAAATTGTTTGAACCTGTATGAAAAAGAGCTCCAATTGGCACGCATCATTTTACACACCAGATAACCTTAATTTCATTTGAACATCCCTCTTCATGTAGATTTCCCAGTTCATTTCTGTTCACCGTAAATGCTATTGAAAATCAAGTCCCAGTGTCACTGAAAGATGGCTAAAGAATTGGATTACTGCACGTAGCGAGTTTTATTCAAGACTCGCTACGTATCAATTTAGATAATTAGATATTCATGTCAGAAGATTCATGACTTTCCATTTATATCATGTCCTATTACATGACCCTTTCCCCCATTTTTGAGTCAGAACACAAGTGTACTCACCTACACACTCACTCTTAGACACACTCACACTCAGACACACTCACACTCAGACACACTCACACACAGACATAGACACACTTACACATCATGATGCAATAAAAAATAAAAGTGAAAATTATAATTGGATGACCAAAGAAAAGCAAAAACAAAAAAAACTAAAACAAAAAAAACAATCATGCACAAATTTCGCTGCTTGAATGGGACTGCTAGCCAATGCTGGTTGAGATGCCTTTATTTACTATCCAATTGTATGCACTGTAGATGCCACCACCGTCTCCTCTTCTATGACCATGGGAGGCCCTCGCAGTGCTTTTCCCACCTCTTCCAGCTCTACCATGCACTCCACTACTTCAGCCACCGACCAGACCTCTGCTCACACTGGCATCGCCGCTCCAGACGAAGGTGTAAGTAGCAGAACGGTGGCGGAGATGCTTGGCGCCGAGGGCGGGACTGGCAACAGTGGGAGTGCTGGTGGCGGCAGGACTGGCGGTGAGAAAGGAGGAGGGGCCGGATCCCTAGGTGGAGGAGGAAGAGGGGGTGCATCCCAGGAGGCCCAGCAGCACCACCAGATGACCCCCTCCAAACGGCGGACGGTGCTGAACATCTCGCCTCCGCCCGAGGACCTGTTTGACGACAGCCGCATGTCCTGCCAGGAGGATCAGCTCCAAGACTCAGAGCAGAGCAACAGCATCTGGATGGATGACTCCGCCTCCAACTTCAGCATCGTCAGCTCCAGCTCCTACAACGACAACACCGAGGTGCCCCGGAAGTCCCGCAAGCGCACCCCCCGCCAGCGACCCGGACCCAAGCCTGCCTCGGCCGAGGAGGCCAGCATGGACGTGTTTGATGCAGACAGTGCCAAAGGGCCGCACTTTGTGCTCTCGCAGCTGGGCTCAGACAGCAAGGCCTGTACCAAAGGAAGGTGGGTGCCCCTGCATCTCTTTTACAGTGAAATTAGCCCATGTGGAAACCTATCTAGCCTACTGTTTACTTCCTTTTGGTCTGCAGAGTTAACAGAGTTTTTATATCTCTGAGATAGCTCTATGGACTTTGTGGTTAAGTTTCAGTTTTCTGTTTAAATCTTGTTTGGAGCACAGAATGGAAATACATTAAGACAAGTTAAATGTCAGAGAACACTGATAGACTTATACCATTGAAATTGGCATTGGCCATTTACAACTACTATTGAATGGACATCTCAACAGAACTGTTCATTCTATACCTTGCCTGATTTTGAAGAAGTTGATCTAAGTTCGTTCCATACTTATTCCCATTGATAAGAGGTGTAAACCACTATACATCAAGCGGAAATTGTACCAAACCACTGGCTGAACGTTTTTCTCTGTGCTTGAAGAAGAGCTGGCAGATCAGAGGCTAGGGAGGGGCAGGATACCACAGCCATGGTGAATCACACTGAGCCTCTTTGAAAGAGTTGAGAAAGCAAAGAAAGCAGAGAAGATTAAATAAACCGATAAGTCTGGATCCTCTAAGAGGTTCTGATGGACTCTGCCTGGTATTGGGCCTCCAAACTCTGCATTGCTCACTAGTGTCACTGGGAAACCATGGCAGCTATTTGGGGATCCCTCACTGGTCCCCTGCTGCTCTCTAGTTCCAAATACCCCCTATGCTCCACCATACACACATACTGATACTCACACACACACACACTCACACACACCAACACACACAGATATTCTCTGCTTGGGTCACAGCTTGGCTGGAACTTTGATAGTAAGTGGACGGTCTCCAAGTCCTGTCAAGTTCTCTTCCACCGAGAGGAAGCTTTGTGCCAGCAGTGGAGCTGATCTTTCATCCCTTTACATAAATGAACACAAGGTGGAGAGGAGAGGAGGAGTGGGGGTGAGGGTTGCTGCCACTGCCACCCGACGCCAGGTTGTGTGGCCCTCAGTCCCCAATGATTACAAGGACACAAGCAGGGTTAGGGTTAGCAAGGGACAGTGCTGTGAATGAGTGAAAGGAATGTAAGCAAGCGTAGTGTAGTCAATGGTAGTGTTGCGTGTTTCAATGTAGGTTGTTTAGGAGCTGTTGGGCCGATACAGTAGCTAACCAGTCTGTCTTGCAGTTCGGCAGATGGCCCCCAGACCCATCAGAAAGGGGGAACCCTAGCGAGCCAGTTCCCTCAGAAGAGTGAGGGCAAGGAGCTGAAGATCCTGGTCCAGCCTGAGACCCAGCACAGAGCCCGCTACCTGACTGAGGGCAGCAGGGGGTCAGTGAAGGACCGCACTCAGCAGGGCTTCCCCACCATAAAGGTACGCCTTAAACCAGCAACAGGACCAGGGTGCTGGGCTGGGCTGGGGCCTTTAGGGTTTTTTGTGGACAGTCAGTGCCCCATACACGGGTCACTGTTTTGACTCTACCCCTTTGTAAGTATGCTTTTATCTGTCCTTCACCAAACACCACCATCAACCTGCTCCATACTCATTCTTACATTACACCTCTACATTGGGTTAACATGCTTAAGTCAGTGATTCAGTGATTGTCACAGGCGATGTAGAAACCTGTATAAGAAGTGATGCAACGTATCAATAGCTAGCTGTTACAACACACCATGTAAGGCAACGCTCAGTTGGTAGAGCATGGTGCTTGCAATGCCAGGATAGTGGGTTCAATTCCCATGCATGAATGACTGTAAGTAGCTTTGGAGAAATGTGCCTGCTAAATGGCATATACGTATTATATAACCTACATAAAAACAACAGGTAGGTAACTATCATTATTCTCTTGAAGTGATTACAACAACAAATCGTGACTTTGGTTGCATTTCTTTGTCAAATCTCTGTATCAACAATGCTATTCATAATGTATTGCATATTTCAAATGTTTTACTCTCGAAGAAGACAGCATAACAGGCAGTGGTGCCGTTACAGTTCTGTTATCATAGAATGCAATAAGATATGGCATTATCATCTTACTAAGCAGAATGCTGGCACTGTCTATCACGTATTCACTTTTGTACATTATTTTAGCTGCACCCTTTTGGCTCTTGTGAAAACTATCACTTGCAGAATACATTTAACGCTCGAAATTCTCTAGTGACTTACAAAAATAGGTAGAGTTGACTTTGGAGCAGCTGTGCTATTTTCTGATCTGAGTGTTCTTTGTTTCCTTCTCGTCCACAGCTGGAGGGTGTGAATGAGGCAGTGGTGCTGCAGGTGTTTGTGGGTAATGACGCTGGGCGTGTGAAGCCACATGGGTTCTACCAGGCCTGCAGGGTGACGGGGCGCAACACCACAGCCTGCAAGGAGGTGGACATCGAGGGCACCACTGTCATTGAAGTGTCCCTGGACCCCAGCAACAACATGACCCTGGCGTATGTATCTGCTTATTACCATAGCTGTTGCAATTCTGTAAAATCACACATACTGGAGACTGCTCCTCTTAGTCATCCTCCATTGGGAGTGTGTTGGTGGCTGTTTCAGTGTGTTGGGGGCTGTTGCAGCAGCAGCCGCTGGGGCCTTGGTTAGCAGGCCTGCCTGCCAGTCTAACAGCTGTGTCTCTCTCTGCAGGGTGGACTGCGTGGGGATCCTGAAGCTTCGTAACGCTGATGTGGAAGCTCGTATCGGGGTGGCCGGCTCCAAAAAGAAGAGCACGCGTGCCAGGCTGGTGTTTCGGGTCAACATCCCCAGGCCGGACGGCTCGCTGCTCACGTTACAGACACCGTCGTCCCCCATCCTGTGTAGTGAGTGGCTTTAGATTATTCATAGCATCTGCCCACCAGGGTTCTCTCAGGAATGCTGTCGGAGCTCAGAGCTGACGCACGTCACCAGGGGATTAGAGGAGGGAGAAGAAGTTAATTCAGGAGGTTGGGTGGCCAGGAGGAAAATTCAAAGGAGGACAAGGATGTCAATAAAGAATTCTCCACTGTCAAAATTCCACTGGATAGCCTTATGAGCATGTGTAATATAGGTTAGTTGTATTATTTAATCTTGTTTTTAAGTTCCAAGCTGAAGACTTGAACACTTTGAAGATTTTATTCAGTCTAGAAGTTCCATTTCTAATGCGTTATGTATGCTTAGCAGATAATTTTCTAATTTAAGTACATTTTCAAGACCTTGTATATAGACTCTCTTCAGCGTCATGTGTTCCTCCTGTTGTGGGCATAGGGTGTGGCTGTGAGTTGCAAAAACAGAAAAGACTGCTCCAGGGTATAAGAAATTCTATTTGTCTGTGGTTTTAGAAGCATAACTTAAAAAAAAAAAGTCAGAGAAAGAAAGGGGGAAGAAAGAGGTGTGGACTTCTATTCTTCACAATGCCAGAGTGCAATCCGACCAAGGGAAAATCTGGCCAGAAAATATTAAATATAAATCTCCAATGGCGTCTGTCTGTCTGTGTGTGTTGTGCTGTGGAGCGGGGTGGTGAGAGTGAGGAAGGCCTGTGAAAACTGGGGGAGGGAGGAGGAGTGGGAGGAGTCTGAGCTGGTTGTTTATAGAAACTTTGGGATTTCTATTTGTCTATGAGAAAGGGGGACTGCAAAGGTGGTGTCAACTTTACCTATAGTACAGTAACTTTACCGTCTGGATAATGGTCATATACTATAAAATAACAAAAAACTTAACCAAAATCTAACACATCTCAAGCACATACACACTATTTTTTATTTATGCCAGCTCAGCTCACATTTTTCCTGGCAAAGCAATTAAAACACAATTACTATTTCCCCAAGATTATATGTGTTCATTCCAAAAAATCACAAGGTACTGTTGAGCAATTGGTTCAAGCTTTTCTGTTGGCATCCCCTGGTTCCTCTGAGAAAGCCAGCAGTTCTGTACCCGTGACAGAATACTAGTTAAAGAAGCTAGGTCAAGCAGAACTCAGAGCCTGACAGTCTATTTGTGTCCTGTCTACAGCCCAGCCTGCAGGGGTGCCTGAGATTCTGAAGAAGTCCCTCCACAGTTGCTCGGTGAGGGGGGGTGAGGAAGTCTTCATCATTGGGAAGAACTTCCTCAAGGACACCAAAGTCATATTTCAGGAAAATGTATCAGGTAGGCCTACACAACCAATTATTGTCTGAAATCCATGTCCTTACAGTATATGAATAATGTAAACGTTGCCATTCATATTTATTCCTTTACCTTCCATACTAATTAAACTGTACATTTTTTCCCCCTAAGATGAGAAGTCTTGGAAGGCTGAGGCTCAAATTGACATGGAGCTGTTTCACCAGGTATATAGGATTATTCTCTGCTTATTGTGGTCCTAGATTGATTAATGCCAATGATTTAACGGGGAGATTAGATAACAGCAGCCATTTGAGATTTGTAGGTTTAGATGTAATCATCGTAAATTGCTACTCACACAGGGAGGTGAATGGACTCATTGTTTTGTGACCTAATTACTGTGAGCCACAGTGGTAAGTGTGTCTCAACAGTCATGCATAAACCTTTGCCCTTGGGAGCCAAAGGGTCAGAGCTACATTAGCTAAGCCTCAATCAGTTGACTGAGCCCTGAGGTGTTAGACTTCTCACATATTATTCAAAATGTGTAGCCATGTGTAACCAGGCAAACTATGTAAATCACCGCCACACCTTTTACTAGTCAGCAAAGTTAGAAAGGTGTTGTGTCTGAACTAGTTGATGACGCATGGAGTCCCCAGGTCATCATCTATTGTGGCTGTTGCTCTCTTTCAACTCTACATCGTGCTGACATCGCTTGATTATTTAATCTAAGTAATGTTGCGCTTGTACATGACTTAATGTATGTAATTATAAGACTGGGTCTACTGTACATCGTTGTTAGCTAAGTGGATTTGTCTGTTATGCGTTTCCCCTCAGAATCACTTGATTGTGAAGGTTCCTCCATACCAGAACCCAGCCATCGCGTCTGCGGTGTGTGTCGGGATCTACGTGGTAACCAATGCTGGCCGATCCCACGACGTGCAGCCTTTTACCTACACTCCAGAACCAGGTCTGTGATAAGTCAATGAACAAATTATATTTTTTTACTCCTTCTGCGCCGCATTAGGACCACAGCAAAATGTCCTTCAGCCACTGTAAATTACAACCATTGCTCTACCACCACTACTGGATTAGGTGGATATATCCTCTAGCCTGCTCTAAATTTGCCATTAGTCCTTGGTACAGGAAGCCATGCCCATTCGGGAACAGAGGGGTATTTGTCTCCTCCTTTTCTCTCTCACCACTTCCAGTCGTCAAAACGTCCTTTGAGCACTGTGGCACGAACTATCAATGAGCGAGCAGGAAGTGACAGAGAAAGGAAATAAAACAATGAAACAAAACATGGAAGTGTAGATGATCCATCAAAAAAACAAAAACATTCCAAATACAGTATGTACTAAACATGATACCGGATTAGGCAGCGCCCTATACAAAACAGTCAAGTCATACAGATTTATTCCTCATTGTTTTTCACTCTATACAGTAACATTTCATTTCATATTATATTTTTGTAAATTAAAACCTGACATGCAGACGATGGAGAATGAGACAGGGTATGAAGAATAAGGTAATCTGATTTGCATTTCCATAACTCAACCTGCTTATTTGTGTATGTTTCAGTGGACATATCTGTGAAGAAAGAAGTTCCATCTCCAGGCAAGCCCTGCTCTTTTGATGAACGGATTAAAGGTATAGTGTATCCCTACCATGTGTTCTTGTTTGTAATGCATAGGCATAGGTGTGTGTGGAGGGTGTCAATGTACTCCTGTGTCTTGGCTTTCAGTATGACAAAATTGTAACATTGTCATTCACGCCCCTACAGTAATGGATGGTGCCTTGATGCCCCCAATGTTGCCTCTTGTGAAGAGAGAAGAGGTCACTCCAATGGAGGTCTCCAGCAACCTCCCTTCTGCTGGCGTGTTCAAGGTAAAAGCTCTACAAATGCGTTCATCAGTCTTGGCTGTGATAATGCCTCATTAAATAGTTGAACCATATATTCCCCCCAAAATATCTAAAAAAAGCTAGCAGGTATCATCTGTTTTTTGTAGGACTGTAATTACTATTATTACCCCAAATTATATCATACACACATTTAGCTATTAAAGTATCTCTTCCTGTCATTTACCTGTACAGTTTGTGTAACCATGCAAGTATTCACTTATCTGTAAATATAACTGTATATTTACCTGTACAGCTAATTTAACCATGCAAAATATTCACTTACCTGTTCATTTAGCCAGTCTGTCTATTAAGTAAACTATTATTACCCTCGCTCATATCATATGCATTTTTAGCTACTGAAGTATTTCTCTGCCATCGACCTGTATAGTATAGTTTACCATCCAACATCCACCAAAGTATAGTGTACATATTCAGCCAACCACCCATACTATGCAATGTCTTTTTATAGCTTTTTTTGCACTCCAGATATCTTGTATTTCTATACTTTTTCATACTGCCGCTATATGTATCATGTACCGTGTATCTGTCTTTTGTGTACTTTCGTTGTGGCATTTTGCACCTGCCCTGTGTTTTGTTGTTGTAGCTGCTTGACAAAGGAATTTCCCCCTCGGGGATCAATAAAGTACCTATCTATCTATCTATTCTCAGCGGATCCCAGATGTCATGTGTTCGGCCCAGCAGTCGCTGGACATAAGTTCCAACCTTCCCCCCAACAGCCCGTTTTCCAACTCCTTGCCACGGCCTGCCAGTGACCCTGAAGAATCCCAAGCAGCAGTCTTCAACAGTGCAGAGGCCCGGAGCACCATACAGAAGCAGGACATCGCTCCCACCAACTCCTTCTCCGTGCCTGCAGACTCTCTACTCCAACCTGGGCCTCAGCAGTTCCTCCTGGAGCCCAGAGAGGGGCTTGGGCAGGACAGAGCCAGCAACAACGCTGGGGCCGTAGGGAGGCTCAGTCAACTAGTGGAGGCCCCTCAATCTGCCCCCCAGCAGCACCAGCTGCCCATATTCCCCCCAGACGAGGTGGCCCAACTGGAACAAGCAGTGAGACAACTGCAGGCCAAAGGGTACTGCAGCCAGCAGCAACAGCGACAGATTCAACAACAACAAATTCAGCAACAACAGCAGCAACAAATTCAGCAACAGCAGCAACAACAAATTCAGCAACAGCAACTACAGCAACAACAACAGATTCAGCAACAACAGCAACAACAAATTCAGCAACAGCAAATTCAACACCAACAAATTCAACAGCAGCAGCAACAACTTCAACAGCAGCAGCAACAACAGCAAGTGTTGGAGAACCTGCAGCAGCATCTGTTTCAGTCACAGATGCCCATGCAGTGTGGCATATTCCAGGGCGGTTCTCGAGGTGAGAACGCTGAACAGCAGGGTTCCCAGCAGGGCATGGTGCAGAACCATGGCTCCCTCTTTCAGCAGGCCCAACAGCAACAACAGAAACAACAGCAACAGCAGCAAGCAGCGCTCTTTCAGCAAGCCAATGAGCTCCTCTCCATTCAGACCAACTTCCTCCAGCAGACCCCTTCTCATCCCTCTCCACCCCTGTTCCATAACCCCAGCCCCCTGGCTGAGGCACAGGACCCACAGGGGGCGCTGTTCCGATCTCAGAAGGCCTCTCCCACCCAGGAGCAGGTCCAGGCGGCCCTCTTCCAGAACACCCTGACAGTGTTGAGTAGGACCAGCCTCTCCCCAGAGCAGCCGCCCTCTGCCACCAACCTGTTCCTCCCCCAGAGTGCCCTGCCTGGGCACTCCGCTAACGGCAGCCAGCAGCAGCAGCAGCAGCTGGCCTTCCTCAGTGCCCTGCAGACCTCTGCCCCTGAGCCCCAGTCAGTATTCCAGGCTCAGACCCAGCTTTCCCCCATCCAGCAGGGGACCCCTATGGAACAGCAGCAGCCCTCCCAGCCTCAGCCCCAGCCTCAGCCACCTCAGCAGAACTCCATGTTTCAGAACATCTCCCCTCATCCACCTGCAAACACTCTCTCTCAGAGCCAGCAACAGCAGACCGGCCTACTGTTCTGCAGCAACCCCCTCTCCACTCCGGAGCAGCCCCCCAGTCTGCTGTTCAGCGGCCAGGGCCAGATGCCCCCCATGAGCAGCAGCAGCCTGAACTCTCAGGAGACCCAGAACCCGTCCATGCTGTTCTCTCAGGCCAGCATGGTGACGGTTAGCCAGCAGGAACCGTCTGAGCCCATGGCCTTCCAGGACCAGAGCCAGGTGGTGGGGAACCCCTCGGAGCCTCTCCAGCAGGGCCTGTTCCAAGAGCAGCAGCCCATGCAGCTGATCACCAGCTCCAACAACGGCCCAGAGCAGCCCGTCTCCCTCTTCATGCCCCAATCCAACATGGCTGCCCTGCAAGGTGGCATGGCTGCCCAGGACCTCCCGCAGACAGGCATCTTCAGCACCCAGAATGGGGTGGCAGGGCTGCAGACCACCACCTCCTCCCCCGTGCAGCAGCCAGGGTCTCTGTTCCAGACAGCAGTCAGTGGGACCCTCAACCAGCCCAGCCAGGTCCAGCAGCCAGGCCTCTTCCTCTTTGGGATTCAGAACGGTAAGGATTCATGATTATGATCTCTGTCCTTTTATCAAATGTCAGCTTTTTTAGTATACTCCAGAAACCAGTATGACATTGTTTGGTTTTCACTAACATTGAACATTTCATGTGGCATGTAGTCAGTGACTACCCCTTTCTTCCCCATACAGAGTGTGGCCAGCTGATAAACTCTCCTGGAACCACTCTGTCTGATCAGATCATTGCCATCAGTCAGTCTGGTCAGAACCAGAGAGAGAGTGAGGCCCAGATCCAGTCGCTGCTTAACCAGTCCATGTCTGAGTCAGGGAGCATGCAGAACAGCTTGACCGCCTCCCAGAACATGGAGAAGATAGATGACCTGCTTGTCAGCCTACAGGAGCAGGGCAACAATCTCACTCGCTCCTACTAGGCCTGCTATAGGTTTCAGGTGAATGCTCATCTCTATATAAACATTTTAAAAGTTTGGGGGTATCTCAGAAAGCAGGATTAACCAGATGGAATTCTAGTTCAAATTTGAATCACTGACTACTGTTTACATGCTCCTAAACATGTAATTGCCCCTCTCTTTAGGAGCCCAGAAGACCCCCAGTGTGGACCCCCATTACAGGCTGCAGAAGAACCCCAATGTGGACCCCCATTACAGGCTGCAGAAGAACCCCAGTGTGGACCCCCATTACAGGCTGCAGAAGAACCCCAGTGTGGACCCCCATTACAGGCTGCAGAAGAACCCCAGTGTGGACCCCCATTACAGGCTGCAGAAGAACCCCAGTGTGGACCCCCATTACAGGCTGCAGAAGAACCCCAGTGTGGACCCCCATTACAGGCTGCAGAAGAACCCCAGTGTGGACCCCCATTACAGGCTGCAGAAGAACCCCAGTGTGGACCCCCATTACAGGCTGCAGAAGAACCCCAGTGTGGACCCCCATTACAGGCTGCAGAAGAACCCCAGTGTGGACCCCCATTACAGGCTGCAGAAGAACCCCAGTGTGGACCCCCATTACAGGCTGCAGAAGACCCCCAGTGTGGACCCCCATTACAGGCTGCAGAAGAACCCCAGTGTGGACCCCCATTACAGGCTGCAGAAGAACCCCAGTGTGGACCCCCATTACAGGCTGCAGAAGAACCCCAGTGTGGACCCCCATTACAGGCTGCAGAAGAACCCCAGTGTGGACCCCATTACAGGCTGCAGAAGAACCCCAATGTGGACCCCCATTACAGGCTGCAGAAGAACCCCAGTGTGGACCCCCATTACAGGCTGCAGAAGAACTCCAATGTGGACCCGCATTACAGGCTGCAGAGGAACCCCAGTGTGGACCCCCATTACAGGCTGCAGAAGATCCCCAGTGTGGACCCCCATTACAGGCTGCAGAAGAACCCCAGTGTGGACCCCATTACAGGCTGCAGAAGAACCCCAATGTGGACCCCCATTACAGGCTGCAGAAGAACCCCAATGTGGACCAACATTACAGGCTGCAGAAGAACCCCAGTGTGGACCCCCATTACAGGCTGCAGAAGAACCCCAGTGTGGATCCCCATTACAGACGGCAGAAGAACCCAATTGTGGACCCCCATTACAGGCTTCAGAAGAACCCCAGTGTGGACCCCCATTACAGGCTGCAGAAGAACCCCAGTGTGGACCCCCATTACAGGCTGCAGAAGAACCCCAGTGTGGACCCCCATTACAGGCTGCAGAAGAACCCCAGTGTGGACCCCCATTACAGGCTGCAGAAGAACCCCAGTGTGGACCCGCATTACAGGCTGCAGAAGAACCCCAGTGTGGATCCCCATTACAGACGGCAGAAGAATGGAAACAAACTCAATGGTGGGCTCCTGTCTGAACTCCAAGTTACATGTAAGCCTCAGCGGCCTTCTTCTCCAAGGACAGTGGCGCCGAGCGGGACCAGTCATAGACTGCATCTAAACCTGGACCTCAAAATAGGACATAGGTTGTAGTCACCCCACAACTGTCAGTGTGGTCAGTGCATCTCGCAGCTAGTCGCCTACAGCTGTTAATGAACAGTTATGACACTTTGTAATGTTTGGCTAACTCATCAGTTCTCAGAGCAGCACTTTGCTGTGTGGTTTTTATAAAAATGGTGGTGTAAACTAGCACAGCATTATGTATTCTCCCGGACCAGAGTGAGGGCTCACAATTGTTTATAACGCGTTGTTGTCCTTTTTATACAATATTAAAGGTATTTTAGGAAATAGCTAAAGAAAATATACAATTCGTGAAAAATAAACCTTTGTAAGATATTTTGACATTAGTTCTTTCAGCACTTTATGATGCTTTCCTTTGTGACCAGCTACTCATTAAGTTGGCCCATGCATTCACTAGTCAGCTATTTATCTCTTAACATGTTTACTGGATGTACATCTCCACTACTTTATTACTCATGTGGCTTTAGTTTTGTATTGTTTCATAAATGATATACCGGTTTATCTTGTTGGCAGCCATCCACCCCATTACCCATTCCTGAGAATAACTCCCAAGTTTTTGAGTATTCCACTGTGGATTTATCTCCCTGATTAGACTCTGGAGTACGAGAGATGTTCTAGATTAGGGTAAATGTGGATCAAGAGAAACAAATCATCCAGCTTTTAAATCATTAATTTCCAGTCGATATATATTTAAATAATAGGCCTACAGTTTGAATATTGTTGTTTGTGCTTTTCATATATGTATGTGTATACATACATACATACATACATACATACATACATACATACATACATACATACATACATACATACATACATACATACATACATACATACATACATACATACATACATACATACATACATCATAACCATATACCAGTGCACACTGTTGTCTGATTTATGTAATTCAAGAGTATATTGTTATTTGTATCATTCTATGGCAAATGTATATAATGTGTTGTTTTGTAGTGCTCTCCATGGTAGATGTTTTTGTAGTGCTCTCCATGGTAGATGTTTTTGTAGTGCTCTCCATGGTTGATGTTTTTGTAGTGCTCTCCATGGACTTTTATCCATAGACCAGAGAGGAGTTTTCTGCCAGCTCCAACCTTGAAGTGAGTTTAAAGAATACTGGCATGTTACTGAAAGGCATCATCCATTTATTATTTCATCAATCGGTTAATGTTGCCATGGTTCTACATGCAGGATCAGAGCCCATCGTTAATTGTATCCCTTATAATGAAATCTGTTTAAATAGTTCTGTATCTTTCTGTATACCAACTCTCTTGCCTACAGTGGGCCACCCCAGGACCTGAGTCAAGGCCTCAAGTCACAGCCTCCTTTTTCTTCTTCATGAATGGCCAGTTTTATGGCTCATATTGATTGGTGTGTTCGTATTTGTCATTTGAGACTCGCCATGTTTTGACAAGGAGAAAGTGGACAAAGTGACTGGAGCAGTTTTCTGTTTTGCCTTGACCATGTATGGTTGTTTGTAGCTGGATTATTAGTGTCAGGCGTGATATACAGATGTAGGATCTTAATTTGATCACTATTTTGTTGCTGAGAATTTTCCTGCACGGCAAGAAATGCAAACTTGTAATGTTTTTTTTTGTTGTACTTTTTACCCCCGAATTCATGATATCCAATTGGTAGTTCGTCTTGTCCCATCGCTGCAACTCCCGTACGGACTCGGGAGAGGCGAAGGTCGAGAGCCATGCGTCCTCCAAAACACGACCCTGCCAAGCGGCACTGCTTATTGACACACTGCTTGCTATACCCGGAAGCCAGCCGCACCAATGTGTTGGAGGAAACACTGTACAACTAACGACCGAAGTCAGCGTGCATGCACCCGGCCCGCCACCAGGAGGCGCTAGAGCACGATGGGACAAGGACATCCCGGCTGGCCAAACCCTCTCCTAACCCGGACAATGCTGGGCCAATTGTGTGCCGCCGCATGGGTCACCTGGTCACGGCCGGCTGCGACACAATGTATCAACCTGTACAAAAATGTCAATTTAATTATAATCCACAGAATAATTCACATTTTCTTTTGCTGCAGGATAATTTTTCAAATTAAGATCCTACACCTGTACATCTGCCAAACTGGTTTGTGCTTTTATTCTTTACATGTAAGTATTGGGCTGGAGTGGAGCCAACAGTAAGATTGTGTCTTGTTTGTAGTCTGAATCTGAGTATACGCATGAACAAGGGGCTGGTCTCTGATGACAACAAGAACATCTTAGTTGAGTGCCTCCATCTTTCTTTCTTAGTGTTGTTGTCTGTTAGTGTGTATTCTTAACATCATTACCTTTTTATTCAAGCAGATTTTTTAAATGGAGAGTATTTAAACTATTTTTAGTAATGTGATTGGTGGGGTCTATGGTGTGCCCCATATTCCCCATCCTAGAGCTTGAGCTGTGTTCTTTTAGATATTTAAAGGGACCCTACTCGTGAAGAATGAACCGTTAAGTTGCTTTAGAGAAAAAAGCTGTCTGTGATTGGCTTTCTTCAACTCTTGAGAAATACTAGTACTTTTGTTTCCAATAGTCATGAGTATTTATGTGAATTTTTATAAGATTTACAAATATTTGATCATATATTGTTTACTGGTGTAGTTCTAATACATCTTTTCAGAGAATCATATCTAATTTATTTTGTCTTTTTTGTCTTCGATATTGTCTAAATAGTGTCCCACAATTATCTTTGTGCTTCAAATGACTTGAATATACAAGTTTGGTTTGGATTTCACTCCGTAATTGTATTCATATTGGTTATGTGGATTTGGCCCATCCCCACCTGTTGAAACTGTAATTGGCTGAGGTCTCGTGTGACATCTGTCAGTGAAGCTTATCTCTTCCTTGTTGATGTGAAGACAGGGATACAACTTTATGGTTGAGGGAGTTAACCTCTTGAATAAGGATAGAGTTATTGGACAACTATGCCAGTTAAAAAGCCATACAGACGGTTAAAACAGAATCCATTTAAATATTTGTTAATAAGGTTTACAAAAAACTCCAAAAGCGAATGTGTTTGTTACCTCAACCCGAGCAGGTTGCTAATCAGGCCACCTTACTCAACATTGGACCAATTACAATGATAAAGTACATTCTTTATATATAGTATACATAGATAAACAATATTTTGTGTTATGGATACACAATAATATCATTGAGGGGAAAAAAAGACCAGTTTTCAAATGTAACCCATGAATATCACAAGTAGTATGAGCTTTGACAAAAGAGGGGGGGCTCTTTGTCAAGTAGGCTACGTTTTACATTGATGACGACATTAGTCTTTGTAATTGAGTGGCACTATACGTTGTTGTTTCGGCAAAGGTTTAATTTATTGAAGACCTAAAAATGAACTACTTTATCTACCCAACCACAGAAATTCAGGGGTCACCTTGAAAGTTCCGATATATTTTTACCATATTTGCACCCAGACTAACCAATGATTTATGACATCACAGTGTACAGCAAATATATTTTAGAAGTATTGCTCAGTACGTTGGATGATGTACTTGTGCCTTGACAAACTTTTATAGTAGAGACCAGATTTATCTTGTACCGTTGTTGCCTGTTTTATTCACCACTGTGACACTATTGTCAGTGGTTATTAGCCCTTGATAACTAGTATCTTGCAAGCCATACGACTTGTGTGCTTCAAATGCCGTACAGAAATGAGTGACCAGATAAATGTATAGTGTTGTGCAATTTGTTGTGCATCTGATTTATTTTCACAAATATTAATTGCATTGGTTTTTAACGTAGGTGCAATTGAAGATGTCTCAAACTGCTATGCAGCTTGATTCAATATAAATGTATATCTGTTACTTTTTTTAATATATATTTTATCTATCTAGCCTATCTTGATTCTTCATTGCAAAGGGGAAACTATAACGAAATATTGTAATTCTGTTAATTATTTATGTAGCTTTTTGAAATAGTATTGATACTGTGTGCCACCAGGATTTTTACTTTATTTTTATGATTGGGCTTATCTCAGTCAAGACAAACACAAATGTAACCTAATTCAAACAAACTTTCTTCATGGGTGTTTTGTTTTTATTGTAAATGTAATCAGTTAGTCTGTTCACACACTGTTCTGTTTTTGTCCCTTTAACCTGTCTGGCTTTGGTTTGATGTGAAAGTCTGCTTTATTTCCACTAGTTGTTAATTTTCTGGGCATCAGTAGTGAACCTGTTGATAGCACTGACAGGTTATAGGTATGGGGAGTGCATATCACCTATGTGTTTTTAGCTACCTTTGAATGACTCTATATAAATGTATTTTAGCTTTTGTTGGGGCATTTGTATACTCTTGCAATTATATTTATGTAAACCTGCTGGTATCTATATTAATAAAGATAGATGATATGTTTCCCTTTGTCTAGTTGATTTCCCCACCCTCTGCTAGATGTTTGCATTGATCAACTTTTGATTTTGCTCAGGAGAGACAAAAAGACAACATGAATTTCCCACCCCGTGAAAGATTTCAAATGGCAAAATCACAAGCACATCAATCTAATTACATTTGAAGAGTAACATAACTAATCATCAATCAAATGCATCATGGCCTTACCCTAGTTGTCCATCTAAAACATGTTTGAACATGATCAAGGGAGGAGAGCAAGGAAACATGCTTGCATGCTCAGAAACCAGATGAATATGATCACATATACAAATGTATTTTAATATTCTGATTAGACATTTATAATTAGTAAAGGACCTGCGTTCTTCAATGAAGATAAAAATGAAGACAGCACATAGAGATATTTGAAACAACAAAAAAGAAACTCATGATCCCCTGGTGGTCTGAGTGCGGAACTACTTTTGCGCAGCCTCTTGCGTCAGACTGATCCCCTCAAACGCGCTGAGACGTCATTGCGTCCTGTTCAATGCCAACAGTTGTGTATATTCGTTGATCTCGCTTGCTGCACGAAGAAGGTGGCTGACGTTACCGAGGTGGACGCAGAGAAACTCAGCAAAAAGTAAGCCAATGTCGATTCAGTCTTCTATTGGAAATAATTTATGAAGAGGTGTGCAACAAATTGAAGGTGTGTGTTTCAATTTTGCGTTATTATTCGATAAAAGTATGATATTGTTGCACACAGTTGCATCAGATCGGATAAAGCTCGATGGAAAAACGAGTGTTCCATAGCGAATGTGTTTACAAATTCCAATGGTCCTTCGGTTCAAGGGTCATATCGGCCATGCATGCTCTTAATCCTATTCTGTGATGACAACTACAAACCCATATTGCATCTGGGTAATTTGCTGATCTGAAGTTTATTATTTTCATGTAGGTTGATTAACAAAAATACGTTTTGCGTCATTCCTGTTATCCGGTAACATTTTGGCCTCAACTTTTGGGGAAAAATTATAGATTTTTCATGTTTTTAGCATTATATCAGAATAGTGACATGTTTAACTGTCAGGAAAATATATTGGTCAAGCTCAGGCACTCAAATAATAATTATGGGTGGATTGTTCAGACAGACTGAAGGTATTCCACCCTGTTAGGGACATATACATAGTTATCACAGAATGTTAATAATGTAAATGTTTAACAATATTCAACTTTTCGTAGATATTATGTGTCCCTTATTTCATCATATTATTGTTTATTCTTCAAATAATAACAAAACAATTATAGATGAGTAGAATTTGTCTTGTTTATTTAGAACCTACACTTTTTTGCACCCATTTTCCCACCAAAATGGTAAACAATAACATAATTTTGCACAAACACATGTGTGCTGTTAATCCTCTCCATCTCTTCAAATTAACAAGAAAACATTTAACATTGTTGTCATATTATTATTTAAAATGACCTGTCAATGCCTTTTTATAGCTTTTTGCACTCCAGACTCCTTGTATTTTTATACTTTTTCATACTGCCGCACTATGTATCGTGTATCTGTTTTTTGTGTATTTCGTATAGCGTTATGCACCTGCCCTGTGTTTTTCGTTGCTGCTTGACAAAGTAATCTATCTATCTATCTATCTATCTATCTATCTACAGTGGGGAGAACAAGTATTTGATACACTGCCGATTTTGCAGGTTTTCCCACTTACAAAGCATGTAGAAGTCTGTAATTTTTATCATAGGCACTCTTCAACTGTGAGTGACGGAATCTAAAACAAAAATCCAGAAAATTACATTGTATGATTTTTAAGTAATTAATTTGCATTTTATTGCATGACATAAGTATTTGATACATCAGAAAAGCAGAACTTAATATTTGGTACAGAAACCTTTGTTTGCAATTACAGAGATCATACGTTTCCTGTAGTTCTTGACCAGGTTTGCACACACTGCAGCAGGGATTTTGGCCCACTCCTCCATACAGACCTTCTCCAGATCCTTCAGGTTTCGGGGCTGTCGCTGGGCAATACGGACTTTCAGCTCCCTCCAAAGATGTTCTATTGGGTTCAGGTCTGGAGACTGGCTAGGCCACTCCAGGACCTTGAGATGCTTCTTACAGAGCCACTCCTTAGTTGCCCTGGCTGTGTGTTTCAGGTCGTTGTCATGCTGGAAGACCCAGCCACGACCCATCTTCAATGCTCTTACTGAGGGAAGGAGGTTGTTGGCCAAGAGCTCACGATACATGGCCCCATCCATCCTCCCCTCAATACGGTGCAGTCGTCCTGTCCCCTTTGCAGAAAAGCATCCCCAAAGAATGATGTTTCCACCTCCATGCTTCACGGTTGGGATGGTGTTCTTGGGGTTGTACTCATCCTTCTTCTTCCTCCAAACACGGCGAGTGGAGTTTAGACCAAAAAACTATATTTTTGTCTCATCAGACCACATGACCTTCTCCCATTCCTCCTCTGGATCATCCAGATGGTCATTGGCAAACTTCAGACGGGCCTGGACATGCGCTGGCTTGAGCAGGGGGACCTTGTGTGCGCTGCAGGATTTTAATCCATGACGGCGTAGTGTGTTACTAATGGTTTTCTTTGAGACTGTGGTCCCAGCTCTCTTCAGGTCATTGACCAGGTCCTGCCGTGTAGTTCTGGGCTGATCCCTCACCTTCCTCATGATCATTGAAGCCCCACGAGGTGAGATCTTGCATGGTGCCCCAGACCGAGGGAGATTGACCATCATCTTGAACTTCTTCCATTTTCTAATAAATGCGTCAACAGTTGTTGCCTTCTCACCAAGCTGCTTGCCTATTGTCCTGTAGCCCATCCCAGCCTTGTGCAGGTCTACAATTTTATCCCTGATGTCTTTACACAGCTCTCTGGTCTTGGCCATTGTGGAGAGGTTGGAGTCTGTTTGATTGAGTGTGTGGACAGGTGTCTTTTATACAGGTAACGAGTTCAAACAGGTGCAGTTAATACAGGTAATGAGCGGAGAACAGGAGGGCTTCTTAAAGAAAAACTAACAGGTCTGTGAGAGCCGGAATTCTTACTGGTTGGTAGGTGATCAAATACTTATGTCATGCAATAAAATACAAATTAATTGTTTAAAAATCATACAATGTGATTTTCTGGATTTTTGTTTTAGATTCCGTCTCTCACAGTTGAAGTGTACCTATGATAAACATTACAGACGTCTACATGCTTTGTAAGTAGGAAAACCTGCAAAATTGGCAGTGTATCAAATACTTGTTCTCCCCACTCCTATCTATCTATCTATCTAACAGGGTGGAACAGAGCATAACAGGGTGGAATGGAGCATAACAGGGTGGAACTACCACCAATAAGTGAGTTGTTACATCTGGATAGGAAAATGTTGAATAGAGTCCTAGTAAATCAATACTACTACTACTTAATAAAACCTGTATTGGGTACTTATACAAGGAGGAATTAGTTATATATTAGCAGCTAATACATGTTCCCTGTTCTAAAGTGTTACCACAAATATTAACATATAAACATAAACCATTGAACAGTGATGCACAGTGATGCCCTTCCCTCGACGAACACAGCTCTGCAGTGCTCCTACCCCAACCTCCTAAATCCATGTTCTGCATTTCCTCCAGATTCAAGTGATTAGGTTACATCTGTTCTTCAATGTTGAGAGGTCCATTTCCTTGCTGACCGTCGTCATTCGGTTGACAACATTCCTCAAGAAGAATGATACCACTTTCTGTCTTGCAGTTGCTCTGTGTCTTGTTGTCCACTGAAACATACAGATATTACCATGCAGTCTCGCTCTCTTCTGTGAGAATCCAAGCGTAGTCTCAGCTAGCCTATATTATTTTTATTATATTTCCCATGGTGGCTTTTGCAAGCATCTGCTTCTCTCTCTCCCTTCTTGTGTTCTTGCACTTTGTTTTTAGTTCTTCAACTAAAGAGGCGTGTAACAGCAGTTTCCTGCGTGTGCTAGGATGGACAGGATGCTTCAACATTTTGGCAAGTTGTGCACGAGGGGATTGGCTTTCTCCATTTTTAATTATCGGACCAACTTTCTTCATAACTTAACAGGGTGTAACGTTAAAAGTGTGACAAACTAGGGGGGGGGGGGGGGGGATAAGTGAAATTTTATGCCCGCCTCACTTTGCTCCTTTAAATTCCCTCCAAAATAATGATGTAACTTCCTGAAAATGGTCTGAATGGAATTGTAGTCCACAAACTAACAGGGTGGAAGATGACTTCAGGGACCCAGTAAATGATGAATAGTTACAAAATAACTATAGTTTCCCCTGGTATGTATGTATGTATTTAACATGGTCTATAAAATAATTAAATAATATTTTGAGTATTTTATCATTTGATGGCTCTTGGTTCTTGTGGAAGTTGATAACTTTGCACTGGGGACATGGTTAAATGGAACACATGTACCAAAATAAAGGTGAGTAAAATAGTTAAAGTTATTTTAATTTGCATTATTCTGTGTTTATGTGATAAAGAAGACCTAAATCTATAATTTAAACCATTTGTTATAAATATTTGTAAGTAATTAATGGGGACATAAAGGTCAGCACATAACAGGAATGACCCTTTAAGCTAAAGAAGTGTTTGCCTTTTTGACTTTACCATAATGAGTTGCTTGCCAACTTCACAAACCTTTCAGGTCATACTGATATGTGGGGAAACATTGAAGTCATCAGCTTTACGCATCCAAGCTAAATATTACTTCATTCAGCAGTTTTTACCTGATTTAATTAGAATACTATTGGAAATTAATGTTGTGGTGCTACACTTGTAGCACCACTTTTGAGAAAATGGACCTTGAATGTTTTGGGTCACCTTTACATTTACATTAGAGTAATTTAGCAGATGCTCTTATCCAGAGCGACTTACAAATTGGTGCATTCAACTTAGGAAAGCCAGTGGGACAAACACATCTCCATCACAGTAAGTACATTTCTTTAAACAAGCAGCTGTGAGGAAAGTCAGTGCTATCAGGTGTAAGTTCAGACAAAAGACAAGTGTTAGTGAATTATTATTAATTTTTTTTTAAATGTGTGTTATACTATTCCAGGTATTCCTTAAAAAGGTAGAGTTTCAAGTGTCTCCGGAAGGTGGTCAGTGAGTCCGCTGTCGTGGGGGAGCTTGTTCCACCATTGGGGTGCTAAAGCAGCGAATAGCTTTGACTGGGCTGAGCGGGACTGTGCTTCTGTAGAGGTAAGGGTTCTAGCAGGCAATAGGTGGATGAACGTAGGGTCCTTGTTTGGGTTTAGGGTCTGATCAGAGCCTGAAGGTAGGGAGGTGCCGTTCCCCTCACAGCTCCGTAGGCAAGCACCATGGTTTTGTAGTAGATGTGAGCTTCAACTGGAAGCCAGTGGAGTGTGCGGAGGAGCAGGGTGACATGAGAGAACTTGGGAAGGTTGAACACCAGACGGGCTGCAACGTTCTGGATAAGTTGTAGGGGTTTAATGGCGCAGGCAGGGAGCCCAGCCAACAGCGAGTTGCAGTAATCCAGACGGGAGATGACAAGTGCCTGAATTAGGACTTGTGCCGCTTTCTGTGTAAGGTAGGGTCATACTCTGCGAATGTTGTAGAGCATGAACCTGCAGTATCGAGTCACCGCTTTGATGTTAGCAGAGAATGACAGGGTGTTGTCCAGGGTCACACTAAGGTTCTTTGCACTACTGGAGAGCTTTGTGTACACCCATTCAGCATAGTTCACACCCTCTTAAGACTTCGCCCCACCCATCTCTGTAAGGATTCACATGAGGCCATGTGCTAAACAAACTAAGGGTAGTGTAGTAAAACAACCAAAGATTTCAAGACTAAAAGTGGTGAAAGTAGTAGCAAAAAGTAGTAATACAAAAACACTATCTAGGAATATATGCTAATCTGACTTTGGTGCAGGTCATGTTGTTCTTCACATTACCAGTAGTAGTGACGTGCGACATTCGCCTAGCTTCCTGAAACAGGTCACATTTTGTACAACTTGTACAAAGTAGCCAGCTACATTTTGAATGGTTGCATTTTGTTTAAAGTGGGTCGCCAATCACTCATATTGATATCACATTAATATCAATAGAACGGGGGTGTCAGGCTCTGGCCATAGAGAAGCCTTTTGCTTCTCTATATAGCCTTGGTCAGGGTCTTACAGATCTATTATTTCTGTTTCTGGTGGTGGTTTGGTTTGGATCCCTAGTTAGAGGCAGCTGCAGTGCATTGTCTCTAATTAGGGATCCTACATATGTTTGTATGTTCCACACCGGGTTTGTGGGTCATTGTATATTCTATGTCACAGTGTTAAAGTAAGTGCGTCTTCTGGTAGCGGTTTACTTTGTATATGTCGTGTCTACGTCGAGATTCATTCAATATCATTGTTATTCTGTAGAGTTTGTCATTCATTGTTTTGGAATTTATATATTATAATTAAAACATGTCAAACTTCAACTGCGCTGCGCCTTGGTCTCTCACCGTCCCGACTCGTGACAGGTGGCAAACGTTTGGGTTGTATGCACTGTTTAAAGTGGAACTGACAGAGCTTTACTAATCCTGGAAATTACAATACCATTAAACTAGCAATGGCAATTGATCACAAGTCAGTCATTACGTGGCTAATAAGCTAGCATATCTATTTATGTAGCTATTATGGTGGAAAATGAATTACATTTAGACATAATTTGCTGTTTTTACTAGAGAATTGTCCATCGTTTTAATGTTAGTATTTGTTTATTGCTGATGCAGGCTTGTCTTGTGTAACTTAGTCATAAATCTGGGCATACAGATAAGAGCCATTTGGGTTCGACCGCTGTATGTGAGACATCCCGTGGTTTTACTATCTGCAGGGCGTCCGCTGTATGGAAACTTGCAAGAAGGAGCACGTTAGTGTGAACTGTGACAAAACGCAGTCAACCTCGGGCAATCTTAATCTGCACAGACAAACCAATGGCCTTTTACACTATGTTCTGCCCCCGTTTCCACACATCTTCTAAACTGCCACAGACAAAATAAGTTGTACTTTTTCTATTTACATTTACATTTGAGTCATTTAGCAGACGCTCTTATCCAGAGCGACTTACAGTTAGTTACTGCATACAGTTGAAGTCGGAAGTTTACATACACCTTAGTCAACTACATTTAAACTTTTTCACAATTCCTGATTTCACTAATCCTAGTAAAAATTCCCTGTTTTAGGTCAGTTAGGATCACCTCTTTATTTTAAGAATGTATAATGTCAGAATAATAGTGGAGAGAATTAATTATTTCAGCTTTTATTTCTTTCATCTCATTCCCAGTGGGTCAGAAGTTTACATACACTCAATGAGGTCTGGTCATTGACTGGTGTAGGTCAGCCTGCCTCACCATGCTGACTCTGGTGGTCAGGACTGCCAGGCACCAGGTGGGCCAAGCCTTTGGGGTCAGGGCTCAGGGGGTAAAGTTCGCCCTCCCCAGCTCTAATTCAGGGGAATCGCTGGCGAGGGGGAAAAAGGTTGGTGGCTTTTCCATTCAGTGAGGAAAACAACCAACCTTTTGTCATGAATGATTCCCTTTTAGGCATTACTTGCATTGTTTTATAAAGTCCACTAGATACCCTGATGTTGCCCTCTGTGTCTGTTGTTGTTAGTGAGCTGAAGAGGCGAATGAAAGCTGAGAAGAAGGCATCTGAGAAGGAAGCCAAAGTCAAAGAGAAGGTTGAGCAGAAGGAGACCAATGACCAGGTGGATCAGAATGCAACCGGGGCAGATGAGGAGACCCTGGACACTAACGTGAGCTATATGGATGTTACTGCTGATCTTAGTAGAAGAGGGCTGTGGTAATTGAACTCTTGAACATTTGCAGTAACCTCACTTTATATTGTTTATCCCAATAGCAATACTTTAAGATCCACACCCAAGCCATCCAGGCTCTGAAGGGCACAGCAGAGGACCCATACCCTCACAAGTACAATGTAGATCTGTCGCTCACAGAGTTAATTGAGAAGTACAACCACCTACAGCCTGGAGACCAGCTAACAGACATTGTCCTCAGTGTATCAGGTACTGACAACAACCGTTTTCAACTATTGTGATTTGGAATAATACGGTTGCCATTTGATGGTCAATCTGTATTTTTGACATATGTGAAACTCTTGTTGTTGGCAGGTCGTATCCATGCCAAGAGAGAGTCCGGGGCCAAGTTAATCTTCTATGACTTGCGAGGGGAAGTCATCAAGCTGCAAGTTATGGCAACCAACAGGTACAGAACATGGCCCTTCCCAGAACTCCACTACTCATGAGAGCTTAAATACCTCCCACATGTATTTTTTTCTAACCTCATCTGACCATCTTCCCTGTCAGGAGCTACAAGTCTGAGGAGGAGTTTATGCACATCAACAACAAGCTGCGGCGGGGTGACATCATTGGTGTTCGTGGTAACCCGGGGAAGACCAAAAAGGGCTAGCTGAGCATCGTTCCCATAGAGATGACCCTGGTTTCACCTTGCTTGCACATGCTGCTCCACCTCCACTTTGGTCTCAAGGACAAGGTGAACACCTTCACAATCCTGTAGTGGACATACGGAAAACATGTTAGCCTTTCATAGGAATGAGAGATGATACAGTACACCTTTAATTCATGTAACCTGCAGAAGAAATAGCTTTTTTTTTCTCTAACCCATTGCCTCCAGGAAACCCGATTCCGCCAGCGTTACCTGGATCTGATTCTCAATGACTCTGTGAGGCAGAAGTTTGTAACACGTGCCAAGATCACTTACTTCCACAGCTTCCTGGACGGGCTGGGATTCCTGGAGGTGAAGGAAATGGCCACTAGGGGGCACTTGTGTGTCAGGGAAATTATGTTGGGAGTGTGGAGGAGTTCAGGTTAAAAGTTCAAGAGTGGTAAAGCTGTCTTCTCTTCGATGTGGAAAGTAATTTTAAAGGGTTATTTTTCACAAACAGGGTTTTGGTGATAGGTAACTGAGACTGAGGTAACTGAGGTAACCACAACACACGTTTCTTACAGATTGAGACGCCCATGATGAACCTGATTCCCTGGCCAAACCCTTTGTGACCGACCATAATGACCTAGACATGAACCTTTACATGAGGATCGCTCCTGAGCTTTACCACAAGGTAACATTTTCACTGAGGAAGGACCAATAACACATGAAAAAACACTTTCAACTATGCTCATATTTCCGTGTCGTCTTTCCCCAGATGCTTGTGGTTGGTGTTACTCACAGTGAGCTGCTAGGTTCCATTACTAACTGGTCTGCTCTCTCTCTCTCTCTTCCCATCAGGGATGGTCAAGCACATCACTGGAGAGTACAAAGTGAAGTATCATCCAGAGGGTCCAGTGAAATATACCTGCTGGAGCGCATGCTACGGGTGGGTGTTGCTATGGTGACCAGCAATCTGCGATAAGGAGGGGATTTACCTAGCAAAGACTTATAGATGACCTGGAGCCAGTGGGTTTGGCAACGAATATGTAGTGAGGGCCAGTGGTGGGTAGTATATGGGGCTTTGGTAACAAAACGGATGGCACTGTGATAGACTACATCCAATTTGCTGAGTAGAGTGTTGGAGGCTATTTTGTAAATGACATTGCCGAAGTCAAGGATCAGTAGGATAGTCCGTTTTACAAGGGCATGTTTGGCAGCATGAGTGAAGGAGGCTTTGTTGCGAAATAGGAAGCCGATTCTAGATTTCATTTAGGATTGTAGATGGTTAATGCAAGTCTGGAAGGAGAGTTTACAGTCTAACCATGTATTCTAAGTCAGACCCGTTGAGAGTAGTGATGATAGTCCGGTGGGTGGGTGCGGGCAGCGTTCGATTGAAAAGCATGCATTTAGTTTTACTAGCATTTAAGAGCAGTTGGAGGCCACAGAAGGAGTGTTGTATTGCATTGAAGCTAGTTTGAAAGTTAGTTAACACAGTGTCCAAAGAGGGGTATACAGAATGGTGTCGTCTGCGTAGAGATTGATCAGAGAGTCACCAGCAGCGAGAGCGACATCGTTGATATATATAGAGTTGGCCTAAGAATTGAACCCTGTGGCACCCCCATAGAGACTGCAAGGCAGTGATCTCTGAGATCCTTGTTGAAGACAGCGGAGGTGTATTTGGAGGGCAAGTTAGTCAGGATGATATCTATGAGTGTGCCCATGTTTACGGATTTAGGGTTGTACCTGGTAGGTTCCTTGATCATTTGTGTGAGATTGAGGGCATTTAGCTTAGATTGTAGGATGGCTGGGGTGTTAAGAACTGGCCTAAAGGGCCATAAATTGTTATAATCTCCACCCGGCACAGCCAAAAGAGGACTGGCCACACCTCAGAGCCTGGTTCCTCTCTAGGTTTTTGCCTTTCTAGGGAGTTTTTCCTAGCCACCGTGCTTCTACATCTGCATTGCTTGATTTTGGGGGTTTTAGGCTGGGTTTCTGTATAGCACTTTGTGACATCGGCTGATGTAAAAAGGGCTTTATAAATAAATTTGATTGATTGATTGATTGATCCCAGTTTAGGTCACCTAACAGTACGAACTCTGAAGATAGATGGGGGGCAATCAATTCACATATGGTGTCCAGGGCACAGCTGGGGGCTGACTGACCTGTTCCTCTCCACCCACACCAGAGACCTGTACATTCTTTGTTGAACTGTGTGCCCAGAAAGGAGTGGAGTGCCCTGCTCCTAGAACCACTGCCCACCTCCTTGAAAAGGTGCCCTTTCTAATCTACATCAGGAAACCCTCCGTGTTGTTGACATCATGACTAAACTGAAGTTGATGTTTATCCCTGCAGTTAGTGGGAGATTTCCTGGAAGTCACGTGTATCAACCCCACGTTCATCTGTGACCACCCACAGATCATGAGCCCCTGGCCAAATGGTGAGCTCTTCCTATCCATATTACACTCATTTAAAAACAAGCAACAATGCTTTTGTTCACATTCGAATGGACTGCAGGTTACCATTTGATACAGAGTTGACATGGGTCTTGCAGTGACCCCTGCTTGTCAATGCTGATGTCTAGCTGTGCTCTTCTTGATCTCTCCCCATACAGGCACCGGTCAGAGAAAGGCCTGACGGAGCGTTTTGAGCTGTTTGTAATGAAGAAGGAGATCTGTAATGCCTATACTGAGTTGAACGACCCTATCAGACAGAGGGAGCTCTTTGAGCAACAGGTTAAGGTCAGTGTGCCTGGGCGAGTTGACTGAGTAAAGCTAGAAATGTAGTAGTAGGGGCCACTGAACTGAAACATTCCCCGAAAATTCTTGCCTTACGTCAACTTAGTGGCCATTGGTGCTTCGTTTTCTTTGTGATATTTTCCTGTTTGAGTCACCACCCTGGAAGTCTTGATGAGCTACTTAGTTTTAGTACAGTCTGTGTTTCTCATCTAGCTACTGTGTGTATGTTTGTGTTTTATTAGGCCAAGGCAGAGGGTGATGACGAGAGCATGTCCATTGATGAGACTTTCTGCACGGCCCTAGAGTATGGCCTGCCACCAACTGCTGGCTGGGGCATGGACCGTCTAACCATGTTCCTCACAGACTCCAATAACATGAAGGTATAGTCATAATACATACAGGCAGAGGCCAATATAGATCCTGTGCAATCTCTAAAGCCTTGTTCACACTGTAGGCCTTTGCTCAGTTTTTCAAGTCCGTTTTGGAATACTGACTGTCCAAACAGGAAGTTACCAAATTGGATTTGGGTGTGTGTTCAGACAGCAGTAATTTGCGTGCAAGGCTAAATGTTGTCATAGTAACGACTGGTGTGTGTGTGCAGTGATGTAGGCTGATTAGTGGTGGTGCTCGTGCTTCCTATTACTCAGAAGTTATGTAGCAAGCTACGGTGACTACAGTGCCTGCCATGGATGTATCCCAGCTGCTTTAAATGTTCAAAGTCATAGTGTAAGAACACGTATAAAGCCTAAAATGATAAGATTATTTAACTTTCTAAAGGAGTCCTTTTTGGTCAACCACAGCAGTCCGCTAGCTAGGGAGCTGTTTTAGCTTTCTAGCACATTCAGTAATTTGTTTGTAAAACATTAACAAGCTAGTTAGCTACCACATGTTCTTATCAAACTGTCAACAAAGTAGCTAGCAAGCAACAAGATATGCCAAATATGTCTAAAAACCACTTGCAGGCAAATAAATCAGATTTGACCGTTCAGACACAAGTTGCATGGCCAGAAATCAGATTTTGTATGTTGCTTGAAATATCCGATTCCATGTGCGAAATGTGCCTTGAAATATCCGATTCCATGTGCCTTTTGGTTGTTCAGACTGCAGGAAAAAGAACAGATTTGAATCGGATATATATAATTTTGGGGATTTGAGTCACTTCAAACTGCCAATGTAAACCAAGGCTTTAGACATGCATGTTTATTATTATGCGGTAGGGGATACTGTATTGATGCTTGTTTACGCACATACACTACAAACATAAATGCACTTCAGCAGGACTCTGTGTGTATGAGACCACCTGATGTTAATTATGTTTCACAGGAGGTGCTGTTCTTCCCTGCCATGAAGCCTGATGACAACAAGACAGCCCCTCTCACAGAGGGCACCTCTGTGTAGTATTGTGACCTCGACTGCTGGCAGATCTCTGCAGGGGTTGGCATGGTGATGAAGCCTGGGGAAATAATCTGATTGGTCAGTTGGTCTCACTGTGGGTCCCGGTGGCGTTGATGGTTTTCCATTTTATCATATGATTTCAATCGGTTTTCCATTTTATCATATGATTTCAATCTTGCAATCTGCATTAAGGGAAATGCGTTACTTTTAAATAATTTTTTCACCATTACATAGTTGAAAACATTCAATTGTGTGCTGTTGTTGCCTTAAATTACCTTGCGCTTTGTCTCTTTTCTGTCTTACCTCAGAGTGTGGTGGACATCCAAGCCCAATGTAATGTCAGTGAATGAGGGTTTCTGGATATGTTTGTTGTGTTCTGTTATTGTATGCCATAGAGTCCGACTGCTTTAAAAATATATATATATATATATATATATATATATATATATATATATATATGTTCACCCACACAACTGCCATTGGTACAACAATAAACTTGATGACAAAAATGAGATTCTGTATTCCCATGATTGAGTTACATGTCAAAGTAAGTGTATGCAGCTGATATACTGTAGTAGGCCTAAATTACTGGTCTGTGTTCTTCAGCCATGGTCTTCATTATGTACATTTACATAAGCTTTTGCATAACGCAGGATTGTAGTCATTCAACCGAATCCGCTGCAAAACATTTCTTAAACGGAAGCGTATCGAAACGGGGAGGGATGTACCTGAATTTGTCCAATAGAAACTGCTTGGCATAATGACCATCTATTCTGTTGCAAAATGTTTTGACTGTCATTTATTTTTCCCAAACGGAGAACATTTAGCAACAAACTAGAGTTTCTATTGGACAAATTCAGATAGATAAATCCCTGTTTCATTCTGCTTCTGTTTGTTTCTTAAAATGGTAAACTTTTTCTGTTGCAAGACGTAATGAACACACCCCTGGTGACTGAATTCTTGACAACCAATGTGCACCCCATCCATATGGATCCCCTAAGAAATGATGACCTGTGTGCAATACCTTTTAGAGGAGGTAAATGTGCTCGGCAAGTACATTTCCAGTGAATGCAGTCCAGTCACTTTCTAGTCATGCTGCAAAGTACTGTGAAGTCTACCAAGAAAACCAGCATTTGTTTCATGAAAGCAACACTGGGCAACAGTTCCTATAACCTAATCTCAGCAGTTGTGTACTACAGTACAATGGAAAACTGACAATAGAAACAGTAATAGGGTTAGGGCTGTAATATACATGAAGGAAAAACTATTTTGAATCATAAACCAGTTTCTACAACCTACCAAGCGTTCCCCTGCTCGGTCGTGGATCAATCAACCAATGGTTGCGTGCCACGGCATCCACTGTCATCGATTGACAGATTGTTATAGCCTATGATGTGGTTAGCTGATAGTTAAAATACATATCCAGGCAGTGTAAGATATGGCATGCTTCAGCAACGCCTGGGCAGAGGAACGCGCGCAAAACCTTATGTTTAGGTCTACAATGACATAAAGATGCAGAGTAGACCATAGTATAGACCAATAGACAGAATAAATAAATCTAACACTACCAACTATGCGAAAAAACTATTACTATCCTAAATATTATGTTGTGTATCTATTACGACTTGATAGTTTCCATATAAGGAATAACCTTATCGGCAAATACGGTCCAACTTCCACAAAATCCTGTCCTGCTGAAAAGCTGCTTCTATTTCATGTCGAGAGCGCGCAAAGTGTGGTGGTGCGCGCTCCACTCAGCCAATGTCATGCATTTCGGCTGACACTCTGAAGATGGCGATGAGAGTAGCGTTCCAGTGCCTTTCAGCAAACTTTTCCCCAGTACTGCTTCATCTTTCTCGACCTGTACAGATATCCACAAGTAGGCTCTTATGGAAGGCCAACAACTCACGGACACTGAGCACGGCTTCGCGACTGTCCACAGGTAACAAATTGCTACAATGTTGCCCAAATTGGCACGCTCAGTGTTGCATGCTAGATGTATCAACATCACAATTGATTTACGGGTCTGTGGCTACACATTCCAGTAGCTGAGAGGGAATAATCTCACGCTGTTTTGGTCACTTTCCCACGGTAAATTTCTACACGGCAATGAGAGGGCGTGAACTGCGATTAGAATTTTGTGATCAGTATGTCCGGTTTTGTAAGCAGTTTAGAACGCATGTCCTGCTGAAATAAAGTTTGGTCGATGGGTCAAATAAAAAGTAGGCGGATGATGGCCGTTACGTGGTCTAGAAGTAAACTATTATCTCTAGTTATTCCCAGACAGAAATCAAGTGATTTATTTTTATGGAATTCCAATGGAATGTTGCGTTTCCCTGACCAACTTCTCGAACAACGGTCCTCGCGATAGGTTGCTTTAAACGTGACATTTTGAATGATATGGTCCCTTCACATACACCTGGGATGTCCCCAAAAGTAGCCGGGTCGAATTAAAGCTTATATTTTCTTGAACAATGTTTTACAGTGAAGTATATCAGAGGTTTAACTTGACCTTGGAACGATTTGCTGGCTCTACTATCCACGGTCTTAAACATTAGGCTTGTCAGGCACTCAGACACCCACTGTCTCGTGCCCCAATGTAATGGATAATTACATAGAGTATGTCACGCACGAGTTTGGACATGGGCCAGTGAAATGCTGGCCTGGAGTAACACATCTATATGTAGCATATTTACTTTATTTCCTAAATTTGTAGTCTACAAATGGGAATGTATGGTGTAATATTTGGGGTGTGTTTTAGTCTAGAAATTATATTGAAGATCTCGGTTAAGGTAAAGCTTTCATACAATCCAGCCATGCCTCAGCATTTTGCACAGTTCACAATCTGGTTCAAACCTGTATTTTTTTCTGCATGATAAGATGCTAGCATAGGAGCATGTTGAGGTATTTAATTCACCCCCACGGTATCAGAAACGTGACAACATTTGACATAAACCATAGTTGAATGTTTCTTGCTTAAAATGTGGATTACATATCTGTCCAAAATAATATAAAATTAGTACTAGTTGATATAATCGAACGAACAGCCCACATAGTGGATTAGAGGAAGGATGTTTTTAATTTCAACCAATAGAGAACTGTTAAATGTGGGTGGTCCCTCCCAACACCCGTACTGTGTACAACCATACCTCAATATACAGTAATAGCTAGAGAATATGTGGTACATTGTATGACCAATTGGCATCACCATAATACAATTCACATCTTGTTTGACATTACAGGGCTGAATGTGGGGCAGAGCATGATCAGAATCATCAATGGTATCTTTTGCCACCTTGCAGTATTTTCAATGAGGTTTGCAGTTTTGCACAGTACTTTTTGGCTCTGGTCCATAGTACATAAGTGTCCTTTGGACAGTCAATAATAAGGGCAGTGTGTGGTTTGGGACAGGTACTTAGTTAGGTTAGCCCCCTCCGTTCTAGAGTTTGGTAACCCTAAATTGATGGTGGTATACTCATAGAACACAGGAAACTTGAAATATTTAAGTTTTTGAAGATTATGGCCATTTCAACTAGTCAATGTTGTGTACTAATACATTATTAGTTTGAACATTAGTTTGTGCTGTTTTTCTATGCACATGCTTCCCGTTATGTAACATGAATGTCAAATTTTACAGCCCTCAAATTCACAGACAAGCATGAGTGGGTACGAGTAGAGGGAGGAGTTGGCACAGTTGGCATCAGCAATTTTGCTCAGGTAGGCAGTTTGGTTGATACTTTTAGCAATGTTTGCTCTTGTGCTTTCTCAATTATTGATAATCTGAAATGTATTGGTCTACATAATGCCTGGATTGTCTTGAGATTTATTTTAGAACTTTGTACTTTGTCCTGCAATACAAAGACATACAGTATACCAGAATGGGCCATTTTTTACTATTACACTTTAATAGACACTCTTACCCAGAGTGACTTACAGTTATTTAGAGCATACATGTTCATACTTTTTTCGTACTGTTCCCCTGTGGGTAACTTGAACTTTCAATTAACGTATTTTATGCTTTGTGAAATCAGTTAGGTTTCGTCCCAGACTTTACTCAATGTATACTTCAAATGTGAATATTTTGTGTTGCAAATTCTGAAAGATGTATCTGCTAAAATGTACAATTTTTGTCCCTCCATTGTAGGAAGCATTAGGTGATGTGGTGTATTGTGGACTCCCTGAGGTGGGGCAAAAACTTGAACAAATGGGTGAGATTTTTTTCAGGTTTAAGTTTCCTCCCACAGGTAAATTACTATTGTGACCACCATCTATGTTGCCAATAAGGAGGGTCATGCATGTCCTTTGCTTGTGTTGCAGAGGAGTTTGGTGCTTTGGAAAGTGTGAAGGCTGCTAGTGAGCTGTACTCTCCTCTGACTGGAGAGGTAACCGAAATCAACACAGAGCTGGCAGACAACCCTGGACTAGTGAATAAATCCTGCTACGAAGGGGGTGAGTATCTTAGGCATGCCAGAGGTCATGCCAGAGGTCAAGACAAAGTGAAATCAGTTGATACGTATGTTTTACATTTTAGTCATTTAGCAGACGCTCTTGATCCACCCCCTCGGGATCAATAAAGTATCTATCTATCTATCTATCTATCTATCTATCTATCTATCTATCTATCTATCTATCTATCTATCTATCTATCTATCTACTTACAGGAGCAAATTGGGGTTGTGTCTTGCTCAAGGGCACATCGACAGATTTTTCACCTATTCGGCTTGGGGTTTCAAACCAGCAACATTTTGGTTACTGGCCCAATGCTCTTAACCGCTAGGATACCTGCCACCTCCTTATGTGATTTATGTTGGTGAATAATCAGTCAACACACTATTAAACCCCCTCTCCTGACAATGTTACTGATGGCTGCTCTACTCTTTGACTTCCAGGCTGGCTAATTAAGATGACTATTGACAACCCTGCAGAACTCGATGGCCTCATGGACGATGGCTCCTATGAGACATTTATCAAATCACTTGATGAGTAGACTGCTTGACTTTCCATGTTTATTTTTTTAATGTTCTTAATGATGATTACAGGTCTTTCACACTAATCCTATCTGGACTGGCTGTAAAATCTCAGCTAAAATTAGATTATGTAAAGTGGCCATATTTATTTTGACTGTAATTGTTTCATCAACAAGATAACCAAAATGTTAATCAAGAATGATCACCTAGGTGCTTATTGCTGATGAAACCACAAGACAACCTGAAGGGTTTGTTCCCATGTCCTGTTGGCACAACAATAAGGCTTGATTATTTCAGGTGCTTTGTTTGGACTGAAAGAAATACAGAGAAGTGGCAACAGGTTGGAAAGTGATCGGAAATGAAAAGTCAGATACAATAAATACAACCAACAATCCATTGTGTTTTTTCCATTATGACTTTCATATTCCCTGTGGCGGGAAGAATGGAATACAGTACTATTCACTTGCTTTACATAAACTACCTTAAGTCATTGTCAAATAGTCAAAACCTAATTTGGTGTCTGGCAATGCAAGACTAGTCAAAGCTGAACCTTGGCTGGCAGCCTGGCACTTCCAAAGACTCCCACATTTGTAGAATCACATTCTTCAGCAAGATACCCTTCTTTAGAACAAAATACTAAAGCACAAATTAAGCAAGAATTAATTATATTTGGGATTTTTTTTTTTGTATTTTGAGGTAACATCTGGAATATGTGGGATGTATTGCATTTTTGTTACTGTTTATACACCACCTGTATTTACTGGATTGTTGATATGGCTCACTAATATATCTACTGCAATACATATCATTCTTAGTATATATTTTTGGTGTAGGCCTAATATATGCATAGATTGCATTTGGATTCCTGATAGTGTTATTTGGGTTAACTGGATTTGTCCTGACATTCATGATATCTTGTTTTTGATTATTTGTGTACTTGTTTGACATTTTTACTGCATTGTTAGGAGTTAGGAACCCGATCATTTCGCTGTACCTGCTATAACCTCTGCTAAACTGTGTAAGCAACCAATAAAATTTGATTTGATATACTGCTGCTGTATTTTCCAACAAAAGTGATTCAAGCTAATGGATGCAAACAAGTAACTGAAAGTTACACCATTGATATTGGGCTCCCAAGTGGCGCAGCAGTCTAAGGCACTGCATCTCAGTGCTAGAGGCGTCACTACAAACACCCTGGTTTGATTAAAGGCTGTATCACAGGCCGTGATTGGGAGTCCCATAAGGCGGTGCACAATTGGCCCAGCGTCGTCAGAGTTTGGCCCGGTGTAGGTTGTCATTGTAAATACAAATTTGTTCTTGCCTAGTTAAATAAAGGTAACATTTTTTTAAATTACACATTCGATATAGCCACACAGTATCATCATTGATTTGTTAACATATAATCAGCCCAGTCAGTTAATGGAACAGTAGTTTACATTATAAATGGCAAGTTGCCCACACTGTGAAGGGTGTGTGGACATATTCCTAGAAATGACCATGCTTTACACTAGAAATAACCATGCTTTACACTAGAAATAACCATGCTTTACACTAGACCTTTAGAAATTACCCTGCTTTACACTAGACCTTTAGAAATTACCCTGCTTTACACTATACCTTTAGAAATAACCCTGCTTTACACTAGACCGTTAGAAATTACCCTGCTTTACACTAGACCGTTAGAAATAACCCTACTTTACACTAGACCTTTAGAAATAACCCTGCTTTACACTAGACTTTTAGAAATAACCCTGCTTTACACTAGACCTTTAGAAATTACCCTGCTTTACACTAGACCTTTAGAAATTACCCTGCTTTACACTAGACCTTTAGAAATTACGCTGCTTTACACTAGACCTTTAGAAATTACCCTGCTTTACACTAGAAATGACCATGCTTTACACTAGACCTTTAGAAATTACCCTGCTTTACACTAGACCTTTAGAAATTACGCTGCTTTACACTAGACCTTTAGAAAATACCCTGCTTTACACTAGACCTTTAGAAATTACCCTGCTTTACACTAGACCTTTAGAAATTACCCTGCTTTACACTAGACCTTTAGAAATTAACCATGCTTTACACTAGACCTTTAGAAATTACCCTGCTTTACACTAGACCTTTAGAAATTAACCATGCTTTACACTAGACCTTTAGAAATTACCCTGCTTTACACTAGACCTTTAGAAATTAACCATGCTTTACACTAGACCTTTAGAAATTACCCTGCTTTACACTAGACCGTTAGAAATAACCCTACTTTACACTAGACCTTTAGAAATTACCCTGCTTTACACTAGACCTTTAGAAATTACCCTGCTTTACACTAGACCTTTAGAAATAACCCTGCTTTACACTAGACCTTTAGAAATAACCCTGCTTTACACTAGACCTTTAGAAATTAACCATGCTTTACACTAGACCTTTAAAAATTACCCTGCTTTACACTAGACCTTTAGAAATTAACCATGCTTTACACTAGACCTTTAGAAATTAACCATGCTTTACACTAGACCTTTAGAAATTACCCTGCTTTACACTAGACCTTTAGAAATTACCCTGCTTTACACTAGACCTTTAGAAATTACCCTGCTTTACACTAGACCGTTAGAAATAACCCTGCTTTACACTAGACCTTTTTGTTCTGATGCCTAACTGGTGAAAAACCAGGGGGATAGAGAAGCACTGCTGAAACACGTGCTGATGACACTGTCTGCTTCTCGTTGCTACATTAAGGCGTGGCACACCTTGACTTTTGCCCTTAGATTAAGATAGAGATGAGGTGCAGGGGAGGATTGATCAATGATTAATGGCAAAAGTGGGCACAGAATCAGTGCAGCAGAGAAACTGAGCATATTTTTGACTTGATTATAAAGGGGCATGGGGCTTTACTACTTTACAGGGGAATAACATTTTGCTGTTGGACAGAAAATATCCTCTCGAGATGGTCCTCTCTTGACATTGAGCAGAGTGATGGTTTTGCTGTTGTTTATGTGCACTTTAAGTGCATGCCGCATATCTTTACTATGATTTCAAGAAAGTATTAGTTTTTAATACTTTGATGCACAACACTCCTGAAATGATAAACATGTCATTACAACAATGAAAATGGAAAATTCAGAGGGGTTGGGTTAAATGTGTAAGACACAGTTTAATGCATTCAGTTGTACAACTGACTAGTTTACCCTCTTTCCCTTTCCCTTACTCAGAGAAATAGGCTTAAAGGTGAAAGACTGTCTGAAACAGGTCCATAAGTGAAATGTGTTTAACTTTGTTGTGGGGCTGCAGGGACCCCTTGTGGTGTACCTACTAAACTACATCAGCAATAAATCAGATTTGGGTGGACGACCATTAGTTATTGAACAAATAATCTCAGTCATGCATGCATACTGGTTGTTTCAATATGCGTTGGATTGGGGTTTGATTAAGGTATAAAAAGCACGTTATTACTCAGCAATATGCCAAAACCCCAAACCAAGAAGATTTGATGTACTAACAAAAAAACGTACAAAAAAACAATTCGATCTGAATGCACTCTGAACAATATCTATAAAAAAAATGTATCAAAGATTATGATTTAATCTGTTTTTATACCACTCTTCACACGTGAATTTTAGAACATCCGGTTGACGATACAGTGCATCTACCATTGGGTGCCATCTATATATCCCACAATGCACTTCTTTTAGACTTCCTTTTTCCTTTCGGCCATTTTCCGCCCCAGACGGTATGTGAAAATAAGCTCACTGTTTTTCAAACGAAATCGCTCTTAATCTTCCAATATATATAAGTTGGTGTGACTTTTATGGCTGTATTGTCAAAGTATATCATGTTGTCGTTCCGAATATATGACTATTGATGATTTTGTTGCGATAAAGCCTCAGTACTTGAAATAGTTCAGGAGTCATAATCTACCTGTGTTATAGACGCATGTATGCCTGTTTTCAGTGACGTTACAAGTGTTTCATTGTTACCAACCTGACAATAATGGTCTAGATTATCGACAATTAACTCCAAGGATTACTGAGTCATTATCACAGTAAAATATAAATATACGTTTATTGTTCCGCCTGTGTTGAAATCCATTGTTGCCCCCCCCCCCTAGCCTGGACGTGATGGCTGGCTAACATTTAGCACAGTAAGCACGTCGTCATCCATTACATCCTCAGGAGGATGGGTTGATCTTATTGATAAATGTGATTTAGATTCTACGCCTACATGTGTTCATGTGAGCTTCTGTTTCAGGGAAGTAGGCAACCATGGCACCCAGCCGGAATGGCATGCTTTTGAACCCCCACTTCCACAAAGATTGGCAGACGAGGGTGCGCACCTGGTTCAACCAGCCCGCAAGGAAGACTCGCAGGTACACCTTGATTAGTTAATTTTGTTACTTATAGTATAAATGCAGACTTATGGTTGGCGTGTCTGACGTTTCAAATGTCTACTGTATGCAAACCTACCATTTATTAACTAGTAGGCTTATGTGATTTACATAGTTAGTCAGCTGTATGGATTGAATTATGTCTGGTGTAATTTCGTGTAACGTGATGGTGGTCATTCAAATATAACTCCCCAATTTTTCAGGCGAAAGGCCCGTCAGATCAAGGCTCGTCGCATTGCTCCACGTCCTGTGGCCGGGCCCCTCAGGCCTCAAGTTAGGTGTCCCACCATCAGGTATCACACTAAGGTGCGCGCTGGACGTGGCTTCACCCTGGAGGAGCTCAAGGTATAACAGAATATTTACCTTTTGAATAATGTCAACCGGTTTAGGCAGTGGTACGTTATGTTAGACTGAACAGACCAAGAAAATGTTTACTTCTATTTAATATATTTTGGCCTTCAGACTACTAGAAACTTAACAGCAGGCAAGTGATGACAAATCTCCGGAATCTCTGTACCTCCTTGATGATTCAATTTGAACCTATTAGCTGATGTCTGCTTGATATAATTTGTGCTGTGCATATAAAAAATGCAATAAATCTAGTCAATTGAATAGTAACATGGGTCTAGAGCCAGTTATTGACCCAATTTTGTTTTGCATGATTTTTCTCTGAAATGTAGCAAACTACTTGTATTGAGTTATGTGCAAGCCTTAACTCCTAAAACCCCAGGCATTGCTAGCAGCTAAATGCCCAACAGTCCTCAAATATTTGGTTCACTGTCTTGAGTGTGCTTTGTGTATTCCAGGCCGCCGGTATCCACAAGAAGACAGCTCGCACCATTGGCATCTCTGTTGACTCCCGCCGTCGCAACAGGTCATCAGAGTCCCTGCAGGCCAATGTACAGCGTCTGAAGGAGTACCGCTCCAAGCTCATCCTCTTCCCCAGGAAGGCCTCCGCACCCAAGAAGGGAGACAGCACTGTAAGTGTCAGTCATAGAACATTGGGCTGTGTGTTTATAAACATGGGCACGAATAACCAAATTGTCTTAATTCAAAGTGATTGCCTTATTTGATTATAAACATTTGCAGTGTGAAGATTTAAGCAGTCATGTGTAACATTCCCTGTTAAGAGTGATTTCAGAAAATGAGCTCATAACTGGGCCAATGAGTGATGAGGAAACCTGGATTGTGAGCTGCACTGGGCCAACAGTCAAGTGATGACAAATTCTCCGGAATCTCTGTACTACCTTGATGATTACACTTTGAACCTATTATCTGATGACTGCCGGTTTCATGTGTCCAGTTCCCATTCTGTATTTTCTGAAATTACCCGTTAGCATTTTCTGAAATTACCTGTTGGCAAGGACGTTTTGCAGTTAAGCTGTGAAAATGGGGCTTCAAACTAGTCTGGAGGTTTTTAAACATTTTGTGCAGAGTAACATTGATGTGCAGGGGCGGGGTGTTAACCAGACATTTGTGCTATAGATAATACTGTCTTAGACATGGGTGGACAGTGTTGTAATGTCTTTTAAAACATTGTTTACATTTTACAGCTCTGCATGGTTATCTGGACTAGAATTTATGGGACTACTTTGTTTACGTTCTCTGTTGTAGTATTAGATTCAGTTGGTATGCAATTAAATCTTTGAAATGTCTTATCTTCACCCAAGTAGTGTTTCTAGATTGATGGCACTGTCTTGAATGTGCACATGGTAGATGTTACTTTTCCTGCACTCATAAAAATATTTCCCTTTCTCCAGGAGGAGGAACTCAAGATGGCCACGCAGCTCGCAGGTTCCGTCATGCCCATCAAGAATGTATGTATCACATTCATATCACTTGATTCACCAAAAAATTAAGTACATGTTCTTTAAAGGCACTGAACACCGATTAGGTCATAATTGAAGTATTTGGAGGATGTAAGATGAGTATCTTGAGTATATGTATTGAATACATTGTTAGAGCTCTTTCAGCAGTCAAGTGATGACAAATTCTCCGGAATCTCTGTATTACCTTGATGATTATCTTAGAACCTATTATCTGATGACTGCAAGATTGTATGCTGTGCCTTAACTTACAGAAGTGGACACATGAATACTTCTGATCATTGAGTAATAACAAGGGACTCGAGCCGAATCATTGTATTTTACTGTCTGAAATGCCCTCTACATCAACATTGTTGTAATTGGGCTCTTGTCCCTCTGATGTAGGTGCACAAGAAGGAGAAGGCCAGGGTGATTTCTGAGGATGAGAAGAACTTCAAGGCTTTCGCCAGCCTGCGTATGGCCCGTGCCAATGCTCGTCTCTTCGGCATCCGTGCCAAGAGGGCAAAGGAGGCGGAAGCGGAGAGTATTGACAAGAAGAAATAAACCGTTAGTTTCTATGGAACTTCCAAAAAATAAAAACGTGTACAAATTCACTGGTGATTTGTCAACATGAAGGGTCATTTGTTAGCATCTTGACTGTTCATTTCACTATTACAGTTGTGTGAACACTTCTGATCAGTGGTGTTAAACATATTGGTACATTTGAAAAATCGATTTTCATGCTTTAGCATTTATTCACATTTTATTGATTTATAGAAATACAGGCATCAATGCAAACACTAAATTGAGTTGAATGTTGCCCAAGAGACTAATGGGTGCAATATCTTGCCCAATCACTACCAGCAGGTGGCAGCTGTGCCGCATTGTAAATCCCTCACCCTGGTTTTTTTTTCAAATCTCTCAGATTACTGTTTCTGGGAAGTGGCCTTGTAGTTGAACTTTTGTAGGCTTTTTGAATTGCCTTCAGTTACTCAAATATAGAACAATTGTCCTCAAGCCCCCCCCAAAAATCATAAGGCATCTGGCAGAAGTAGATTAATCCACAAATTCTATCATTTATCTTTTAATTACAGTTTCATGAATTTATCGTCAAGCCCATTCAAAAGATAAGGGGATGTAAAGCAGAAGTGGTCACTTTCACAGGGTTTCTGTTAAGCATACTTTGAATTACTAAATATTAAATGGATTGTTCTTTCACACAGCAGTCATCTACTAAATCTCAATATATTGCACCCTTTTGAATGGCTATAACAGCTCTGAGTAGTTTACTCAGTCAGAACCTTGTGTAATTGTATATTTTAGGGACTTACTTTCTAGTAGTATTATGTAAATTGCAAGGTTGACTGGAATTCCCAGAGATTCTCACCATAGCCCTAAAGAGTTCCAGTTCGGTATTTGTAGGGGTGCAGCTACTGAACAAAAATATAAAAAGTGCAACATGCAACAATTTTACTGAGTTAAATAAATTCATTAGGCCCTTATCTATGGATTCTACATTATTGGGAATACAAATGTGCATCTGTTGGTCACATACCTTTTAAAGAAAAAAGGCGGAGGCTTGGATCAGAACCAGTCAGTATCTGGTGTGACCATTTCCCTCATGCAGCTTGACACCTTTGCGTATAGTTTGTGGCATGTTGTCCCAACCTTGAATAGCTGTGAAATTGCTGGATATTGGCGGGAATTGGGAAAATGCTGTCGTACAAGTTGATCCAGAACATCACAAACATGTCAATGGCTGCCGTCTGGTGAGTATGGAGGCCATACTGGGACATTTTCAGCTTCCAGGAATGGTGTGCAGCTTATTGGGGTCATGTATTATGCTGATTGTTTTATTTAACCTTTAAGTAGGTAAGTCAGTAAATAAATTCTTATTCAGCCCCTGGAGCAAATTAGGGTTAAGTGCCTTGCTCAAGGACACAGACAGGTTTTTTTCACCTTGTTGGCTCAGGTATTCAAACCAGCGACCTTCCGGTTACTGGCCCAAAGCTCTAACAGCTAGGCTTCCTGCCGCCCTGAAACAAGGTGATGGCGGCGGATGAATGGCTTGACAACGTGCCTCAGGATCTTGTCATGGTATCTGCATTCAAATTGCCATTGATAAAATGCAATTGTAATTGTTGTCCGTAGCTTATGCCTGCCTATACCATAACCCCACCGCCACCATGGGCCACTGTTCACAACGTTGACATCAGCAAACCGCTCGCCCACACGACACCATACAAGCTGTCTGCCAACTGCCTGGTACAGTTGAGACCGGGATTCATACCGTGAATAGCACACTTCTCCAGCATGCCAATGACCATTGAAAGTGAGCATTTTCCCACTGAAGTTGGCTACAACGCCAAACTGCAGTCAGGTCAAGACCCTGGTGAGGACGAGCATGCAGATGAACTTCCCTGAGACATTCTGACAGTTTGTGTAGAGATTTGAGTTTACACGTGGTCTGCAGTTGTGAGGCCGATTGGACGTACTGCCAAATACTTATGGTAGAGAAATGAACATTACATTTTCTGGCAACTGCTCTGGTGGACATTCCTGCAGTCAGTGTGCCAATTGCACGCTCTCTCATGTTGTGTGACAAAACTGCACATTTTAGAGTGGCCTTTTATTGCCCCCAACACAAGGTGCACCTGTGTAATGATGCTGCTGTTTAATCAGCTTGTTGATATTCCACACCTGTCAGGTGGAACAATTATCTTGGCAAAGGAGAAATGCTCACTAACAGGGATGTAAACTAATTTGTGCACAAAATATGAGAGAAATAAGCTTTTTGTACATATGGAACATTTCTGGGATATTTTATTTCAGCTCCTGAAACATGGGACCAACACTTTACATGTTGCTTTTATATTTTTGTTCAATATACATTGACATTCTACCATCACCATTGTATTCTCATGCACCTGACACTTCTGCACTGTGAATAATATCCTTGGGATGAGGTTATCACCACGGTAACAGCAGAATCAATGGTAATGTAAGGACAACTTCAAGGTAAAAATAAGTTGGTTGATGAGGGCTGACAGCATCGTTCCAGTGCCCCTCTGATAGAATGGCTGCCACTGCCACAGCATAATGTCTGAAGGTTAATTGAATATCAATTGTAGCAATGTATGCTGTAATATCAATAATACATAACCAACATATTCTAGCTTTGACTATGTAAAGGAAGGCAACCTTGAAGAATGTAGGCTATACCTTAAAAATTAATGCATATCAAATTGAATGTATGCAGGCTTTGTATGATGTCATGTCTCTTGTTTTGCTCAGCAGTGTTAATGGGCAGAGGCAAGGAGGGCAGTGGGAGTATTGTGCAAACATCACATTTCTTCTGCTCCTGCATACTCTATTTATGTCAGCCATGACGACCTCTGACCTGAGCAGAGTAAAAGATCAGGTGAGAACCGCACAAGATTCTGTCTCTTCCCAGGTGTGCTTCTTTAACGTTTTGATTATTTACTTCAGATTGTGATCCTGGTTGTTTATTCATGTTCTGACTGACATTTTGAGTGTTTACAACTGTAAGATGGTGATACAATCTGTTCGATGTGGCTTTTACTTACAATCTTTCCAGAAAAAGTATTTACTAGTGTTTCTTTCTTGAATGTTCTCGCGTAGTTATGTATCATAGCCTTAGGATCTAACAGGAATAGAATGAAAGGTTCTTGACTGACAGCTTTCATATTAGGTCACTCAATGAAAAGTGACGAGGTAAGAAGAGGATAGGCTTCATTTCCAATTCACTGATCCATATGGATAACTAGATCATGTTTAAACAAAGGCACACCAAATAGATGTGTTAAATGGAAATTATAGTAACCATAGCCAATCTGGGAGCCTATAGAATCAATGGAGTATTGGGAATTTGCCCAAAAACCCACATGTAAGTCAATGTGTCTAATAATATCTTAGATTGGGTTGAGGAATACATATGAAGTTACACAAACTCCTCACCAGTGCCAGCACAAATTCCATTTTCATTTAGTTTTCCTTTCTTTTTGTTTCCTGAATGGCAGGAATCGTTAAAGTTGGTTGTATGTGGCTCTCGTTATCAAAATTGTTTTCTGTTATGTTGGAAGCAAGCAATCAATTTTTACGGGAAAACTTTTGAACTACACAACAGAATGATGTCTTGGAGCTGGAGTGGTATAAACAGCTAGATAACAAGAGGGCTCTTGATAAATATATGCATAAATACACTGGAAGAGTCCAGAGAGAGAGGCTTTAGTGTTGGCACAGCGGCAGCAGATGGTTCTGGTTAAGAGCTACAGCATAATGGAGCTCAGGTGTATGGCCCAGGGCACTGTTGGTTCCTACTCGCAATGAATTCCCATCGAGTTCGAGACACAGGAAGTGAGAATCTAAAATGAAGCATTCTTTAGGCTACAACTGCAATAAACCCTCTTGCTACCATAGCATCAAACCCCTGTCTTTGCCATGTTCATTCTGGTGTTCATATGAGCATATGCACATTTACTTATAAGAATTATAAAAAATAAAGGACATCAGCTGATCACCATCAGAGGGTCATAGGTCAATGAAACAGCACTACCTCCGTTTTATAAAAGGCAGAACGCCTTGGAGGAGAGGATGTCTCCTGCTGCAGGGCTTGTTTATGTGATCATGATGAGGGCCAAACAGCTCGCTAAAGAAAATAATTAAAATAGAGCCCAACATTTTGTTGAGTGCTGTTTGAATAAGTAGCTCTCTGCTCAATGTTGATTAGCCTCCCTGTTCGCTACCAATAGATTTACGGAGGCCTAGTTTTTATAAGGAGCAAAACCCCAAATGTGTACCTGTGGAGTACTCCTTGACTGACCACCCCTGAAGGAGGGGCTGAGCGAATTTAGCAAAGCTTCTCTTGAAATCAACAACAGAGCCCAGAGTCTGTATTGCCACCAATGATGTTGTATCCTCTTTAGAAACATTTGGAGAGGAATTGCTAATTCAGACATTTTCTCTGCATCCCAGAATAGGGGTGGGAGCAGGCATATAGTATACTTTAATTCTTTCACCCAGCCTATTGTCGTCCATGTGGGAAGGCAGAAAGGATATGTGCTGTAGGTGGGACCCCCACCACTTATAAATTGCTACAGTTAAGTGCTTTGAGAGGAACATGTACAACTCTGAATACACTTCATTGTCAGATGATAAGCTATCATGTTATATAATCTTTTCACAAAAATGATATAGGCCTTGTGGGTGGGCTGAAAAAGACTTCATATCAAGAGAACTGACAGAGTGTGGGTGTCAAATTGTGTATGTGTGTGTGTGTGTGTGTGTGATAGGGGGGAGAGGTAGAGGAAGGGTAAGAGAGAGAGTGTATGAGACACTGTATGAGCACTGACAGCGATTCATCTCCATTGTTTCTCCATCAGAGCTTAGCTGTCTGGCCAGCCACATCAGGGCGCTCACACACAGAACTTGTTGTGCCATCACCTGAGGATCTGTCTAATTCAATCTCTGTTGCCTGGCTGTCAAGTGTCTCCTCCTGTGTTTCCTGGGGATACTAAAAGTCCTATCTAGCCACTGGGAGTAGTATAGTTACATTGTGTCATACTAATAGGCCTATTACTGGAGGGAGAGACTATGTAGCTCTTACTTGATGTAATTGAGTGAACATTTTTGGGTGGATTGCAGACACTTATTTTGCCTTTGAGCTGAGCAGATTGTATCTGGCAACAAGGTACTATATTGCAGTGTTTGAAATGCAGAGACAACCCAGCAATACAAATGCAAGCCATTGGAATTTTGTGGGACATAGCATTTGCAGTTTTTTTATGTAGCACATTAGTGTTGAGGAAAACATTTGTGGTATTATATGTTTAATCTGTATGCTTTTAATTGTCTGTTGGTCACTGTGACAGTGTTTTATTTGATCTATATCAGATTAAATCAAAAGGCTAATCAACAAATGCATAAATGCTCTGGTTGTCGACTTTAGCTCACGTAAAAATTAGAGAAAGAGAATAGGGCGCGCACAATTGGCCCAGCGTCGTCCACGTTTGGCCGGTGTAGGCCGTCATTGTAAATAAGAATTTGTTCTTTACTGACTTGCCTGGTTAAATAAAGGTTAAATAAATAAACAAATGTTAATGTATCACTATAGTGAACCGGAGCCGCATCTCTACGTCTCCCTCCAGTGGATTCTGGTGACATTGCGTGCTTTATCGGTGTGGTTTGGCAGATCTACTCACTCGCTCCGCTATCACACACCCCTTGCATCTTCCCCCTGCCCTCCACTGTTCCCGAGTTTCGGAAAATCAAGCAGTGTGTTGAAGGAAAGGTAACAACAAGTGTAAGTTCAGGGGACCACGACAGGTAGGAACAAGCAGCAAGAGTTTGGGTGGATTATCTTTGAACATATGATGCAAGTATCTGAATGATTGAGTTAATTGAACAAAATAATGTTATTGCAGAGCATTTTTTGATAGTATACGTTCATTTTATATTGTTATATCATTCATTGTGAAATACTTGGATTCATTCAGAGGCTGTGGAGGTGCATTGATAAACGACCAGTTTAGCCAGCAATGTAGTTTGTTTTATTATGATAATTTAATGTACTAGGCAATCGCGCATCTCTCTGTCACCCTCAACAAATCATGCTATAGTTATCGTTGGAAATTATTTAGGTTGAGACCAAAGTTGAGAACAAAATCTTTATGAGTTGGTTAGTTGTTTAGAAGTCATGCCAATTACAATTTTACAAGTCTTGAGTAGTCATTTATCAAGCTTAGCTTTCTATAACTGACTGTCTAGCAGATATAGACTAGTTAGATACAGTATATATGAAATGCACGTTCTACGCCTGGTTTAACATGACCAGGGAGGGGTGTGTGCATATGCAGTTGTTGATCAGACAACAGGTTGCAGACATATTGCTGATCAATAATAGGATATGAGAATCTCCTCTCCACATTTGACTTTTTATCTGTAACATTTATAGATCAGCCCTCTTATTATTTGTATTTATGTTCCAAAATCATATAATATGTCAATGCAATAATATAAACAAATAATTATAAGAACATGGAAACAACTGAACGTTACTGAAGTGCTCGAGCAGATTGTTTTGAACTAATTACAACTCTCAGGGTTATTGGTTGTTTTATAGTAGCCAATAATCTCAATATGTAATGTATTTTATGAGTCATACAGAGCCCTTATCGTTTGTTATTGTTTCTAACCACCTCGTCGAACACTTATGATTGCTGCAATGGGCGCCTGATCTAATGTAACATAATTGTTTTAACCGAGCCTCAACCCCACTGGAGAGCATCAGCCGATGGACTGAAGGTCGCTGTCCGTTAGCGGTGGTGCTGAAATAGGGCAATATGGATTCTTGCGCTTATGCAGGCTTTGTCAATATTATATTTTTTAGTAGTAGCAATTCAACTGTCATCATTCAATCACCTTCATAGCCTACCTCATATGCAAATTTCTTCAGATCTGAACTATATATAGTGGATACATACTATTTTTCAGATACATAAAGGCCCAGTGCAGTCAAAGACGTGATTTGCCTGTGTTTTATATATATTCCCACTTTGAGGTTGGAATAATACTTTGAAAATGTGAAAGTTATTATGCCATTTTACTACAAGAGCTGTTTGAAAAGACCACCTGAAATGTCTACCTATTTTAGTGGGATTGAGTTTTGGCCTCCCTGGTGACATCACCAGGTGGTAAATTAGCCCATTAAGAAAGACAGTTCCAAACCTCTCTGCCAGTAACAGCTAGTTTTCAGTTTTCAGTTTGCTTGAGAAATGTATCTTTGCTAAGAAGCTATTTTTGTTTATTTTTGACCATTTTAATTGAAACAATCACAGTAAGGTACTTAATTGTTACCCAGAAATGATTTGATATTGAGATAAAAACATCTGCATTGGACCTTTAATTAGTGTTGTCTTTACATAGATACAGTACCTGTGTGGACTTTGAAGAGACGGATGATCGGGAGCGTACTCTTTTTGCTTTTACCCAGTTGTGATGCTCATGGACAACTTTTTCATGAAGAACACATGAAAACACACTTCGGCTGATCCTGAATCGTAAGTGACTCTCCACAGCTTTCTGGTCATCTAATCAAGACTCCCCAGCCTCCATCCAGATCGGCCCACCCTGTCTGTTATCTCTGCAGAAATTAAATGACACCTGTCTTCATCTCAAATACAGACCTCTGAGAGAACTCTTTGCCCTTTTGTAACATTCACTACCAAGTTGAAGGATCCATTCATCTCTTCTACGTATCCAACTCTGTGATATTTCAGTGCCTCGCTCGGCTTGAATCCCTTAGACATCCCCAGTAGCTCCCATCACCCTGAGCTCTCGGCAGCACCCACCATCTCTTGCTCCTTACTGGTTGGCTCCTCGGGTCCTGAGCCAGGATGAATGATGTCCAGGATTCTACCTCCCCAGGGGCCGCCCTTGGTGGCCCTGTCGCCTGCGTCTCCAAAGTGGAGCTGCGCGTCGCCTGCAAGGCCCTGCTGGACCGAGACACACTGAACAAGTCTGACCCATGTGTCATACTCATGGTGCAGAACCAGGGACAGTGGACAGAGGTGAGTAAACCCATCCCCTTTATATCCCCAACTTGTTCTCTCCATAATGTACTGATGGTATGAACAATAAGCAATGGATGTTGATGCTAAAACAACTAAGCCTGTGAAGCTCAAACCCCAGTAATGAGCTGCATAAGAATCTCTATGATGTTGACATGTAACATTGGGTAATATGACCCCAGTTTATTCAAATAACTATGTTTCCGTGTCTGACAGAGTTGGATAGCATGAGGTAAACCAGAGTGAGTGCTTGTTTCTACTGAATGGAAGGCATTGTCACCCAGCAGGATATGGACGGCACAGTGGGAGGGGCAGCCCTCTATTTCTCCATATCAAAGCTGAGCCAAAAAAATCAAAAAAATCCAAGTATTATCTGTAACGGAAGTGGTGGCTTGGAGACAGGAGTGAGATTTAAGGAGTGAGCTGTTTGTGTGAACGTGTCAGACTGAAGAATTAGATCTTAATCCTGCTCCCATTATCCCAACAGCTGGGCGGTGCACCAGATGACAGAGAACAAAGTAGAGCCAGGAAGAAGTGGCATATCTGGTGCTGGCTTGGTGGAATTGCTGCCGTCTTCTTTTATTTTGAAATGGATTCTGATTTATAGTAGCTACCTGAAACTGAATTGAAATTCTCAAACAGATCACCGAGAACATTGTTCATGGGAGGGAGGGGGACAGGAAATCTCTCTCTCTCTCATCATGGTTTCTTGTCTGCCTTGGAATTACACTGCTACACTATCTGTAATATGAGCTGGGGGTGTGTGAGCTATGAATAGCATATTTCCCATGATGCAGTAGTCCACAATATGACTGATATTCTGTATATCTATAAGGCAGTTTGACTTATAGGTGGTTGACAAAGAAATCCATATGTGTTCCTTCAGCCCCTTGCATTCCCATATGAGATTATTTGAGATGGGATTCCAGCCTGGCATTGCTGATATATGTTGATATGAATCTGTGGTAGTAAGCACAGTAGCCTACACTTCCCATTCCCTTGTTAATTAAGTCATACATTAGGTGCAGAATATGTTAACAAAGTGAATGGACCAAGAGGGTGTGTGTAATGATATGTAGCGATGCCTTTGAACAGTGTATGGTGCACTTAAGCTGCTGGGTTTTTTACGCTCAACAGTTTCCCGTGTGTATCAAGAATGGTCCACCACTTAAAGGACATCCAGCCAATTTAGCACAACTTTGGGAAGCATTGAAGTCAACATCCATGTGGAATTGTATTTATTTATACAACCTTTATTTTATCAGGGAGTCATACTGAGACCAAGGTTTCTGTTACAGATGAGCCCTGAATGACATAAAATACACATCAATATAAATACAAAATGCAATAAGGTGCAATAAAACTTAAAGGTGATTTACGTAAGTCAGAGACCAAAGGAATTTCCAGAGTTAACCATCCCTGAGACACCTTGTAGAGTCCATGCCCCGACAAATTGAGGCTGTTCTGTGGGAATGGGGTGCAACTCAATATTACAAAGGTGTTCCTAATGTTTTGTCTACTCAGTGTATGTTGCAATTATGCCCCAATGTATTCGCCTCTCCTCCAGGCATTGCCAGATAATGATTAATAGTGACAATGCCAAATCATAGTGTGTTGAGATGGGAAGCATTTATTGAGGCCCAGTTAAGGGTTATGAATGAGGTAGGGTGAGAAATGTGTTCCGAGGCTTTGACAATAACAAAGCTTGGCTGATAGTGTTGAGCATACACTAATCAATTTGTCACTGTGGTAATGCAATAAAACAACATTGCATGAGGAAATTAACCTGGGTTCTCTGCAAGCTGAGCATTTGAGTAGTTTACATAAATCCCCTAAATGCAGCTGGAGCATTAGGAGGTGATATAATTGATACAACCTAATGCTCCGAATAACCATATCATCCATGTCAGTGGAGAATGCAATTTGTTACAACAGAATAAATACCACTAAACAAGAATTCTTAGTCTGTCAAGACCAGTCTATACTGAATGTCAGTGTGCAATAAGAAGAATTGAGAGAGAGAGAGAGAGAGAGAGAGAGAGAGAGAGAGAGAGAGAGAGAGGTAGAAAAAGACTGCATCTACTTATTGCAATGGTCTGTTTTACCCTTTCACCTAAAAAATGTATATAATTCTCACAACAGCTTTGGCTCTCTGTTCTTTGAGGGCTGCCTTTAGTTCTTTGTGTTACACACGGTTACAGTAAATGCATTAAAATAAGTTTAATCCCCTGGAGTGCTAGCCATTATCGCAGCTCAATGGGTGTAACTTTTGTTGACAATTTCGATACCTTTTGGAAACAAAACACGTTTTATAAGGAGGACGGGATTCACCCAAATAATTTGGGTTCCTGGATCCTTTCACAGCATTATAAGGCTGCGTTGAAACAATGACTTATCAATGACCCAAGCCCAGCTCAGCTAATCCCTACCATTGTGACGCAGTGTTGTCATAATGCTTCATCAAATGTACGTTACACCAGGGGCGTCGGTAGACACAATGTAAGTAACCTAATTTATGTCCCTAACTGCCCTGCATGACTCTGCTGATCTTACAGCTATTGTATGCAGTAATCATATGCCTATGAACCAGATTTATACTGTTAGCACTGAGGCAGTGTGCCCTAGGAGGACATCCACTGTTTGCAGCTCACCCGCCACTAACATAAATAACATGAGCATATCTACTTCTACTAAGCTTCCCAGTAAAGCAATGAAAACAAGTAAGCATCCCAGAAGAAAAGTGCTCAAAATAGGCTACGTTAACATATGTAGTTTAAGAAACGTTCATAAAGGTTCATGAAATCAATAATTTGCTAGTAACAGATGACTCATTCTGACTATATCTGAAACGTAGATAATACCTTTGATGATACAGTGGTAGCAATACAAGGTTATAACATTTACAGAAAATATAGAAATGCCAATGGTGGAGGTGTTGCCGTTTTATATTTGGAACCATTCCTGTACAGATTAGAGAGGATCTCATGTTAAATACTGTTGAAGGAATATGGCTACAGGTTCATCTGCCTCACCTAAAGCCCATTCTGGTGGGAAGCTGCTATAGACCACCAAGTGCCAATATTGACTGGCTTTCATCAAGCTGCCCACTCAATAAAAAGCAGTAACCAGTGCCTGCAACCTGGTTCAGGTTATCAGTCAACCTACCAGGTGCTTTGGAGCACCTTAAATGACATTTTGGGGAAAAAGGCAAACTCAGCTCCATCGTTCATTGAATCAGATGGCTCATTCATCACAAAACCCACTGATATTGCCAACTACTTTAATTATTTAGCAAAAAGGATTAGCAAATTTAGGCATGACGTACCAGCAAAAAACGCTGTCACTACACATCCAAGTATATCTGACCAAATTATGAAAGACAAACATTGCAAAAAAATATTGTTGTCTATCAACAATGACAAGCCACCGGATGGACAACTTGGATGGGAAATTACTGAGGATAATAGCGGACATATTGCCACTCCTATTTGCAATATTTTCAATTTAAGCCTACTAGAAAATGTGTGTGCCCCCAGGCTTGGAGGGAAGCTAAAGTCATTCCGCTACCTAAGAATAGTAAAACCCCCTTTACTGGCTCAAATAGCTGACCAATCATCCTGTTACCAACCCTTAGTAAACATTTGGAAAAAATAGTGTTTGACCAGATACAATGCTAATTTACAGTAAACAAATTGACAAACTTTCAGCATGCTTATAGGAGAGGACAATCAACAAGCACAGCACTTACACAAATTACTGATGATTGGCTGAGAGAAATTAATGATAAAAAGATTATGGGGGCTGCTTTTGACATTATCGATCATAGTCTGCTGCTGTAAAAAATAGTGTTATGGTTTTATACCCACTGCTATATTATAGATAAAGAGTTACCTGTCCAACAGAAGACAGAGGGTGAAGCCTCTCCAACATAATCCAGGTAGAATTCCCCAGGGCAGCTGTTTAGGCCCCTTACTTTTTTCAATCTTTACTAATGACATGCCACTGGCTTTGAGTAAAACCAGTGTGTCTATGTATGCGGATGACTCAACACTATACATGTCAGCTACTACAGCAACTGAAATGACTGCAACACTTAAAGATCTGCTGTTAGTTTCAGAGTGGATGGCAAGGAATAAGTTAGTCCAAAATATTTCTAAAACTAAAAGCATTGTATTTGGGACAAATCATTCACTAAACCTCAACTAAATCTTGTAATAAATAATGTGGAAATTGAGCAAGTTGAGGTGACTAAACTGCTTGGAGTAACCCTGGGAGCGCTGCTCTACCTTCTTAACAGCACTATCAACAAGGCAGGCCTTACAGGCTCTAGTTTTGTCTCACCAGGACTATTGTTCAGCCACAAAAAGGGACTTAAGAAAATTGCAACTGGCTCAGAATAGGGCAGCACAGCTGGCCCTTGGATGTACAAAGAGAGTGAATATTAATAATATGCATGTCAATTTCTCCTGGCTCAAAGTGGAGGAGAGATTTACTTCAACAGTACTTGTATTTATGAGAGGTATTGACATGTTGAATGCACTGAGCTGTCTGTTTGAACTACTGGCGCACAGCTCGGACACCCATGCTTACCCCACGAGACATGCCGCATGATGTCTCTTCACAATCCCCAAGTCCAGAACAGGCTACGGAAGGCACACAGTATTACATAGAGCCATGACTACATGGAACTCTATTCCACATCAAGTAACTGATGCGAGCAGTAAAATTAGATTTTTAAAAATGATAAAAATACACCTTATGGAACAGGGGGGACTGTGAAGCAACACAAACATAGGCACAGACACATGCACACACACAAAGGGAGACAGACACACCACTCAGTTCTTTGTGGTATCAGATTTAGGAGATTGGGAAGACTCTTAATTCACAGAATTGAGGACAAGGAACAAGACAATATTGTGTTTTATTGTCACTGATGTAAGTGGTAGTTCATCAATGTAGTCCATGCAGTGCATTTAATTAATTATATTTTTTTGGGCTTGCATCTTCCTGGTAGCATTAGACTCACTGCTACACTATATATACAAAGGTATTTGAACACCACTTCAAATAAGTGAATTTGGCTATTTCAGCCACACCCGTTGCTGACCGGTATATCAAATTGTGCATACAGCCATGCAATCTCCATAGACAAACATTAGCAGTACAATGGCCTTATTGAAGAGCTCAGTGACATTTAACGTGGCACCGTCATAAGATGCCACCTTTCCAACAAGTCAGTTCGTCAAATGTCTGCCCTGCTAGAGCTGCCCGGTCAACTGTAAGTGCTGTAATTGTGAAGTGGAAACGTCTAGGAGCAACAACGTCTCAGCTGCGATTTGATAGGCCACACAAACTCACCGAACGGGACCGCCGAGTGATGAAGCGCGTAGTGCGTAAAAATCATCTGTCCTAGGTTGCCACACTCACTACCAAGTTCCAAACTGCCTCTGGAATCAACGTCAGCACGAACTGTTCGTCAGGGTTTACATAGTTGAGCAGTCACACACAAGCCTAAGATCACCATGTGCAATGCCAAGCGTAGGCTGGAGTGGTGTAAAGCTTGCCGCCATTGGACTCTGGAGCAATGGAAACGTGTTCCCTGGAGTGATGAATCATGCTTCACCATCTGGCTGGCTGATGGACGAATCTAGATTTGGCGGATGCCAGGACAAAGCTACCTACCCGAATGGATAGTGCCAACTGTAAAGTTTGGTGGAGGAGGAATAATGGTCTAGGGCTGTTTTTCATGGTTCAGGCTAGGCAGTGAAGGGAAAGTGCCCTACCTCACTAATGCTCTTGTGGCTGAATGGAAGCAAGTCCCCACAGCAATGTTCCAACATCTAATGGACAGCCTTCCCAGAAGAGTGGAGGCTGTTATGGCAGCAGAGGGGGGACCAACTCAAAATTAATGCCCATGATTTTGGAATGAGATGTTCGAGCAGATGTCCACATACTTTTGGTCATGTAGTGTATCTTAACGAGAAGCGGTGAGCGGGTAAAATCACTGGGGAAGCAAAGCCAGGAAAAAAAGCCATGTTACAACCTATGTGTTGTGATATTGAGATGTTTGCTCTATAACCTATTAGTTTATATGCCTTGCCACCATGATATATAAGCCTAAGGCCAAGACAATAAGAAGACACAGTGGCAGAATAAATTAAACTACACCTTTGTTTCATCACAAAACCGGAGAGCAACCACTGTCCGGTGAAGTCCACAAAGCATATAGTATGTAACAAACAGTTACATAACCTACAGCATGGTCAAGAAAGTCCATGTTTCAGACATTTTCAGACTACTAAACAACTGCGATTTAGAACCACGGATAGTTACGGCAAGTCGCAAAGAAAACAGGAGCTGCCGCCACTTTTCCAGCACCATTTCAACTTCAACATCATCAAATCACCTATGCATAGTATAATACAGTGACAATTAAAATATTCCAACAACTATTTAGTCCAATCAACGTAAGCTAAATATGATGTGGCTGTCCATGGTTCTGATTTATGTGTGTTGGTGCAAGTATATGGTACTGATGTGTGTGTGTGTGCAAGTAGAAAAAACATGAAGACTCACCCTACTTGTAGAGAAACGCCAATGCCATCCTCCTCTCTGTCATGTTGACGAAACGGTCTATAACTCTGTCATACAGTACAAACTTAATTTTTGTTGTCCTAGACTACCTGGCTAAAATGCTGGCTCGCTAGCCTAACTTATTTTCATGTGCAATGTTAGCTAGTTAACATTAGCCTTCTACATCTAGTTACATATTGAACTTCCATCCTCTCAGTACAGGGGCACAATGTATTTTATGGTTGGATCAGAATCGCCTTTATAATCATTGGCCAGTACGGAGAACTAAGTAAAAACACAAGTCCAAATCCCTATCTCCATCCATGGCTACTTTAGGAAAGGGACACTTTTAGCTAGCTAGCTAGCCACCAGAGGACAACAACACAACGAGATGCAACAATTCAAGTTGTTTCTATAGATTAGGTATTTCTCTGTGATAGGACTGAAGCCAAATACAAACTGGCTTCTCTTGACACCTTTTTGGTGTGCCAGGACCATTCCCAGTTGAGCTCAATGCTGATTGGCTATTATTTTATACTTTTTTTTTTAACAAGGGAGGCCATATGCTCGCTGGGTTCCCTTGCATTCCATGCTACGTGTAGGTGGCAGAAATATTGTACTTGTTACGACCAGACTGCATGAGATAGACGGCCTAAACATACAGAGACAGAGGGGCGCTGTTTCTCTCGCTCGGATGAGGTACATTCAGCCTCTTGCGAATTGAAGGACAGTTATGAAAACACTGACAGATGAAAGATACTTAAAAAATAATAATTGTTAAATGATTTGGTTAAGCCTGACTTCCCTTGGCATCCATTAATACATGCCACTGATCTTAACCATACCAGTGCGGTTGATATACAGTGGTTGGAGCATGTTTGTCGATGTAGAAGCCACTAAAGATATAATTCAGCGAGCTGTGTCAAAATAGTTGGGCTGGGGAAGAGGCCCTTGAACACTCCCTTGTGATATGATGTGTTGTACTGCTCTGTATTTGAGTCTTTGGTGGCCCACTCCTTTGCTCTCAAATACATCTGAACAGGGAAGCAACATTATCATGCAAATCATTTGCTCATCGTGTCAAAGGTTGAGTGAGCGCAAGTAGCTAAATCCACACACATCTCGCATCTCTCTCCTGCCGAACGAATGCAGCGCATTTTTATTTATTTATTTTATACAATATATTCTGCTCATATGAGCAAATGTATAAACAATATTATGCTACCAGCCAGCCGTCGTTCCCCAGCCAATCACGCACACGTGGCGGGTGTGCAGACGAAAGAGTCGCCGACAAAGGAGTTCGCTTCTGCAGCCTTCACTGACAAATATAAAGCGTTGCAGAGGTGCTTCCTTCGATGGACACAAGGACAAACCCTCATAACCTTTTTTAGTTGACGATGTGATTATACTTATTTTATAAAAGTTAGGGATCAAGAAATCGACTCACACCTTTCCTCTCTGAATTCCCCTCCACCTGTAGCGGTTTTGCATTCTAGTATTTGTAACTGATACAATATTTCCTGTATGAATATTACTTAATGATATTGTTGGGTATCAATGAGTTCGCTCCCAGAGCCAAAGCGAGAATAAGAATAATAATTGTTTGGATTTATATAGCTCTTTTATACCAACTGAGGTACTCAACACACTTTACATAGTATGGGGAAACTCTCCACCTGGTTGATGCACAGCGACCATTTTGTGCCAGAACGCTCACCATACACCTTAGCCATTACATTACAATACATTTAAACTCAGTTTTTCAGTTCTGCCCACAAATTTTCTATAGGATTGAGGTAAGGGCTTTGTGATGGCCACTCCAATACCTTGACTTTGTTGTCCTTAAGCCATTTTGCCACAACTTTGGAAGTATGCTTGGGGTCATTGTCCATTTGGAAGACTCATTTGCGACCAAGCTTTAACTTCCTGACTGATGTCTTGAGATGTTGCTTCAATATATCCACATAATTTTCCTTCCTCATGATGCCATCTATTTTGTGAAGTGCACCAGTCCCTCCTGCAGCAAAGCACCCCCACAACACGATGCTGCCACCCCCGTGCTTCACGGTTGGGATGGTGTTCTTCGGCTTGCAAGCTTCCCCCTTTTTCCTCCAAACATAACGATGGTCATTATGACCAAACAGTTCTATTTTTGTTTCATCAGACCAGAGAACATTTCTCCAAAAAGTACGATCTTTGTCACCATATGCAGTTGCAAACCGTAGTCTGGCTTTTTTATGGCGGTTTTGGAGCAGTGGCTTTTTCCTTGCTGGGCGGCCTTTCAGGTTATGTCGATATAAGACTCGTTTTTCTATGGATATACAGTCGTGGCCAAAAGTTTTGAGAATTACACAAGTATTGGTCTCCACAAAGTTTGCTGCTTCAGTGTTCTTAGATCTTTATGTCAGTAGTTACTATGGTACACTGAAGTATAATTACAAGTATTCCATAAGTGTCAAAGGCTTTCATTGACAATGACATTCAGTTTATGCAAAAAGTCAATATTTGCAGTGTTGAAACTTCTTTTTCAAGACCTCTGCAATCTGCCCTGGCATGTTGTCAATTAACTTCTGGGCCACATTCTGACGGATGGCAGGCCATTCTTGCATAATCAATATTTGGAGTTTGTCAGAAGTTGTGGGTTTTTGTTTGTCCACCCGCCTCTTGAGGATCGACCACAATTTCTCAATGGGATTAAGGTCTGGGGAGTTTCCTGTCCATGGACCCAAAATGTTGATGTTTTGTTCCCTGAGCCACTTAGTTATCACTTTTGCCTTATGGCAAGGTGCTCCATCATGCTGGAAAAGGCATTGGTCATCACCAAACTGTTCTTGGATGGTTAGGAGAAGTTGCTCTCAGAGGACGTGTTGGTACCATTCTTTATTCATAGCTGTGTTCTTAGGCAAAATTGTGAGTGAGCCCACTCCCTTGGCTGAGAAGCAACCCCACACATGAATGGTCTGAGGATGCTTTACTGTTGGCATGACACAGGACTGATGGTAGCGCTCACCTTGTCTTCTCCGGACAAGGTGTTTTCCGGATGGCCCAAACAATCGGAAAGGGGATTCATCAGAGAAAATGACTCTACCCCAGTCCTCAGCAGTCCAATCCCTGTACCTTTTGCAGAATATCAGTCTGTCCCTGATGTTTTTCCTGGAGAGAAGTGGCTTCTTTGCTGCCCTTCTTGACACCAGGCCATCCTCCAAAAGTCTTCGCCTCACTGTGCCTGCAGATGCACTCACACCTGCCTGCTGCCATTCCTGAGCAAGCTCTGCACTGGTGGTGCCCCGATCCCGCAGCTGAATCAACTTTAGGAGACGGTCCTGGCGCTTGCTGGACATTCTTGGGCGCCCTGACGCCTTCTTCACAACAATTGAACCTCTCTCCTTGAAGTTCTTGATGATCCGATAAATGGTTGATTTAGGTGCAATCTTACCAGCAGAAATATCCTTGCCTATGAAGCCCTTTTTGTGCAAAGCAATGATGACGGCGCGTGTTTCTTTGCATGTAACCATGGTTGACAGAGGAAGAACAATGATTTCAAGCACCACCCTCCTTTTAAAGCTTCCAGTCTTCCAGTTCTGACTCAATCAGCATGACAGAGTGATCTCCAGCCTTGTCCTCGTCAACATTCTCACCTATGTTAACGAGACAATCACTGACATGATGGCAGCTGGTCCTTTTGTGGCAGGGCTGAAATGCAGTGGACATGTTTTTTTAAGTTTATTTTTATGGCAAAGAGGGACTTTGCAATTAATTGCAATTCATCTGATCACTCTTCATGACATTCTGGATTATATGCAAATTTCCATCATCAACACTGAGGCAGCAAACTTTGTGGAGACCAATACTTGTGTCATTCTCAAAACTTTTGGCCACGACTGTAGATACTTTTCTACCTGTTTCCTCCAGCATCTTCACAAGGTCCTTTGCTGTTGTTCTGGGATTGATTTGCACTTTTTGCACCAAAGTACGTTCATCTCTAGGAGACAGAGCGCGTCTCCTTCCTGAGCGGTATGACAGCTGCGTGGTCCCATGGTGTTTATACTTGCGTACTATTGTTTGTACAGATGAACAAGGTACCTTCAGGCATTTGGAAATTGCTCCCAAGGATGAACTTCAGACCCACTGGAATTGTGATATAGTGAATTATAAGTGAAATAATCTGTCTGTAAACAATTGTTGGAAGAATTACTTGTGTCATGCACAAAGTAGATGTCCTAACTGACTTGCCAAAACTATAGTTTGTTAACATGAAATCTGTGGAGTGGTTGAAAAATGAGTTTTAATTAACCTAAGTGTATGTAAACTTCCAACTTCAACTGCATGCCAATTAGGAATGAGGGGGATAATTAAGTGGCCAGATTGGGAATTTAGCCATGACACCGGGGTTATTGAGCTTTCAAGACAACTGGGAATTTGAAGTAAAAAAAAAAGAATGAGGTCAAATCATTACATCAGTTATCTTCAGTTTACGACTTGGAATTTTGTGTTGGATGACTGTTCAAAAAGATTTTTCCCAGTTGGAACTAGTTTTTTTCAGTTCCCAGTTGTTTTGAACACACTGAAGTCGGAGAGTTCTGAGTTGCCAGTTGTTTTGAACACGGCATTCCACCCCTACTCTTACGATAAGTGCCATGGAATTTTTAATGGCCACAGAGAGTCAGGACACCCGTTTAAAATCCCATCTGAAAGTCCCTACGCAGGGCAATGTCCCCTTCACTGCCCTGGGGTATAGAGCCTTACAGTGGAGGTGTCATAATACCCATAAAACCTAGCTGTCAAACAGGGAAATGGTTCCAATCGTTTTTCCACCATTAATTTTTCCCACAGGGAATTCTAGAAACATTTAAAATAAGGGCTGTATATCGTGTAGGGTTAAGCTTGCCTGACTTTTTGATAACCATGTAAATGTCTCTCGGACAAGGTGACTTTTATCAATATATTTGGCTCTATTTACCCCCCAGATTCGAAAATGCTAATTAGCATCAAAGTAGACATAATGCAAGACTACAAATGCCTGCAAGTTCCTGCACGTCATCTCCAGCTGACACCTTTGCTAACAGGTATTGTGTCAATTTAAAACTTGCACAAGATCGTTAACAGAATTGTCAATTTAAAGAAATGTAGCTAAATTTTGCTAACATTAGATAGTTCATCCAGAGATTCTTACATTTACCTCGATTAGGCAGTCTCATCCAGATCATCATGGCATTTGTAGTTCTTTATGATAGCCACATTTCTGTCCTAGAGAGGTTTCCATAGTTATCAAAACGTCATGCCAGGGTAAGCCTACACCAAACACAGCCCTTATTTTAAGTGTTTCTAAAATCTCCATTGGGAAAAACGTATGGTAGAAAAACAATTGGAACCATTTCCTTGTTTGACCACTAGGTTTTATGACTCATACTGTGGTACTCTATTGGGAGCTCCTTAGGCCAGAGTGCCCCCTACTTTCCCTCCAACTTCACTTCCAGCAGCATCTGGTCTCCCATCCAGGACCGACCCTGCTTAGCTTCAGAGGCAAGCCAGCAGTGGGATGCAGGGCGGTATGCTGCTGGAGAGAGGGAGGAGAGAGGGAGCTGACTCCCTGGGACCTCAGAGATCCTTCCCTACGTCAGACAGTCACCTCTCTGTAGACTCTCCCTGCCACCCCAGATGAATGGGCATCACAGGGGTAGTTATCATACAGGCACAACCTTTCCTCTGTGGCTCTGGGTAGCTTTCATCACACACGTAAACAAACTTGCCCGTGTTTACAAATCTGTCCAACCAGATAGCACAGAAAGATATCGAGAAAGAGAAAGACAGAGAGAGAGAGAATGAGAGAAACAGCGAGAGGAGGAGGGATAGAGAGTCTAATTAAAACATGTCTTAGCTGTTATCTCCTGAGGAATTAACCACTCTTTGTACTGTTTGCAAGGTCAATAATGAATAACGACAACCCACCCCCATTCCTCAGGTCACCTGTATCAGTTTACTTAATAACATTGTCTTTGATTAGGACTGGCAGACTACATTAGACACTTTATTCCACAGTGATTGTCTGTGAGAAAAGGTGCATACTTGCTCTGTTGCTTCTCCTCCCATTGTGTGTGTGTGTTCTCGTCAGCTCAAGGCCAACAGCATGAGGCACAGCAGTAGGATTAACTCATGAATATCTGAATGTTAATGTGGAAGTGTATGTGTGTACTATAGTGTGCCATGTATGTTCATGGTGTTTGGTGTGTTGGGCCCATGTTGACTTTGACTTTAGAGAGCCTTGACAGGGAACTTCATTCTTGATTTGTGCTCTATGGACTGGTTTGCTACGGTAAGGTTGTTAGTGAGATTGATGGCTAGGCCTGGATTGATGGCAATCTCTAGAGTATTTATTTTTCAGGTCAAACTATGGCGAAAGGTAAAACGATCTGTGTTTGACGACTTTCTGACTTTATCTTCTGTTTTACCGTCACAACTTTTCCTCAAATTAAAATAAATGGAGGAAAACGAGGGTAATAGATTTAAGTTTCCTTACCAGATTTAGATTAACAACTTCCTTAGGCTTGAATTATTTTGTAATATGCCTTTTCAATAGCTCCAGTTTGAAATCCATTGATTCACTTAAACCATGAAACACTTAAACCATGGTTCAAACACAGCTTTTTAGGTCACTTTAATTTACTGATAGCATCTTTAAGAGACACATATGCTTTTGATGATGAGTTGGCTCCCCTCAGAATACCTAGTTTGGAGTTAAATTATGAGGAACTGGATATAATTGGATGCTGGATGCTACTGGAAGGTACATCATTTGTATGGGTGCTAGATGGGTACACACTGGCTGGGTTTACATAGGCAGCCAAATTCTGATATTTTGCCAAATTATTGGCAAAAGAGCTGATCTGATTGGTCAAAGATCAGAATCGGGCTGCCTGTGTAAACGCAGCATCTGAGCTCCACTGAAAGCAGGTGGCGATGTGGAGAGTTCAGGCATGAACCAGGTGTATTAGATAAACAGGTGTATGAATGTCCAAGCATGGCAATGGATGAGCTGTGTGTCTGCAAAGCTCTCAGCCCTCAGTCCACTAAAATCCTCTGTGCTGTCACTCTCTGTACAAGAGCTTCACAAGATGTAGATTTTGGTCTAATCAACAGGAAAACAAACAAGAACGCCAACAGTGGATGTAGCAATGATCCCGGTGCAGATGGGTCTTTGGCTGTACTTCCTGCATTCCCATGTGCCCATGAATGCATCACCATGTCCCATCCATTAATTAGCATTGCAAATGAACTTGTATGATGTACATTGCATATAATTGTTAGGAAGCTCTCATTAGAGAGACCTTGAGTTGGAGGTCCGAGTTTCTCCAGTAAGACCCAACAATGTGTCCACATCTACATTCTAATACAGTGCCTTTTTCTCCCCTCGTGTTGCTTCAGCTTGACAGGACAGAGGTGATCAAGAGCAACTTGCACCCGGTCTTTGCCAAGGTCTTCACCCTGGACTACTACTTTGAGGAAGTGCAGAAGCTGCGGTTCGAGGTCTACGACATCCATGGCACCCACAGTATTGGCACCCGCGATGACGACTTCCTGGGTGGTGTGGAGTGTACGCTTGGCCAGGTCCTGTACTGAATGTCTGACCCTTCCACTCAGTTATCCAATGTATAATTTCTTATGTCTAATCAAATCACTCACCACACATAAACTGAATGGAACAGATAGCCACTCTATGATCAGTGTGCCGAGCTGCTGCTCACCAAGAACACTTACTTAGTAGAGGTCAGATGGTAAAGGTTAGAGGTCACCAGTCCTTGTCACACTACTCTCAAACTGCTCTCATACTAATTGTCCTGTAATACTTCTCACTGCTTCACTAGTCACCAGTCATTCATAGTTTTCCTGTGTTCCACAGATTGTAGCCCAGAAGAAGATGATGAAGCCTTTATTCCTAAAGTATGCAAAGTACGCTGGGAAATCGACCATCACGGTAGGTTCCACCTATTCATCATCCTATTGCTCTCATTCCCAGCTCACCATTGGCTCACCGTTAAAGTAACAGTGGCAAGCAAAATCAAATGCAATGACTTGTTAAATCAATTCAAGCAATTAAAGCAAAGTAGCTGATGTGAATCTTGTGATGTAAGGATGATAGATAGATAGATAGATAGATAGATAGATAGATAGATAGATAGATAGATAGATAGATAGATAGATAGATAGATAGATAGATAGATAGATAGATAGATAGATAGATAGATAGATAGATAGATAGATAGATAGATAGATAGGTACTTTATTGAACATTTATTTGTCAAGCAGCTACAACAAAACATAGGGCAGGTGCAAAATGCCAGAACGAAAATACACAAAAGACAGATACACGATACATACATGCTTCTCTGTACAAAGGATCATGACTCACATACAATATCTGTGATGACAAAGAGAGAGGGATGTTAAAACAGAGAGTTGTTTCTGTTGGATGGTCTCAACACCATCTGCCAGGCCAACATTACATTCCCAAACAAAAGGGAACAACATAGAGAAACTGTGTTTAACAAGCCTGCAAATCTGACCTTCAGTGGAGTGGGAGGAAGAGTCTGTGTTCCTCGCTGCTCCTGTTTAGTCAGAGGTGCAATCTCTGATCTCTCCATGCCTTCTTCTACTGCAGAGATGAGAGGAGAAAAGAGAAGGGGTTTTGCCCAAGGAGTGAATCAGATAATGTCAACAACAGACCTTTTGCCTTATTGAAACCTATCTTTATTGATTTTACCCTAACAAACTACGCATAAATTGTCCTTCGAGAGAAGGGCTGAGAATTACTTGCTTGTGATGTAAATGGCCAAAGTTAAAATGGTATTTGAGGATCTTTCCCCTTGGCTAGTGTTGCCATTATGACCATTGATTGGATGCGATCACGTGACGGCAGCTTGCTGTGAGGTGGATATGGGGGATATAATGGGTTTGTTTAAGCACAGTCCTGTAGCAGTGTGGGATTAATGCATTCTAGTGAATTAGTGCGGACTTGTGTCATGGCGTTTCTGAAAATGGCTTTTACTGATATAATAATGGACCTGGGCTTTGTCAGGTCTGTCCGTGAGATGGATCTCAATGGCATGACGTCTGCCTGTAATGTGCCTGCAGGCTAATCTGGAAGGTGGCAGAACAACAGACAACTGTTGTGTTTTGTGTGAAAAATCGCTCCCCAGTGTTTGTAACACATCTCTCTGATGTCCATCATGCACATGGGGACATGGGATGTGGAGAAAAGTTGATCAAATGGTAGGGATTAAGGTACCGTTGTATGCAGTTACTGTGGCTCCCACTGCCAAGCATCACATTACAATAGTCTAACTGGAACGTTCCTAGCCGGGCCACAATTCAATACACAATACACAGTATGCCCCTACAACACTCACCAGGACAATGGCATCATGATATGAGATACAATAAATAAAATGAATCCAAGATGCATACTGTACATACAGAAAGCTTGACAATATGCTGATATGACACATGCACCAAGTGTTATAGCTTTACTGTGTTGTATTATTGATAAGCTTAGAGACCCATAGAGTTTGTTTTCTGGACCATTGCCAGTTTGAACTACAGAAACCATATACTTTACTACAGAAACCATATACTTTACTGCAGAAACCATATACTTTACTACAGAAACCATATACATTACTGCAGAAACCATATACTTTACTGCAGAAACCATATACTTTACTGCAGAAACCATAGACTTTACTGCAGAAACCATTTACTTTACTGCAGAAATGTTCTTGTTGTTTTGAGTCAACAGATGTTGTTCAGATTTAATTTATTTAGGCTTTATATCATCATTATTGTAGCAGTTGTGCGTTTTAACACAGATAAAGTCCTGTTTGATATACAGCACTTGATTCACTGGCTTCCCGGCTAATAATGACACTTATTTAGGAGGTGAGGGGCAATAAAGGGCCAATACAATTTGTCCTTAATGTGCTGAGATTACTTGTGACCTTCTAACTGTTCGACAGGAGTGGTTCTGAAGGTGAGCAGAACTCATTGTAATGGGCTCATTATAGTGTATCTGGAACTCTCTGGCCAACTATGCGACACTGTGTCTGTTTTTACTGTCTACTTTTAGAATGCTCCCTTCTCGCTAAGTTCCCCTCTCTTCAATTCAAAGGGGCTTCATTCCCATTGGCATGGGAAACTTGTTAGCATTGCCAAAGCAAGTGAAATAAACAATAAACAAAAGTAAGAAGACACAAAACAACATCAACCAAAAACGATTAGAATTTTATAGAAAATATTGAACTCAAAAAAGTTTTTCAAGACATTTCAAGTGTTATATTATCAGCTACGTACAGTGTTTTAGCAATGTGCAAATAGTTGTAGTACGGATAGTAGTGGAAGAAACATAATCAGATAAATATTGGTGATGTTTACAATGTTGTTGGTGCTCCACTGGTTGCCCTGTTTTCATGGCAACGGGCCACAAATCTTGCTGCTGTGATTGCACACTGCAGTATTTTGCCTAACAGATATGGGAGTTAAGCAATGTTTTATTTGTTTTCAAATTCTTTGTGGGTCTGTATGGTCTGTGGGAAATATGTATCTCTAATGTGGTCATACATCTGGCAGAAGGTTAGGAAGTGCAGCTCAGTTTTCCAGTTCAGGTCTGCCTATGGTGGCTTCTCTCAATAGCAAGGCTATGCTCACTGAGTCTCTACATAGTCAAGGATTTTTAAAATTTGGGGTCAGTCACAGGGGTCAGGTATTCTGCCACGGTGTATACTCTGTTTAGGGCCAGATAGCATTCCAATTTTCTTAGTTTTTTGGTTGATTCTTTCCAGTGTGTCAAATAGTTATCTTTTTGTTTTCTCGTAATTTGGTTTGGTCTAATTGTTGTGATGTCCTGTCTGTTTGTGTTGGTGAACCAGCTGGGTGCGGGGGCTCTTCTCTAGGTTAATATATCTGTAGATGAGGGCTTTGTGGTCAAATGTGTGGGCATTGCTTCCTTTTAAAAATTAAATAAAAATATAATATAGTATAAAAATAAAATATTGTCATTGGGCAAAAATGTTACTTACTAAAAACATTTTTTTCTTCTTTCAGGTACATGCTGAAGAAATTTCTGGCAACAATGGATATGTTGAACTGTTCTTCTGTGCCAAGAAACTGGATGATAAGGTAAGGGGTTATGGGTCTTCTCTTGATGGAAATGGCAATTTACAGTACCAGTCAAAAGTTTGAACGCATCTACTCATTCAAGGGTTTTTCTTAATTTTTACTATTTTCTACATTGTAGAATAATAGTGAAGACATCAAACCAATGAAATAACCCATATGCAATCATGGTAACCAAAAAAGTGTTATAGAGATTCTTCAAAGTAGCCACCCTTTGCCTTGATGACAGCTTTGCACACTCTTGGCATTCTCTCAACTAGCTTCATGAGGTAGTCACGTGGAATGCATTTCAATTTACAGGTGTGCCTTGATGAAAGTTAATTTGTGCAATTTCTTTCCTCCTTAATGCGTTTGAGCCAATCAGTTGTGTTGTGACAAGTTGGGGGGGTAGCCCTATTTGGTAAAAGACCAAGTCCATAGACCATATTATGGCAAGAACAGCTCAAATGACTCACCACCTGGATTCGGTCTTGTGTAGCAACATTTTAATTTCAGTTTTTTACATTGGATAAAAGTAGAGACTCTACAAAATTGTATATCGTACACTGCATTTTTGAGGAACAATGGGAAAGTAATTCTCCTTTGAAAGTTGAAACTCACTTCTGAGAAAATGGCATTGTAAAGTTTTGGTATCTAGTGAATAGCTCTTCTTTGTCTACACCCATTCAGCATTGTTCACACCCTCTTAAGTTTTTGTTCACACCCCCCTTTTACGCTTTTTTGCCAACGTTTACTGACACCGGCCATATTCAACAGGTGTTGTATACTTTAGCTTAAGACATGTAGCTAGCTAGCTAAGTAAACAATTAACCTAGCTAGGTAAACAACACGTCACGTTAGCTAACGAGACAGCCAGCTAACGAGACAGCCAGCAAATGTTAGCTAGTTAAACAACAATGAAGAGTGCCAAATCATGTCGTTACTACCCTGCATAAGAATAACAACGTCATACACGCAACGTTAGCTAGGGAGCCAGCCAGCTAATGTTAGCTAGCTAACAGTACACTTCAGCTTAAGACATGTAGCTAGTTAGCTAGGTAAACAATGAACCTAGCTAGGTAAACAAAAAGGCGACATACGCCTAGTTTCCTGAAACGGGTCACAAATAAGCAAAGGGAAATGACAGTCCATCATTAACTTAAGACATGAAGGTCAGTCAATCCGAAATATTTCAAGATGCTTTGCAGTCGCAAAACCATCAACCGCTATGATGAAACTGGCTCTCATGAGGACCGCCACAGGAAAGTTCATTAGAGTTACCAGCCTCAGAAATTGCAGCTCATATAAATGCTTCACAGAGTTCAAGTAACAGACGCATCTCAACATCAACTGTTCAGAGGAGACTGTGTGAATCAGGCCTTCATGGTCAAATTGCCATGAAGAGACTTGCTTGGGCCAAGAAACACGAGCAATAGACATTAGACTGGTAGTCCAAATTTGAGATTTTTGGTTCCAACCACCATGTCTTTGTGAGACCCAGAGTAGGTGAACGGATCATCTCTGCATGTGTGGTTCCCACCGTGAAGCATGAAGGAGGAGGGGTGATGGTGTGGGGGTGCTTTGCTGGTGATACTGTCTGTGATTTATTTAGAATTCAAGACACACTTAACCAGCATGGCTACCACAGCATTCTGCAGCGATACGCCATCCCATCTCGTTTGCGCTTAGTGGGACTAGCATTTATTTTCCAACAGGACAATGACCCAACACACCTCCAGGCTGTGTAAGGGCTATTTGACCAAGAAGGAGTGATGGAGTGCTGCATCAGATGACCTGGCCTCCACAATCACTCGACCTCAACCCATTTTAGATGGTTTGAGATGAGTTGGACCGCAGAGTGAAGGAAAAGCAGCCAACAAGTGCTCCTTGTTGGCTGTAATAGTAAAAATAAAGACAAACTCTTGAATGAGTAGGTGTGTCCAAACCTTTGACTGGTACAGTAGTTCATGGGTGGATTTGTGCTTGCTGGCTGTTGAACCTCTCTCCTGTGAATGTGACTCTTTTTGACATAATCAGTAATTAATCAGACAAGAAAGATTTATACAATGATGATATAGATATTCTACACTTATAAACGCAATTTATTTAGATCCATATGCTTTACACTGTATTTACTGGAGGCATATGACATAAAGGCATACGACGTACATTTCAGCATTTGTTCTATTAAGTCTGAATTGAACTTGGCTTTCTGTAAATGCTGGTTCCCTGTTGAGACAAGCATTGTGAGAATGGTGTGTCATGGACCCTTGACAGAGAGCCAGAGGAACATGAGGGTGAGATCAGTGTGAGGTTTTCTTAGTTCAGTGTGTTTGTTTGTGTGTTTGTGTGTTTGTGTTTGTGTGTGTGTGCTTGTGTGCGTGCATGTGTGCGCGTGCGCGTGTGTAAGGGGTGTTACCGCGTGGTTCTCTGTTTGCAATCAGCCCCTCCACTCAATGCATCCCACAATGCACCACTGGCCCTGAAGCTCTGCAGGTGTCTGTTCTCCCTACAGCAGCAACAAGCTGTACCCGAACGCCTCTGCACGTATCTTCCCACTCTCTCTCTCTCTCTCTCTCTCTCTCTCTCTCTCTTTCTCTTTCTCTTTCTCTTTCTCTTTCTCTTTCTTTCTCTCTCTCTCTCTACATATCTCTCAGGGTCTTCCTCCCTCTCACTTTCTCTGCCTCAGGAGAAATCATACTCTGACTGATTATCTGCGAAATATATACACATTTTTTTCTTCTACCATTCCATTTTTGTCTGCCATTTATGAATTCACGCATTTCAAGTAGCCTGGCTCTGAAAGGCTGCCTTGCAATATCCAGAGGACATGATCGACCTGTCCTTTTCAACTGTAAATTCCTGCGCCCTCACACAAGATGAGGAAATCAATCCAACATGGGGCTCTCTGTGCAAAGGCCGCACAGACAGCGGTAGTTTTTCAATAAATGGCGTGACGGAGAAAAGCTATGTGAAATGCATGCTGAGCTCAGAAAGAGGATTTGTTGTCGGTAGAGCATTTAGGAGGGTTACGAAAGATATTTGGCACCAGATTTTGGGAGCTGGGGCACTGAGGCACCCACACAAGGCTCAAGGCAGAAGGTTCATATCTCAGTCAACAAGACTGGAATAACTCTCTGACATCAATGATTATAGCAGAACTCTTCTTCCTGCCTCTCTATGCTTTCAGAATGCTACCAAGCCAAGAGTGCAATTGGCCTCTGACTACGCAGTGTTGGAGAAAGTTAACAGGGAGTGGAGGTAAAGTTCTGCTTAGTGTGTCGATTCTCAAACAGCTCCACATGAAGTATTCCTCAGAATGAATTTATTAGAGTTAGCAATTTACAGTCCTTTTGATTGGCTGATTGGACCTAACCCAATAGAAAAAGGGTCATGATGAGAAATTCCATGTGGAAATAAAAACAGATTTAGACACAAACAATATTGCTAATTGAATCTTCAGTGTACAATGGAGGCAGGGAATCTCATCAAAGTTGGTATGATGTGGTTTAAAACGTTCTCTTTCCTTGACTAATTGACATGATTACATTTCCGAGCCTGTCAGCAAACTACTTTAACTCTACAAAAAAGGGTTCCAAAAGGGTTCTTCAGCTGTCCCCATAATATAACCTTTTTGGTTCCAGGTAAAAGCCCTTTTTGATTCCTGGTAGAACTATTTTGGGTTTCCTGTAGAACCCTCTGTGTAAAGGGTTCTACATGGAACCCAAAATGGTTCTACTTGAAACCAAAAGGATTCTACCTGGAACCAAAAAGGGTTATTCAAAGGGCTCTCCTATGGGGAAAGCCCCAGAACCCTTTTATGTTCTAGATAACAGCTTTTTTATAAGTGTGCATCGGTCTTCAAGACCTTTGTGTGAGATAAAGAAAGGGAGAGAGCAAGGGGGAGGGGGGAGAGAAAGAGCGGGAGATGGAAAGTGGGAGAGGGGGGGAGAGAGAGGGAGAGAGAGAGAGAGGTAGAGACAGAGGGAGATGTGTGGTGATGGCCACATGCTCAAGTAGAGACAGAGGGAGATGTGGGGTGATGGTCACATGCTCAGACAGATTCATTGCCAGGCTACTATCTTTGTATGGAATCTGTCCGTTCCAATGACTTTGAGGATCCCATTACACTGAGAGATATGACTCTAATTGACTATGCTCATGATCTGTACAACACAGACAATAAATACTGCCTGCTTCACAATGGAGATCAGCTGTGATGAGGCACTTTAATATTGTAGTTGATTTACCAGCACAATGGTTGATGGCTCAGACAAAGTACCTTTTCAAAGGTTTGCATTTAAATGTCTTGAATGTTTAACCTTTTGTTTTCAAAGTACTCGAGAAGTGAAATACATAGAAAATATATATTTATTGTAGTTGGAAAGAGTTGCTGTGACAACCACAGTATGCCCAACATGGATCAAGCAATTAAATATCCCCCATGTATTTATAATAATGTAATTCTGCCTGAAACGCTATCCAAGGTACTGAACAAACTGTTGGAGGACATGATGGAACTCAGTAGATCGTGCTGGTCAAAGGTATAGGTAACGTAATTAATGGTGCTGATTATATAAGTGGTGAGAGCTGTTATTGCTGGACAGGGATTAAATGTTGACAGACAAATGCATTTGTAATGCACGTCAGTCCACAGTGACGCCACTGGCAAAGGTTGCCGTGACAACGAGATGGGGGAGCTACCTCCCTCTCTTTCCTCCCTGGCTGTCCCTGTGGAGATGTATCAGGCTAATGCAGCGGGAAATCGGGACATTAAATATCTAGTTTTGTGTCCCCCTCTCACTCTCTCTCCCTCCCTCCCTTTCTCTAACACACTCTCACACACATACACTACACAATGTACAGAAATACTGTCTGTTGAGCCCTGAAGAATCAATGACCCAAACAAGCTGTAGTTGCTCTCAGCCTTAACTTGAGACTCAATGTCAAATGACTCTTTCACTCCCTTTTCCTGATTTGATTTGTCACAGCAGTGAACAATGCACCACATGAACAGGCAGGGGACAAGCTGTGTCAAATTTAGCACCAGGAGGACCAAGCTGACATGATGATATCTCTGTACGTGTGATTTCAGGGACCTGTTTGTTATTTGATTGTCTGAGATAAATGACTCAACCAGAATTAGTGTATTATGTTTGACTGGTTTGTATATTTGGCAGGATCTCTTCAGTAAGTCAGACCCCTTTTTGGAAATATATCGAATCAACGATGATGGGACGGAACAGCTCGTTCACAGAACTGAGGTAATAGACACATTCCTTCCTCGTCTCTGTATCTACATCTCCTTCTCCATGTGGGTTGAAAGTTACTCATGTCTAATGTGCTCTTGCTGTTACAGGTGATCAAAAACAACTTGAACCCCGTGTGGGAGCCCTTTAAAGTGTCTCTCATCTCTCTGTGTAGCTGTGATGAGGACAGGAAGCTCAAGGTAGTCATAGTGTGATGGTTTTACATTGCTGCTGTGCTATTGATGAATGAATGAACAAACTGGTGAATTAACTAACTTACGGTGAATGAACAGTAAATATTAGATGGTTCTGTCTGTCACTGTCTGCTTGTGTCACAGTGCCTAGTCTGGGATTACGACTCCAGGGGAAAACACGACTTCATCGGAGAGTTTTATGCCACCTTCCGAGAAATGCAGAAAATTGGTGGTGGAAGCAAGGTCAGTCGAAAGGAGAGAGAGTGCTGTCATTCACTGTTGAATGTTTGATGTGTGTCACTGGTGTGCTACATCTCTGACAAAGACAGAAATTGATTCAATAGATGTCACAGTGCTGTTCTATGTTCGGCAATTCATAGCGCAGGTCTGCAGCAGAAGTCATAACTCATAACTATGTTTCTGTATGATCTGTCTACCTCTTGTATTGAAGGTCACATGGGATTGCATGAATCCAAAGTACAAACTGAAGAAGAAGAACTACAAAAACTCTGGCGTGGTCATCCTCAGTGATCTCAAGGTTCGAGCCAACCGTTAGAGCTCCTGCTCTGCAACTCTCCACTATGTAATACATAGAGAATCATCCCCATCTATGTTCTATTCTGTTGTACTCTCTCACAACATGTACACATAGTGCTAATTCATTAGTACTGCTCCTTTTAGAAATGTGTTCATACTCAGTTTACTGTCCACCCCCGCTACCCAATTCTATAAATCACTACATCTGTGGGTGGCTGTCACCGTGCTGTCCCTCTATGATTTTACTTGACAGATCTTTTAAAAATGAAACTTTTTTTAATTGGTATAGCTGTTTTGGTTTCTCTCGGGCCTACTGTTTAGGCAGCCTATCATTTGGATTATTTCATTTGGATTAATTAGTTTACTGGGGCCCAACTCATTTGATTGCCGCTGTCTCAGTTTGAATCCCCTGCCGCCACCACTGGGTGTGTGATCTCTAACGGGCATGGAGATCACACACTGCACATCACAGAGCTGCTCCCTTCAGACTAAATTAAATCATCACCATTCTCAATTTTCATGCTTTTAAATAATACTTGTTTTCTAAACAGTAAATGCTACTGAGTAATGGTTTAATAATAGTTTTATTGGGTGGCAGGTAGCCTAGTGTTTAGAGCTTTGGGCCAGTAACCCAAAGGTCGCTGGTTCGAATACCCAAGCCGACAAGGTGAAAAATCCAGTCAATGTGTCCTTGAGCAAGGCACTTAACCCTAATTTGCTCCAGGGGCACCGTACTAGTATGGCTGACCCTGTAGGTAGGCCGTCATTGTAAATAAGAAGTTGTTCTTAACTGACTTGCCTAGTTAAATAAAGGTTCAATTAAAAAAGATACTTGTTCTTTTGTAAATGGAACAGCCATTGGTTAAAACTGGAATCCATCTAAAAATATTTAGCAATCCACCAAGTCCGAACCCCCACCCTAGTTTAAAAGCTTCCTCTCTTTTCTGCAGCTTCACAGAGTGTATTCCTTCCTGGACTACATCATGGGAGGATGCCAAATCCACTTTACAGTAAGTTGAGCAGCCAATGCGTACACTAGCATGTCATCATCACTTAACAGCATGGTACAATGCTATGCTAACCTTCAAAGGTGTATGATCCACTGACTGCCTACACATTCTGTACATATTAATGGTTGCTTATTAATAGGCTTAGTATTTTAACATGCCTGTGAAATTGAAACCAGTGTTCCATTTCCAGGCTAATTGCATTTTTTAGTAATGAAACATTACCCTGCTGACTGGCATTTTCCGGTGTACCCGGATACTTTACTCACTGGAGGCTAGCTCCTTAGAAAGATAACTGAGGTAATAATTAATATTATTCAAGGGAACTGCTATGTTAGGAGCACTGCTTCATTGTTGACAGCCTTTGGTATCACTTTCCACAAATATAGAACACTATAGAAGTCATTTTATAATGCAATAATGGTAAAAAAATATACCTTCAGAATATTTGGATGATAATTTCCCATGTTGAGAAGCTCTGCAGTTCTCCCTGTGCTCGTATCTTTAGCACTGCTGACGTCAAAGAAGTGAAATATCTTTGTCCTTTGCCACTGCTTTTTACATGTCCTCAACGTACACTGCACATATGTTGGTCATATAAATTGCTCTGAGAACATCTGCCCAGTGACTGGACATAAAAATGGAAATGTATCAATGTTCAGCTACGTTCATTTACATATCTTAGATATTTATGTTTTCACTATATATTATACAGATTAATTTATGCAATTATGCTGGAGGACATGATAGCGATGATATTACAGTATTTAAGACTTTATGAGGCTGCCCCTGGGTTGTAAAGTCAATTCACTCAATGACACAGGCTCCAGACACTTACACAATGGAAGTCAGTTGATTTGTCGTAGTCTTCCTCTATAGAAACACAAGTTTGACAGAGCACTGCAAAGAATAGCCTCAACACAACCTGCATTGACAGGTAGACCCTAGACCTAGTGGTTATGGTTGGTTTTATTTTGCAATGTTTACAGTCTTCAATGAATCTGTCATTGCTCTAGGTGGCCATTGACTTCACAGCCTCCAACGGAGACCCTCGGAACAGCTGCTCTCTACACTACATCAACCCGTACCAGCCCAACGAGTATCTGAAGGCTTTGATAGCAGTGGGGGAGATCTGTCAGGATTATGACAGGTTAGTCAGCGCCACGCCTCTCTGCCCAGCCTCAGCCTGATCTCTATCTGTGGGGCTGCTCTCTGTATGTCTACAAATGGGAAATTTAACTTTTGACATTCCATTTGGTAGATGGAAATCGTGGAACGCTGAAACAAAATAGAATTCTGAGGATTCTTTCTACTACTCACTGAAGGACGAGTTGGAAAATACATGATAGATTTGAACAATTATTACAATCAGATTGAGTGATCAGATCGGCTGCGTGAACTTATTACACGGCTGCATGGGATTTGTCGGATATAAAGTTGGATGTTGTTTTGTTGCATCCAATGGCAGTGTCCGAGATAAGGTAACGCAGCCGCTTGTGGATTTGACAGCTCTAATGGAGTTCCACCTCTGTGCAGATGTCGGCTAGCGCAGATCTGATAGAATCTAACTATCAACCACTTGATGTCGTACATTTCCTCCATGAAATCTAAGACTTTTGTCAGATAATACGAAACAGCAAAACAAAAGAAAAAAACATCCCAAAAACTAAACTCAGAAACACAGTAATTCACGCATTAATTAAATGAAGGTGTACCTGCAATTCTCATGCCAACTGCCAACACTCTCATTAAATCCTATAGTTCCACCTTAGTAGGAGGAAATTAGAGCAAACTAATTGCTTTACACAGACATTAGCAATGCATGAGGAGCCCCTGGGGAAATATCAGATGGAGTTGGTTGGAGGCAGAATCAGGCTGGTCTGCTGCTGCTGTTTCTGCTGCTGTTGTTGGAATGACACAAAGCGAGATGGTTCCAAGTGCAGTAAACAGCAGGTCCTGTTTCATCCGTGGCGGAGGATGCAGCATGCCCTCTGTCCTGTGGTACTCACTGCACCCTGTGATATCCTATTCTGTTTCTGAGCCTGGCAAGGACTGCCTGTGCCTAGCGGAGCGGCCAAATCCCCCTCCATGGCTGGCATTACCCCCATCCAGAGGAGAGGACACCTAACCTAGCGTAGTAGCACAGCAGGATGGGCAGAGTCAGGGAGGGACAGTAGCAGGATGGGCAGAGTCAGGGAGGGACAGTAGCAGGATGGGCAGAGTCAGGGAGGGACAGTAGCAGGATGGGCAGAGTCAGGGAGGGACAGTAGCAGGATGGGCAGAGTCAGGGAGGGACAGTAGCAGGATGGGCAGAGGCAGGAAGGGACAGTAGCAGGATGGGAAGAGGCAGGGAGGGACAGTAGCAGGATGGGAAGAGGCAGGGAGGGACAGTAGCAGGATGGGAAGAGGCAGGGAGGGACAGTAGCAGGATGGGCAGAGGCAGGAAGGGACAGTAGCAGGATGGGCAGAGGCAGGAAGGGACAGTAGCAGGATGGGAAGAGGCAGGGAGGGACAGTAGCAGGATGGGAAGAGGCAGGGAGGGACAGTAGCAGGATGGGAAGAGGCAGGGAGGGACAGTAGCAGGATGGGCAGAGGCAGGAAGGGACAGTAGCAGGATGGGCAGAGTCAGGGGTAGGAAAGGACAGAGGAAAGGGCAGAGGAGAGGCAGTAGCAGAGCCATGGGCAGCAGCAGAGAGATGGGAAGCAGCAGAGAGATGGGCAGCAGCAGAGATATGGGCTCTCAAGGGTTTGGGGAGATATTGGTTTCACTGGCTGGGGAGAGTTGGAGCGACAGGCTGTATATTATAATTTGTGTGTGTGTGGTCACATGACCATGTATACAGTATTAGTTAAGGATATGTAATTGACTGGTATTATGTTATAGTTACACTCCTCATTTCAAAATGACTAATTCAATATTTATTCAATATACACTAGGGTTATCGGAGGAAGTCTTTTCAGACTGGTTAATTAGTAATTTGGTCTATTTTAGAGGAAAGATCTTCTTGTCTGCCGGCACAGAGCCAAATGAGAGTTATGCCAGTGTTGGCTCCTCCTGTTTAATGTGTGGAGAACGCTGGCTGCCTAATTAAAGAATACAAGACATAGCTCTAGAACAGCAGAAGACCTGTTGGAGAGACACAAACTCTAGCTACCTGGAAAAGAGATGTGAAGGTAGCTAACTTAGTTTGGTGTTGGGAATCACATATATGCCTTTAGGTGTTGCGCCCACGTTACATATTGTGGGTTCTCTCTTCCCACGTCAGGCTGTTATTCAGGTGCACAACGTGGGCATGCAGGCCTCTTGTGGTGAATATCAGGTGATGTGTGATCACATTTACAGAGTAGGAGCTGGATTAGGAGCCAGGCACCTTTTGCTCTGAGTGGGAAGTGGCTGGTTCTCCTACTGAGAGGAGAACAGGGCTCAGTGAAGACCCCCGCCTGCAAGATCCGCTCTCACATCATGTCACGTGGAAGTGAAAAAGAGGTGCCACCATGGAGCCCACACGTTGGTGAAATCCTCATTAACAGGCCTGGGAACTGCATCACATCTGGCTCTCCCACTCTCCTTATTGGTGTCACGTTGAAATATGGCTGTCTACTGGGGTGGCAGTCCTCCAGAACATGGCAGTCTGTGAAACATAATTAGTTCTCTACTTGGGATTTATCACTTAGTACAGACATGTACTGCTTAAGAAAACACTTGAGGAAAGTAGACACAGAGGTAGACCACTACTCCACACACACTGAACCAACATATAGGTTGTGATGTTTAATCCAGGCTCAATTGGAAAAGGCATAAGAATCCTAAAATGGTGAGCACAATCAAAGATAATATGTATGCCACTACACAGAAAGGCCTCTTCCCAGAGAATGTCTACGTTATCTCAGGAAACTATAGTCAGACTTGAAAGCCAGTTTCTTTCACTGTCTGTCTGTGCTCGGCACGTGGCACCTCAAAATGTTCTCAAACAGCAGGTTCTATTCCCACAAAGTATTAGAAACACTTACTGATAGAACAGAGAACCGCCAAGCATCAGAACTAAGTAGCAGTAGCTCCAGTGGAAGTATTGGTACAGCCTCTTCTCTTGATGCTTCAGGAGCTTTGAAACATATTGAATGCATCAGAGGAGAAAAGCAAGATAAATCGCTGAGGCAACTTTGAGAAGTTGTTTCAGGTCGATCTGGCTGTTATGTTAAAATTCTTAGTCTGATGTATTGTAATGAGCTTTCTTTGAAAAAAAACACCACGGACTAGAATAGAATAGAAAGATACGAGACAAATAAACAACAAGTATCAACAGCAGTATGTCAAAGATAGCTATTCAAGGCAGAGATATCAGACATCAGTGGTTGAGTGGTTTGAATTGTATTAGAGAACTTGAAACTGGCTTCACCTCCGCCTAGCAGAGAATATGTTAAAGGCCCATTTCTCATTCGCCCATTGTGATGGATCTCCCTTGCGTTACAGACAATAATGAACAAAACACTCCGCCCAACCTGACTGCAGTTTATTCACTCATTTGTCATGATTTGCTGTCAGAGAAATGTGTGTTATGCTCATTGTGTTGCAGCCTATTTTTGTTCTCGTAAACCTCCGTTGCTCCTGTAGGTTACGGCTCTCCTTTCTCCTGGATAGTGCTGTCCTGTGGGATTCATTAGAAGCAGGATTAGCCATTTACAGCATCTCTGTAAATCTCCCCATGCAGGGTGGTGGTAGAGAGGAGGGCCACTTTCCCCTCTTTCTTCATCTGAGGATTAAGGAGTTGAGGATTAAGGAGATTAAGGATCAACGTGTTGATGGAGGGAACAAAAATCTTCTGCTTTTCATAATTGATCCAAGCTTTACCAACTTCTTTCCCCCATGGGTTGATAGAGAGATGGGACCTTGAGTTTCTGTGCCTAGAGGGCTGTCTGAGCATCTTCCTCTAATTAGTGATAATGGACAGAACGGAGTCTGTGTGTCTGTCTGTGTGTTTATGTGTCTGTGTGTGTATGTGTGTCTGTGTGTGTATGTGTCTGTGTGTGTATGTCTGTCTGTGTGTGTATGTGTCTGTGTGTGTATGTCTGTCTGTGTGTGTATGTGTCTGTGTCTGTGTATGTCTGTGTATGTCTGTGTGTGTATGTGTGTCTGTGTGTGTCTGTGTGTGTATGTGTCTGTGTGTGTCTGTGTCTGTGTATGTGTATGTGTCTGTGTATGTGTGTCTGTGTCTGTGGATGTGTCTGTGCGTGCCCTCGTATGTTACTAGGTCGGCAATAGCAAAGAACTATTGTTTTGGGGATGACGTTCCAAATGTGTTGTACTGGACATCCAGCAAGCCCAATTTGAATTGAAAAAATAAATACCATTTTGATTGGCTTGCTTGTTAGATGCTCCCCTGTCAGTCTTTAGATAGGTAGTGGCCTTGGTTGTGCACACAGCTTCTCTCTTTCTCATGAGAGTACGGAATCCTGAGAGAGTATACCATCTCCTGAGATAGAGGAAGCCCAATTGAACATTACTATGTTTAGCACAGAGTTGATCATTCTTAATTCCCAAGGGTGGAGGATGAGACCAGAAGGGCTTTATCATCTGTTTTTCCATTACTTTGCCTTTAATGTGCTGGAGAACATACCTATCAGCCAGCGATGGGCAATTAAAGTTTAGTGTGAAGGGAAAGCTTTAGTTGTCTCTAATGAGGGCTTACAGGTAAATCTTCAATTTAATGCTTATTACTTCCTGCTTTAGTGTTCCCAACCCATGCCATCACTCTCTCCTTTTCCTGCTGCATTAACTAAATTAAAACAGCTCCTTTCAAATGTTGATGGCTGAAAACCAGATGTTATTATGGAGATGTTCTTTCAGATTGCCACGGTCCTCGAGAATTCGTTTTTTTTTTCGCAGTATTACTAATGTGATGGAAAACAAGCTAACACAGCCCAGCACACATAGATAAACACATTCCCTGTCAGAGAGAGAGAGCTGTAACTTTAATCCTGTTTTCTTTCAACCCCCTCTTTTTGCCGTGGCACTATGAGGACTTTGTTTCTTGTCCCGGCTCACATACTGCTCAGTGAGCCCCACACCTCATTGTGTGATCAGATGTACTGTATGTCTAGTGGTATTTCCCAGCAGGCATTGCTTCTGTCCTACTGTGTCTTACACTCTCATTCTCCCCCACTGTTCCTGCTTTCATTCCTCTAGTGCTGTGCTCTCCTGCTCTCCTGACAAAGAGTAATGCATTCAATATGGCAGAGCATATTATACTACATCAGCTCATCATATTAAAATTATACCCATAATGATGTGGAGAATACAGCAATTGCGACAGCACAATTACCACTTAGTGCCGGAGAGTAACAGAATCTCACCCCATAGGTGCAAACTGACAGCTGGAACATAGAAGCAATTCTTAAACTGTCATTTAATTAATTGTAAACAAGTCTTAAAAGGAGGGATTTGCAGTGTTGTTTTTTCCTGTGTGGAAGAGATAAATTACAATAATGTTTTCGACAAGTATCTTCCATTTGATCAGTGACAGTGTATTCTCCATTGTAACAGCGATGATGGTATTATTGTATGATTGGTTTACTCTACTTTACATTTTAGTGACAAAAGATTTTCCGCCTTGGGATTTGGTGCCAGAATTCCACCTAATTATGAGGTGAGTGTTATCTTGTTTAGTTGTTATAATCTTTTCCCCCACTGCTTATTTTCCCTCCATCCTCCCTCCTATTTGCCCATGCCCTGAGTCTATGTATTGAATGGGTTGATTGCCCTATTTCCTGACACCATTCGTCACTCTGTCAAAATCTCACATTTCAAATTCATAATTGAGTTTATTTTTATTCACAAGCCCCTTCTCTGGAAATACCAATCTGTCCGCGAGAAAATAACATGTACTGAGGAAATTAGAATAATGTCAAGCAGGCAGTGTGGAGCAAGGCTCCTTGGTGTTGATGGCCACTTGTCAGAAGGTTTCAGGAGTGAGAAAGGGGCGTTTTCTTATGCAGATTTGGCCTGGGGAACAGAGACCCGGCTGTGATTTTAACTAGCATCCTGGGGAGAGGGTTTGAAGTGCCACACACGCGCACACACACACACACACACACACACACACACACACACACACACACACACACACACACACACACACACACACCGCTTCCATCGACACACACATCCCTTTCAGACACACAGACTGCTTCCAGAGATGGAGAGTCACATTACAGGCACACTGAAGTACTGGCAGGTCAACAGACAAATAAAAGACAAAAGAAGTCTATCAGGATCTGCTTCTGTTCTGTGCATTGGCTTATAAATAGTATTGACTACTGTAAGTTCTGTAAGGATGGCTTAATGACATCTGTCTTGTCAAAGGTGCACACACTGGACCGAAAATACTGTTGTTTTGATAGGATAGAAAAATGCCATGTCTGAAATATTTCTGTACCCCAGGCCGCTAAAATGCTACAAAACCAAATCAGTAAACTCAGCATTGTTGCTGTCACTTAGAATAGACCAAGAGCCCAAAGCTGTTGCATTTACCCAAAATAGTAAAAGCTCTCAAAAGGCTGTGTGGCTGTGGCTTTCTATAATTAGATAACTGGACCACTTCGTATCAGGAACAGGGTCATTCTCATACGCAAAGTAAGCTATATGTGGATTTATGGTCATATATTTTAATTTATTCCACCGCTACTCCAGACATTCAAAAGATTGTAAAATGTGTACTAAAACAAAAGAATTTCCTTGAAGACCTCAGTTTTATTTCGAATAAGGCATATTGATTTTGTGTCTACACTAATATCCCAGTACAACAGTGTCTGACCTCGTTTTATTTCCCAACAATCAGGTGTCCCATGACTTTGCCATCAATTTCAACCCAGAGGACGATGAATGTGAAGGTAAGAGAGATGATGCCTCCTCTGGGTACCTTATACTTCTGAACATCTCAGCAGCTCTGCCCGACCCTCCATCAATCTCTACCGCTGACATTTTACAATGAAAAACAAGAATACTGGATAGCATGTGGAGCCTGAGAGTGCTTTTCCCGCTCTCAGAATACATCTTTAATGGACACAGAGCCCTACAAATTCACATTTCAGTAATCCATAGTTATTTTGCTCCAGCCCACCTGTCTCCTTCCTTCCTTCCTTCCTTCCTTCCTTCCTTCCTTCCTTCCTTCCTTCCTTCCTTCCTTCCTTCCTTCCTTCCTTCCTTCCTTCCTTCCTTCCTTCCTTCCTTCCTTCCTTCCTTCCTTCCTTCCTTCCTTCCTTCCTTCCTTCCTTCCTTCCTTCCTTCCTTCCTTCCTTCCTTTCTTCCTTTCTTCCTTCCTTCCTTCCTTTCTTCCTTCCTTCCTTCCTTCCTTCCTCAATGTGCTACTTCAAGGTGTGTACCCACAGTAGAACATCTGTGTGTGTGTGTGTGTGTGTGTGTGTGTGTGTGTGTGTGTGTGTGTGTGTGTGCGCCTGTGCGTGTGTGTGTGTGTGATCAGAGATCCAGGGGGTGGTGGAGGCCTACCAGAACTGCCTGCCTAAGATCCAGCTGTACGGCCCCACCAACGTCTCTCCCATCATCAGCAGGATAGCCAAGCTGTCAGCAGGGGAGGAGACCATCAAAGATGCCTCAGTAAGTGTCCCTTTACTGCTGTAATGGAGTGATATACAGTACAGGCCTGCATGATATGGAGAAAAATAGAAATGTCCATAACGCTGATATCCCACCCATTGAGCTGTCCCAGGCTCAGTTCAGCTTTTACACAATTAATACCAGTCAGCCAAGACAGACCATGTAGGTGTATGATTGAGTATAGAAATGAAAAGCGTGATAGTGATGTCATTTACTATTAAATGTGTTTGTCTAATTAAGTGATAATAACCGAGAAGCCGGTGTTTGGAGGATATTGGCATGGGTGTTGTTATTCTCTGGCCGGCAAACCGTGCCAATATATCCTCCAAACACTGTCTTCGAGGGAATTATCACTTTTATACAACGAGTTACCAACAAATTCAAATAATGATTGACATATATTCCATTAAAAACATTATTTTTTATTAATTTATTCCTACTATTTCGTCCTTCCACAAGATATAGTCCCTAACCCAATCTAGGATTGCTACCCAAGCCGGCTGGTTTTTCATTCTATCAGTTTGGTCGCGGGAGACTCAACCCAGTCAAGTTAAGTCTAAATGTTCCGTTGTCATGCTGGCTGGCAACGTTCTTATCCCCTTATTGCTAGCTAGCCAACTTGGGCTAACACAGTCGTGTCAAACAGAATAACAGAAACGTAGCTGCATTTGTGTTTGTTTAAACTGTTTTCTAGTGACATTTATTTGGGATGGATGGAGGGAGGGGGAGAGGGATGGAGGGAGGGAGGGGGGAGGGATGAAAGGAGGGATGGAGCAAGGGAGGGATGAAAGGAGGGATGGAGCGAGGGAGAGAGGGATGGAAGAAGGGGGGATGGAGGGAGAGAGGGAGGGGGAGGTTTGGTTTCATATCTCAAATATGTATGTAATCCTTTCAGGAGAGAATATAACTCAATTATCCTTTAATGTTATTTTGTAAAATAAACACAGCTGTCGGGTTTAACAAGCTCGAAATAAGGAGAAGGAAGAGAATTGAACAAAACATAAATACCAAGTTGTGTGTGGTTGTAAAGTCTGGCATATAACATTGGCTCTCTCACCGGACACTGTTTAGAGGAGCTATCCAACGACACAGCTAACACAATTATTTCAAACTGAAGCTGGAAAGACAGCAAACTAGCTGCATTTAGTTTCGTTTTACCTGTTTTTCTATGGACATTTCTTTGTATATATCCATAACAATTATGCTGATTTATGATTTCGACTGGCTGAGAAAAGCTGCCTGTCTCTATAATGGGTTGGTCTAATGGGATTAGACCAACCCATTATATAAATCTGTTTTAATTTATTGAAGTTCTGCATAAGCACCTTTAAAATCTCTCAATGAAATGTGCTGATTTAACAAGAATGCCCAAGGCCTTTAATATCAATGTGTTCCTACATTATTTTGCCCTCTGACTATTCCCATTTCATTTTAAACACTTTTCCATCATTCTGGCCATATCTTCTGCTTCGTCCTTGTACTGATCTTCATTTATTATTTAATCCTCCCTTCTTCTGATCAGTAAACGAGACCAAAGTATCAATGCAAAGAGAATTCAGGACATGAGTTAAAACTGTAGCCGGGGCACTTTCATCTCTAGGGACTCATGGGACATCATGAGTTATAACTGCAGCCAGGGAACTTTCATCCCTAGGGAGTCATGGGACATCATGAGTTATAACTGCAGCCAGGGCACTTTCATCCCTAGGGACTCATGGGACGTCATGAGTTAAAACTGCAGCCGGGGCACTTTCATCCCTAGGGACTCATGGGACATCATGAGTTAAAACTGCAGCCGGGGCACTTTCATCCCTAGGGGCTCATGGGATATCATGAGTTAAAACTGCAGCCGGGGCACTTTCATCCCTAGGGGCTCATGGGACATCTGAGAGGAGAATACATAGGAATACACTCATAGATCTCATATGTAAAATCCACTGATTCAGACTTTTATTTTTGGCAAATGTAGAATATCTGTACTGTAGATGTTGAGGATTTTCTAATTGATATTGTTATCCTGCAGGGAGAGAGAGAGGTGTTGATGGGACTAGAGATGACTACAGGATGGTGTTTCTCAGTGGGAGCAGTCAGATTTCAGAGGATAATGTGTTACACACAGACAAGCCAAGGGCACTGAAGTGTGTGGTGACAAAAGGTTAACACGCAACCGCATCCCTCTCCTCTTTCCTCCAGCGTTACCACATCCTGCTGATCCTCACCGACGGCGTGGTGACAGACATGGCGGACACACGCGAGGCCATTGTGCGCGCCTCCTACCAGCCCCTGTCCATTATCATCGTTGGCGTGGGCAACGCAGACTTCACAGACATGCAGATCCTGGACGGGGATGACGGGGTGCTGCGCTCGCCCAAAGGAGAGCCTGTCCTCAGGGACATTGTACAGTTTGTGCCCTTCAGAGACTTCAAAACGGTCAGTATTCCCCTCCTTCCCTTCCTCCTTCTATACCTCCATCCTTTCAACTCTACTTCCCTACCTCCCTCTCTGCAGTGCCGCAGTCATTTTCCAACCAAGCCAAAAGAACAGAGAGGTGTGGGTCTCCAAGATCTCAGAAACTGCAGTACTTTTTATAATAGCGATGCTGGCAGCCATTAAGTCTCCCAGTGTGACCTCCAAAGCCCCTTCAGTAATAGCATTACCATCTAATGGGGCTTTGAAGACATGCTAACAGCCAGGCAGCCTCTCCTCTGCTGGCCTTGTCAGTGCTACAGGTGGGCTAGGCTGGAGGAGCTTCAGAAATGCCTCCAAAGAAAACATTTTTTGACACCAGCAAAGAAAATCCATTAATTTAGAAAAGTAATGATGAAAAATGCAAAAATGCTTCCAAAAGCTTGATGTGATTTGTGTGTGTGCTCCCCAACGCCCTCTTTCCTTTTGACTGCTGCCCAAACAACGGAAAACACAAATCACTCTTTCCATTCTTCCTTTGATAGATTAAAAAACAATTTGCCCGGAGTTTCATTGGATTTGGGTGCCACTGAAAATGATTGCTTTAACCCTGTGGGGTCTTGTACCAGAACTGTCTAGACTACAGCTGTGTTGTATTTTTCACAGGCCTCGCCCGCTGCCTTGGCCAAGTGTGTCCTGGCAGAGGTGCCCAACCAGGTGGTGGAGTACTACAGTCACAAGGCCATCTGCCCCATGCCGCCCGTCCCATCATGTGACTCTCCCACCTCCCTCGCCAACACCCCTACAGAATGACTGCCAGCTGTGGGGACCACGGCCTGACCACATCTCAGTCCAGCAGAGAGAGAGAGAGGGGGGGGGGGGGGGGGGTGCAGATTGCTGCTCTGGACCAAGAACCATGGTCATTGATATTAGTGTTGTCATTCCTTTTTCATTCATACAGCGTTTACACACAGACTGGAAACTGAAACCTTTTTATTGTTTTCTCTCTCTGTTGGGATCATGTCCCTCTGCCTGGCTGTGCATCCATCTGCCTGTTCACCATGATGCTGGAGCCTTCGTCCTCTTCCTCCTGTTTTGGGGATGCATGCAGGTGAATCCCTCCCAGAGTTGATCAACTATGATCACAGGCTCTCTGTCCCCTTCTGCCCTGATACTGGCACCTCGGCCCTCAGCTGGTTTTCTATGACTTTCAAGGCTCTCCAAGGCTTCAGTCTGCTTCTCCTCTGTGTTCATTTTGCTCTGCTGTGTCTCTCTAAGTCTTACTGCCCATCACTGGTATTGTCTGAAGAGCCTGTCAACTGAAGGATTGGGAGAGGGAGGAGCTAAACATATGAAACCACATGAGTCTTTCAATTATGAGGAAAGAGATTTAGGTAACTTTATTTGACTTTTCCAACATGATACCTGCACAGAAAAGGTAGTCGTATACATGCAAACTTAACATTTTGTAACATGACTCACACTAATATTATGTTACAGTACAAAGTTTTGAGGCTTAGTGTTTTATTACAGATTTAGCGATGTGACATAAGTGCATGTTATGTCAATCTCAGGTTTATAATAACCTTATGCAGGCATTATGGCAGAGCTTTCAAATTAATTTTACAGAAGGGTATACATGATAAATAAGTCAACAAAAATATAAACAAATATGTGTATAGTATAAATGAATGATAAAGATCAAGATTAATCAGATATTTTTAAACTGTTATGCCCATTACCTCCATATGAAAGATACCATAGGGATTGATCTTTTACTAAACCTGACCTATACCTGGAGCCTTAGCCAGTTACCTTTCTTAACTGAATTAATGAGTAACATTTTAAATAGGACTCTTCGTGGTGTTTGTATCACAAGGCTGTACGATATTGTAGTTCTTATTTTATCTTAACCTTGCATCTCATTGCTCATGCGAAGACCTCACTGCGCTGTCTGGTAAAGAATCTAAATGCAGTGGAATTTATATGATTTATATTATTTGAAGAGTGCAAATGTCACAGGAGTACACTTTGACATTAATGAGAAAAGACCAGTGAGGGGGAGCATGGCCTTGTATGCATATTGACTTGTTTGGATGAGATGCTGCTGACTTATGGTAAGCAGCTCTATGTGCACATTCCTCCATGATTAATATGTATTGTAACCATTTTCTCCCTCTAGGAACTATTTTGTTCCCTCTGTTGACACTTTGACTTGTTGATTGTATAAATCATGGGTAAGAAGGCTTGCACATAGTTCCATAAATCTCTTCTGCTAAAAATTCTACTGCCATAGTTTAGGTGCATCAGGTATCTACGTTGGATATGATGCAAACAGAGGTAACCTGAATCACTAAAATCGTATTATTTTATCTGCCCATATTTTTACATACACTGACAATAACACCTAAAAACAGGTTGCATTCGGTATAAAGATTGCAAATGTTTGCTCATAATGGAGAAATACCATGAATTTTACATCACAGTTTTCTGGGATATTGTAAAACTGGCCCTAATCCTTATCAGTACATTTCTCTGGACAGTAACAACCACATGCAAGCTGAAATTCAATTGAACTTGCCATAAATGGTAATTGGCCAATTAGCATAATATGGGCTTCTAGATGTTGATTTCAGTCCGTGCCATTGCCTCTCTCCCTTTTGTTGATGTGACTTAATAATTATCAAGTTCACTTTGACTGTCCCTCAATACTTGCATCTCTCCCATTTGCTTTAATGTACGCTGGGGGCCAAAAGTTTGGAATCTCAAGGGTTTTTCTTTATTTGCACTATTTTTACATTGTAGAATAAAAGTGAAGACATCAAAACTATAACATGACACATATGGAATCATGTAGTAACCAAAACAAGTGTTAAACAAATCAAAATATATTTTATATTTGAGATTCTTCAAATATCCACCCTTTGCCTTGATGACAGCTTTGCACACTCTTGGCATTCTCTCAACCAGCTTCACCTGGATGCTTTTCCATCAGTCTTGAAGGAGTTCCCACATATGCTGAGCACTTGTTGGCTGCTTTTCCTTCACTGCGGTCCGACTCATCCCAAACCATCGAAATGTGGTTGCGGTTGGAACCAAAAATCTCTAATTTGGACTGCAGACCAAAGGACAAATTTCCACCGGTCTAATGTCCATTGCTCGTGTTTCTTGGACCAAGCAAGTCTCTTCTTCTTATTGGTGTCCTTTAGCAGTGGTTTCTTTGCAGAAATTCGACCATGAAGGCCTGATTCACACAGTCTCCACTGAACAGTTGATGTTGAGATGTGTCTGTTACTTGAACTCTGTGAAGCATTTATTTGGGCTGCAATCTGAGGCTGGTAACTCTAATGAACTTATCCTCTGCAGCAGAGGTATTTCTGGATCTTCCATTCCGTTGGCAGTCCTCATGAAGCTGGTTGAGAGAATGCCATGAGTGTGCAAAGCTGTCATCAAGGCAAAGGCTGGATATTTGAAGAATCTCAAATATAAAATATATTTTGATTTGTTTAACACTGTTTTGGTTACTACAAGACTCTGTATGTGTTATGCCATAGTTTTGATGTCTTCACTTTTATTCTACAATGTAAAAAATAGTGCAAATAAAGAAAAACCCTTGAATGAGTAATATTCACATCTTTTGGCCCCCAGTGTACATAACTATGGCTAAACTCCCCCGGTACAGTGCTCCTGTGTGCTGTGCTCCTTTGAAGAACAGTGAGTGTGTATCTGTCACTAAGGACCACAAGCTAGGGCCTATAGATTCAGGACACCCAGATCTGGAGTCCTACTTGATCAGCTGAATGTAAATAATCCTGGATGGACTTTCATCCCCACACTGGGGCTCTGCAGTGTGTGACGCGTAGGATGGGGAAATGGATGTAGAACATCAATGGTAATATATTTAAGTACTTTATATTTATTAAATTAATGATTTGTTTGTTTTTGTTTCGATATCTACTATGTGTTTGTTTGAATATGATGACACCATTTCTCAAGATGGCATACTGCCATGGATATATTCATCACATCATTCTAAGGATTACTGTTGTGCAATGGCAGGAAACCTTATCTATCAGATCAATATTGAGAAATGTATGAATCGTTGGCAAGATGATAGGGTACACTGTTATCCGTTACAGCCCCTTGGTCCATATCTTTATTGCACAAGCTAAAACAGTGTGCATTTTCATAACATTGGCTTGTGCGCACCCCAACGTATGCTCACACTAAGACCATATACATATTACACACTCTGAGCAACAGCAAGTGATATCGTGCTGAAATGAATCAGTATTCCTGTTCCTGAGGGGGAGCGGGATGTGAATATCATATTGCTTCATGGCGTAAGTATCAGCACCTTTCTGTTGTTTCTTCGCTGTACTGTACTGTTGTTCCCATAAGTCCCACGCTGGACAACATGGCTCATCATTTAATGTTCCACTCAGGCACAATCCAAAGCACTCTCCATCAACTCAAACCATCCAATGCTTAGTTAATCTCAAGAATAAACCCTTTAGAGCAAAAGCACAGTCAGTTGCAGGTATTGCTAACCCTGATGCATACTGTATCTAGCAGTATTTATTTGTATGGTGGATGTCTCCTTTAAAATATTTATGCAGGGAGAATTACTGTTTTTAAATGAGCACTGCAAAGAGTGCATAATCTGAGGTATTTATTTTGCATTCACCACTGACAAACATGGGCTCTGAACACTACTGTACAGTGGGTGGAAGGTAATACAAGCTTTTATTTCTAAAAAGGGAATTTATTGCATGCTTACTTCTGCTAAGATGTGTTGTACATTCCTTTGGAGTATGATATGCTGATAGGCAAGTCTGCATTTGCACAAACCTCTGTTTATGTTGTGGATGATCTCTTTATCTGACATTAGGCCAATAAATCCAGCCAACTGCATGATAGTGTCTGTGATGTTTCATCCTTGTGGAAAAAAGTGGAAATATTCTCTATTATTCTTCCATGTCTTTTAAGTGGAAAAACTAAATAAAGATTTAGTATTTATTGCCATTTGATTTGATCATTCTTCTTCTCTCATTCGATTCAGGTTATCAGGTTGTGGGAATTTAGTGCGTACCTTTTGGGGGTTGGTAAGACAATATGGGATAATATGTTGCTACAATACGAATTTATCACAGATTTCCATTACATCGGCCCCTGTGACTCCCACATCAAAGCACCTACCAATGCCATTAAACCACCAGGGAGATGGAGTGACACCCCCTGTTCATTTCCTGTGACCTACATATAACATGTTTTTTGTGGTTCAATTTAAATGGGAAAGAGGAATACAATTGAGATAGGAATGCAGCAGTCTTTTGAGAGACTCAATCTCTGCTCTCGTATGATTTCCCCCGGTGTGGCGGAAGCTTTGGACGTGGCACTCCATGCACACGCTCACCATGGCCGGGTCAGCAATGATGAGGCTGGATAGCGTCATTACATGTAATGGCGGTGAAGACTGCTCCTTCAGACAGTTCCTTTCATTTAACGGCTATTGTGCAAAAGCGCTGAATAACATCTGTTTCCATGGTGATGGGGACTTGTGAGAATACCTATTTTGGGAGAAAAACCAGGGACAGAGGTGTGTGTAGGGGGGGGGGGGGGGGGGAGTGGTGGAGTGCTCGTTGTGGAATAGAGTGAAGTTTTCCTTTAAAGACTTTTACTTTCGAAACTGAGGCCCAAGCCACCCGAGCTGAGCTCTGTGCTCGAAGCTAAAGCTTTGCTGGATAAAGAGGCTTCTTAGTCTAACAGTAAAAACCCTGCTCCTTTAATCACATGCTTGTAAAGAAGAATTATCCCACAATCATGGTGCTGCCCTGCCCACCATTTGAGAGTTACAGGCATGGCTGTAGGGAATTTTTTACATTCTGCATCACTTCATCAAAGACAATATAATATTCTTTCTAACAAAGATATCTAAATATATTTCAGGATCTTGTGTTCCCATACAGAAAGTAATACAGTGCATTTGGAAAGTATTCCTGTCACGATCGGGTGTGTAGTGAGACCAAGGCGCAACGCTGTAGTAGTTCGTCATATTATTTATTAAATAGCGAACTTGCAAAAACAACAACAAAATAAACGAGTACACAATCGAGAACCCAGTGTAGGCTCAAACAAGAGCAGAGCGGGGTACTGGGTCTGGGGGCTCTGCCCTCGGGGCAGGACTGGGCACCTGCGCAACGGAAGGCTCCAGCCATGGAGCTGTGCTGGCTGCTGGTCCCGGACTAGGCACCGGCGCAGTGGAGCGCTCCGGCTATGGAGCTGTGCAGGCGGCCGGTCCTGGACTGGGCACCGGCGCAGTGGAATGCTCCGGCCATGGAGCTGGGTTGGCTGCGAGTCCCGGACTGGGCACCGGGGTGGCAGATGGCTCCGGCCATGGAGCTGGGTTGGCTGCCGGTCCCGGACTGGGCATCGGTGGAGAGGACGGCTCCGGCTCTGGAGCGGGGCTGTCGACTGGTCCTGGGCTGGGCACCGGTGTGGCAGGCGACTCTGGCTCTGGAGAAGTGCTGGCGACCGGTCCCGGACTGGGCACCGGTGTAGAGGATGGCTCCGGCTCTGGAGCGGGCCTGGGGAGACTGGTGCATGGAGCCAGCACAGGATACACCGGCTGGTGACACACATTGGAGGTCGGGTGCTGGGAGCCGGCACAGGACGTACCGGGCTGGGGAGACGCACGGGAGGTCTGGTGCGTGGAGCCGGAACAGGTTGCACCGGGCTGGTGACACGCAATGGAGGTCGGTTGCGGGGAGCCGGCACAGGATGTACCAGGCTGTGGAGACGCACTGGAGATATGGGGCGTGGATCCGGCACTGGATGTACCGGACGGGACACGCACCGGAGACCTGATGCAGGACTGGGCTGGAGCTGCGCACTGGAGGTCTGGTGCGGGAAGCGGACACAGGACATACCGGATTTAAGATGGGGGCTGCAGATCCGGCGCGGGAGGCTGGTACTCTACGACCCGGACTGGGGATGCATACTTCAGGCACCATTAACTCCAGCTCTGTCTTGTCATCTTCGTCCTCCTCCCAATGCTGCCTGCATTGCTCCATTATTCCCAAAAACATCTCCTTCATGTACTCCACCTCTTCCACAGACTAACCCCACACATGAATGGTCTCAGGATGCTTTACACAGGACTGATGGTAGCGCTCACCTTGTCTTCTCCGGACAAGGTGTTTTCCGGATGGCCCAAACAATAGGAAAGGGGATTCATCTGAGAAAATGACTCTACCCCAGTCCTCAGCAGTCCAATCCCTGTACCTTTTGCAGAATATCAGTCTGTCCCTGATGTTTTTCATGGAGAGAAGTGGCTTCTTTGCTGCCCTTCTTGACACCAGGCCATCCTCCAAAAGTCTTCGCCTCACTGTGCGTGCAGATGCACTCACACCTGCCTGCTGCCATTCCTGAGCAAGCTCTGCACTGGTGGTGCCCCGATCCCGCAGCTGACTCAACTTTAGGAGACAGTTCTGGCGCTTGCTGGACTTTCTTGGGCGCCCTGACGCCTTCTTCACAACAATTGAACCTCTCTCATTGAAGTTCTTGATGATCCGATAAATGGTTAATTTAGGTGTAATCTTACCAGCAGCAATATCCTTGCCTGTGAAGCCCTTTTTGTGATGACGGCACGTGTTTCCTTGCAGGTAACCATGGTTGACAGAGGAAGAACAATGATTTCAAGCACCACCCTCCTTTTAAAGCTTCCAGTCTGTTATTCTGACTCAATCAGCATGACAGAGTGATCTCCAGCCTTGTCCTCGTCAACACTCTCACCTGTGTTAACGAGACAATCACTGACATGATGGCAGCTGGTCCTTTTGTGGCAGGGCTGAAATGCATTGGAAATGTTTTTGAGGGATTAAGTTTTTGGCCACGACTGTATACAGAAAACTTAAAATATCTGACAAACATATTTACAACAATTTTCAAATGCACTTAGAGTTTCAATGTACTCAGAGTATAAATTGAGATTTAACAAGAATTATGTTTAAATGCACTCAGAGTTCAAATGTTGACCTTGTCTCAGGCTGTACTTGGCACAAGTTGTGCTTTACTCAGGACTGCAGCTGCTCATGCTCCCAGAGAACCAAATAGATAAAGAGCAAGACTGTCTGAGGGGAGCAGGTGTGCAGGGCTGTCTGCCGTCTGATAAGTTTCTGTAGACACAGCTCAAAACAATCTTTAGCACACACACAGGGCTCAAAGGAGATGATACATAGTTTCAACCTGTCAGCTAGACCAGGGTGTTTCAAGGCCTCAGTAGTGTCTGCACAGAATTGATAGAAGGTCATCACTCAAGCTTATATACAATAAAAGGCAATATGTTCAAATAATGCATGTGGCATAATAAAATGTAATTTAATATATACCTTGGAAATTATCCAACAAGACCAGGGTGCAGCTCTGTAGTAGTTTGTCATATTATTTATTAAATAGCGAACTTGCAAAAACAACAAAATGAAAGCGTACACAATTGAGAACTGAGTGTAGGCGCAAACAAGAACATAACACTATAATCAACCACAACACAAGTGGGAATTATTACAATATAAATAGGGTCCCCAATTAGAGACAACTCATAACAGCTGCCTCTAATTGGGGACCAACACAAATTAATACCATAGATAGTCCTAGTCTACCCCTATCAGGCTTCCCTATGGTCAGGGCCTTACAATTCCACAATTTGTTCCGTTATAGCTTGATTCTAAAATGGATTAAATAGTTTTTTCCCCGCCTCATCAATCTACACACAATACCCCATATTGACAAAACAAAAACTGTTTTTTAACAGCACTTACAGTTGACCGGGGCACTTGTTGGAAAGGTGGCATCCTATGACGGCACCACGTTGAAAGTCACTGAGTGTATTGAAGCTTATAGAGACCCCACCTTATGTATAGAACAATCTTAAAATGATCTACTTTGGTTTTGATTCAAGCATCATGAAATCTCTAACACAAAAAAAAGATTTGACTTATTTACCAGTTTTTCCATGTGGTTTCTACCTAGACTCCATGAAATGATGACCTCTTCATAAATATTTGGTCAAATTATAAATGTTGTGAATGGTTTCCTAGAAACAAGGGTGGCTGAACTTACCCCTTTGGCTCAACTTACCCCACTCTCCCTTACTGTTCTCCTGTCTATATTAGCCAGTGGTGTAAAGTACTTAAGTAAAAATACTTAAAAGTACTACTTAAGTAGTTTTTTGGAATATCTGTACTTTACTTTACTATTTATATTTTTGCAACTTTTACTTCACTACATTCCCAAAGTAAATAATGTACTTTTTACTCCATACATTTTCCCTGACACCCAAAAGTACTCGTTACATTTGGAATGCTTAGTAGGACAGGAAAATGGTCAAATTCACGTGCTTATCAAGAGAACATCCCTGGTCATCCCTACTGTCTCTGATCTGGTGGATTCACTAAACACACATGCTTCATTTATAAATTATGTCTGAGCGTTGGAGCGTTCCCCTGGCTCTCTGTAAATTTAAAAAACAAGAAAATGGCGCCATCTGGTTTGCTTAATATAAGGAATTTGAAATACTTTTGATACTTATATTTTAGCAATTACATTTACATTCACTTAGGTATATAAATACTTTTAGACTTTTACTCAAGTAGTGTTCTACTGGGTGACTTTCACTTTTATTTGAGCCCTTTTCTATTAATCTTCACGACAATTGGGTACTTTTTCCTGCACTGATATTAGCATGGATAATGAAGCTGAGAGGACCCTCTCTCTGAGATGGCTAATTACTTCAGTGAGCTCAAAGTATTGGGACTGTGAAACATTCTTTGTTGTTTTGGCTCTGCACTCCAGCACTTTCATGATACAATCAACTTTAATCTGAGGTTATTTTAATCCATATCGGGCAAACCGTTTAGAAATGTATGTGTCAGTATGTGTGTGTGTGTGAGTCCAGTGAGTGTACAATGAGCCTCTACAAGAGAGTGCAAAAAGCCATTTGAGTAACTGTTCACCAGTCTTATGGCTTAGGGGTAGACGCTGTTAAGGAGTTTTTTGGTCCCAGACTTGGCACTTTGGTACCGCTTGCCATGCAGTAGCAGAGAGAACAGTCTATGACTTGGGAGGCTGGAGTCTTTGACCATTTTTAGGGCCTTCCTCTGACACCACCTGGTGTAGAGGTCCTGGATAGCAGAGAGCTTGGCCCAAGTGATGTACTGGGGTTAAGCACGCACCCCTGAGGGGCCCCTGTGTTGAGGGTCAGCATGGCAGATGTGTTGTTGCCTACCCTCACCATCTGGGGCGGCCCGTCAGAAGTTTCAGTAACCAATTGCAGAGGGAGATGTTTAATACCAGGGTCCTTACTTTAGGGATGAGCTTGGAGGGCACTATGGTGTTGAAAGCTGAGCTGTAGTTAATGAACAGCATTCTCACGTAGGTGTTCCTTTTGTCCAGCTGGGAAAGAAAATTGTGGAGTGCAATAGAGATTGTGTCATCTGTGGATCTGTTGGAGCGGTATGCGAATTGGAGTGGGTCCAGGGTGTCTGGGATGATGGTGTTGATGTGAGCTCATGATCAGCCTTTCAAAGCATTCCATGGCTACAGATGGGAGTGCTATGGAGCGATAGTCATTTAGAAAGGTTACCTTGGCATTCTTGGGCACGGGGGCTATGGTGGTCTGCTTGAAACATATGGGTATACAGACTGGGTCAGGGAGAGGTTGAAAATGTCAGTGAAGACACTTACCAGCTGGTCAAACCATGCTCTGAGTACGCGTCCTGGTAATCCGTTTTGCCCTGCGGCCTTGTGAATGTTAACCTGTTTAAAGGTCTCACTCACATCGGCTACGGAGAGCGTGATCAGACAGTCGTCCGGAACAGCTGGTGCTCTCATGCATGGTTCAATGTTGCTTGCCTCAAAGCGAGTTTAGAAGGCATTTAGCTTGTCTGATAGGCTTGCGTCACTAGGCAGCTCACGACTGGGTTTCCCTTTGTAATCCGTGATAGTTTGCAAGCCCTGCCACATCCGACGAACGTCAGAGCTGTTGTAGTAGGATTCGATCTTAGTCCTGTTTGATGGTTCGTCAGAGGGCGTAGCGGGATTTCTTATAAGCATCCAGATTAGTGTTCCGCTTCTTGAAAGTGGAAGCTCTAGCCTTTAGCGGATGTTAGTGCGGATGTTGCCTGTAATCCATGGCTTCTGGTTGGGATATGTATGTCTCTGTGGGGATCGTCAATGCACTTATTAATGAAGCCGAACATATTCCTGTCTGTGCTAGCATTCGCTTCATCGGACCACTTTTGTATTGAGCGCATCACTGGTATTTCCTGTTTGAGTTTTTGCTTATAAGGCGGAATCAAGAGGATAGAGTTATGGTCAGATTTTCCAAATGGAGCGTCTCTGTGTGTGGAGTAAAGGTAATCTAGAGTTGTTTTTCCCTATAGTTGCCTGTGACATGCTGGTAGAAATGAGGTAAAACAGATTTCAGTTTTCCTGCATTAAAGTCCCCAGCCACTAGGAGCGCCACCTCTGGATGAGTATTTTATTGTTTGCTTATGGCCGAATACAGCTTGTTGAGTGCTGTTTTAGTGCCAGTATCGGTAAAACGGTGGCCATCCACTCCAGCGCAATTCTATACATGTGTATCAAAATAGTAAAAAGTTTTGTATTTGGTTTCATATTCATAGCATGCAATGACTACATCAAGCTTGTGACTCTACAAATTTGTTGAATGCATTTGCTAAATAGAAATTAATGGTAAATAATGTATTGTGTAATTTTAGACTCATTTTAATGTAAATAAGAATAAAATGTGTTTCTAAACACTTACATTAATGTGGATGCTACCATCCATGATTACGGATAATCCTGAATGAATTGTAAATAATGTTGATAAATATCATTTCTATTGGACAAAAAAATTATCTGAAACACAACCGAAACAAACAGCAAATGCATCCAACAAGTTTGTAGAGTCACAAGCTTGATGTAATCATTGCGTGCTAGGATTTAAAATCTAAAGTGCAGGAATACAGAGCCAAAACAACAACAAATGTATCACTGTCCCAATACTTTTGGAGCTCACTGTATGTACATAGAATTTATATCATCACTCTTTCCATATCTCTTTAACATACACGCACTCATGCACACACACACCTCCACTATCGTCCCTTTGATGACTATCAAGACTTGCTGAGATTGCATCTCAAAAGGTATAGTAGATTGGATATGTTGGGAGTGAAGATATACAGCATCTCTATAATGTAGGCCCTATGTTTGATTTTCTCCTTCCAATGCATACTGTAGTCATTTTACGTTCTAGTGACAAATGGTACAGGCAGAATCCCAGAATCTGTCATCTGAAAGGGGCAGCAATTGCATGCTATATGACTCTTTGGCAGACCACTTCTGTTAGTCAGTTGGCAGTCATCAAAGCAGAGCGACGAGAGAAAATAGTTTACAGCGAGCAGACAGCTCCACGGGAACAACCTTGATGACAGGAGATACATCAGTTTGTCTCCTATCTAACGGAGGGCTATGTGGCACATAGACTTCCAGGAATATAAAATCAAACTATACTGTCTGAATTCTCTCTCTGTTTCCCTCCCTCTCGCTCTCTCTCTTTTCAAGCAGACCACCATAGTCCCGACCCGTGCCCAAGATTGCCATGGTAGCCTGCCTAAATGACTATTGCCCCGATGCACGCACATCTGTAGCCATGAAAGGCTTTGAAAGGCTGGTCACGGCTCACATCCTTTGTAGGTCAGTTGGTAGAGCGTGGAGCTTGTAATGCCAGGGTGGTGCGTTCGATTCCCTGGACCACCCATAAGTATAATGTATGCACGCATGACTGTAAGTCGCTTTGCATAAAAGTGTCCGCTGAACGGCATATATTATATCATCCCAGACACCCTGGACCTGCTCCAATTATATTATATATATTATTTAATCCCAGACACCCTGGACCTGATCCAATTATATTATATATATTATTTAATCCCAGACACCCTGGACCCGCTCCAATTATATTATATATATTATATCATCCGAGACACCCTGGACCCACTCCAATTATATTATATATATTATATCATCCCAGACACCCTGGACCCGCTCCAATTATATTATATATATTATATCATCCCAGACACCCTGGACCCACTCCAATTAGCATACCGCCCCAACAGATCTACACCCTGGACCAGCTCCAATTAGCCTACCGTCCCAACAGATCTACAGATGATGCAATCTCTATTGCACTTTACACTTCCCTCAACCACCTGGACAAAAGGAATACCTATGTAAGAATAGTGTTCATTGACTACAGCTCAGCATTCAACACCATAGTGCCCACCAAGGTCAGGACCCTGGGACTGAACACCTCCCTCTGTAACTGGATCCTGGACTTCCTGACGAACCGCCCCCCAGGCGGTGAGGGTAGACAACAACACATCCGACACGCTGGCCATCAACACTGGGGCCTCGCAGAAGTGTGTACTTAGTCCCCTCCTGTAATCCCTTTTCACCCATGACTGTGTTGCCCGCTCAGGACTCCAACACCATCATCAAGTTTGCTGACAACACGACAGTGGTAGGAGGACTGATCCCCTTTCCCTCAACATTAGCAAGACAAAGGAGCTGATCGTGGACTACAGGAAACGGAGAGGCGAGCACGCTCCCATCCACATCAATGGGGCTGTCGTGGAGCGGGTTGAGAGCTTCAAGTTCGTATAATGCTTTATAATAACCATAATAACTCATAAGCGGTTATAAAACTCTTTAATCTATTGAACGTTTGTAGTTAAATAGAGTAACATCACAGCCCCCATGAATCCAACTCCAGGTCATGTCAAGGAATAAGCTTACTGTAATTGTGACAGCGAGGCCCTCTGTGTGTACACTATAAATCTAGAACAACACATTTTAGTGACTGAATGCATATGCATCAGTGTATATAAGCACCACTGATGTGTTGGGGAATTATTCAGATATGGATCCTGTTTGTTGTATATTGTCTTATCAGAAAATTGAATTGTGTTGGCTAGTGTATAGGTCTGATAAACTCACAATATTAAAACTAATTTAAATTCAAATTTGAAAGACCAACCTCATTTGACATTTCAGGAGCAGGCGTATTTGACCATAAGAAAAAGCAATTGTGGTGCATCTTTGTTGCTTTATCTTCTAAACTGACTGAACCTTCCCTTTCAAATGCCAGAGCAGCAATAAGCCATGAAAAAGATAGAAAGACATTTGTGTGGGGTCTTAGATAAGCGCTTTGAAAGGTTAGTTGTATTTCCCATCTTAAAAGTTCAGGGTATTCATTTCATAATGAGGGGGATTAGTCATTACAGCTATCACATTCGTGTGGCTGTAAATAGTGTATCTTGAGAAGAAAATGGAGGTTATACTTTTCCCACAGCACACGGTGCATTAGGGAGAGAGATGAACTGGTCACAAGAAAGTACTAATGTGTTGTAACGGGGCCATTCTGTATTTTTGTGAATTAATAATCAAATTGAAGTACCAATTGAGATTCCCCTCCAATGTCTTTCTGTCTCTGTTGGTGATAAATGGGCTTAATTTTGTCCAGTCCTGGGTCCTATTCCCTCACCAAGATCACTAACACTACTGGATGCGTAACGTGGGCAGGCATTGGAAAAATAATGAGTTCTAATCAACAATGAACAATAGTGTCCACATAGGTAACAATGTTCTGAGCTTCTTGTTGGTCCCTCACCACAGATAGTTGTCATACTGTAGTAAATAGTAGAAGAAAAACCCACCTTTCACTAAAATTAATGAATATAATTCAAGGTTGCTGTTGCTGTTGGTTTGCTACATGGTAAGCAATTTACAATCGGGAAAAGAAAGCCCCTTTAAGGTGGATTTATAGTCTACAGTATGCATGTAGGCTTGTTTGTTTGTATGTATGTATGATTGGACGGGTCCCTCCTAAAAGGCCTGCTGGAATTGGTAAGCTTACAGTATACTGTGGAAGGCTACATGTGATGTGTAGACCAGTATGATCAGTTTGCATCTCCCTTGGATTGCAGAAAAGCCCTGACCAGTAGCAGAGCCCTCCCTGAAGAGACAACATTATCAATGGCCAAATAACCTGAGCCAATTACACAGTCTCACCTCTGCCCTCAGACTAGCCTCTTCCCCCTACATCAGCTCTTACTGAGCGCTAAATGAAAGCCAATCCTGACCTGTGACAGAATTTTAAATGAAGGTACTGCACTCACATTAAAATGAACATTTCTGGTTGGTTACAATCTGCTGCAGTAGGTGTACTAACACAACCCAGAATAAGCCAAGGTTTCACTATGCTTAGTTGGGAAGAGGTATTACATATTTTTTGTTGAACACTCCTATCATGATCAACTAATGAGAGTATTGAGCAAATGTAGGTAGTCCCATAAGGTAATCCACTGTGTCCACATGACAGCATTCAATGTGATCTTTTTCTCTGAGTCAAATGTGTTTTGTGCCAAAGAGAAGGAATGGGGAACAGTCATAGTCATTACCTCAAACAGATCCTGTGGTTGTGATAAAGCGTCAGGCGAATATCCCAAAATGTCAGGCACCTCATGAGAGGCGTGGGTAGAGATCTGTTGGAACCAGAGGGAGGCAGCCTTGCTGCGATAAGCCTGAGGGGCTGCCATTCTCACTACTATGAGTGACATCAAACTGCCTTTTAACACTCAGGCTTGGCCTGGCTTCTCATAAAAGGAGACAGTGTGGACTGGAGAGAAGTACAAATAGAGTTTAGTAAACGTTAAGAACGTCACTCAGAAGCTAGGGGATTATTGTTCCTCGCCATTTCAGAGGCATATGCTGTAGGAGTTACAATTCCTTTATTGTTTGATATTGAGACCATTTTCAAGTATTATATTAATTCCCCACAAATCCCATTACCGTCTGTACTGTTGATGATGGTTTACATTCAAATGATGTACAGTACCATTCTGCATGTCCTTTATTTTTTTTTTAAGAGTAGTAGAGAGATTAAAATAAATGACAACTTGCAGTAGGCAAGGACACCTTTGTTGTGCCTACACTTGATATTATGACGTGTCCAATCTGTCTTTCAATCTGTCACCTGACAGGAGTTATGAATAATATTAAGTAATCCTCATTTGGTCCATTCTCTCTATATTTACTTTGTTATATCATTTAAAAACAGTGCAAAAGATCTTTCAACGGTAAATCCCTTTGTCTAAAAAGAAAGTCTTTGAGAAACTTCCCAAAGTGAAAAGCCTTATTATTCACAGAGGGAGGTAGCAACAGTATGAGCATTTTGTGATATTTTCGACAATCGCCCAACAGCCCCCAGCTGGTTGCCTTCATGTCACTCCTGACCCCTTCCTTGACCTTCACACAGGCTACCTGTCAGAACACAAACTGCACAAGAGAACAGTCCTGCTGGCTCCACGTCCCAAAGAAGACTACCAATGGAAAACTTATTTTCTTGTTATGATACTGTCTTCTCCTGTTACCCCTGAAACCTTCCTCTTTTTCTGTCTTTTTTTAATCACTTTACCTACTAAACAGAACTACATTCCAATGCTTGGTACAGGTTTGTTTATTTTTATTTTTTTCATTTAGCAAATGCTCTTTTCCAGAGCAATTTACATTAGTGAGAGTATTTATTGATTTATTTTATTTTTTAAATAAATATTCACAAGCCGTATTTCCGCAACTGTTCTACATTGTTGTTTTTGATGACACACTTGTTCTTTATCTTATGTTCAGTATTCATGACATACCCCAGACATTTATACACACAGATCAGATTCAGGATTCACCTTCACCGTTTCATTGTCCTCAAGTCGCTGCTGTCAAACGGCAGACTGGGACACAAGCAAACTCTTCAGGAGTCAATTTGAGCTTGCAGAACAATTAGCACTGTTATTATATTGTGTTCTGTGTGACAAAGTGGCTTCAAGCCCAAGCAATCTGTATAATGTACTCCCAAGCTGGCCCTTGTTTTCAAGATTGACGCCCAGGCAGTGAGCCGTGGGTGGAGGCGATTGACTCACTGAGACCCTGGAGGTAACTGGGCTGCATAAGCTCTGGCATAGAAACCATGTTCTCCAGCCAGAACAATCACAATGCTCCTGCTCCAAATCACCTGTTTTGTGGCTTGTTACCATCGTGAAGCTGTATGACCTGCAGGCCGACTCTCGCCGGTCTACTGGAGTCGCAATCATTCGCTTTACCCGTGTGCTGAATATTCCCCCAGCAGCCCAGAAGGTACTTAGAGACTGATGATGTAGAAAAGCCATCCAACGGCCAATGATGGCCACCGTTCTCTCTCATTCTCTGCCTGTGTATCTATGTATGCATGTGTGGGTATGTGTGTACGCACGCGTTTGTGTCTAAAATAAAGGTAAATTATTTGCTTCTCAAGTGTTGCTCATTGATAATTGCCCCCTCCCCATTCTGCGATATTGGGTTTCAGAATATTGATGACATGTTTGCAAATATCTGAGCTATATCAAAATATCAAAGCTAACTGTGTGTATGGTAGAATATCCAACCAGACAACTCCTTATGGCTATGGTTCTGCCTCACTTTCACAGAAGCCAGGAATTTCAAGGCTGTTTGCTCACTAACCTTGAAACAATCTGCAGGCCTGTGGTCAATGTAGCAGGCTGATAGGGATTCCACTAATGAGAAAAAATAATTGGCATGCCACTTAGGCTCAACATGGCTCTACATTTCCTGTAGTGGGCTGTCCTTAGTGTTCACTATGATGGGTGGTACCCTTGCAGGGTTATGGAGTTTATCAATGTCTTGAGATTCTGTATTAGACTAGTCACACAAGGTGTAGACATATGTATCTCTATGGTGTAGACATATGTATCTCTATGGTGTAGACTGCCTGTCGTCACGTTTTTTTCTCCGTAGTTCAGCCAAAATCGGAAAATAATAATCACACCTAACTGAGACCTCAGATTACTACAATCTGAAATCCTCCATCACACCGCAGTTCCACCAGAAGATCTATAAATGACAGGAGCACTTGTTCTTATTTATGTTTGTTTGCTACTTCAGCTCCCCTGGACTAAGACTCCTCTGTATAGTTTATGTGAAAGTTTCCCTCCCATGGTCCATGAGCTGAGGTTGCATTACACCAGAGCTGCAATATCAGCGATAATAATCTCACTAACATTATTCCCTCATCTCATATTCATAGACAGCAGTTGACATATCTATTAGTAGACGTGAGTAATCTGCTGCAGATGCAACAGTCCGCAATGGTTTCAGCAACACCACATTGACAAGTAATAATTCAAACCATCCTGTATTTAATTCAGTGTGCAGCTAATTATTTCCAGCTTAAAATGTGTGAGAGTGTGAAAGATTAAGAAACATTTGGAACAGACCACAAGGGGAAGTAGGCTTAAGTGAGAGGAGCTGGAAGACTGCTGGCTATAATGTGCTCATTGGATTTTGATTAAAACATTTTGAATGACAGGAGCACTATCAACTTCTGCCAGGTGTTTGCACACAGATTAGACTAGTTTTCATTTCCCTGCCAACATCCCCGCCTGGTCAAATCTGTCTCCCCTGGTTCCCCAGTCTCTTAGCTCTCCCTATGGACTACCTCACTGGCCCATGCAGTACTCTCTCTGTGTAGGCCTATGTAATGCTGGTGTCTCTGACTATATGGGTAGTTTTTGGTCTGGAGTTTAGAGTTTTCACTGTGGTCACAAAAACAGGGCCTATTGTCAACTCAGTGTGTGTGTTTGTGTTTGTGCGTGTGTGTTCCCTTATGACCAGACTAACTGACACACCCCTGGTGGCGACAGGACAATGATAATAATTATACATCAAGATTCATGGCACACTCTACCAGAGAGAGGTAATGAACAAAGTAATATTGTTATCCAGCGCACAGCACATTCTGTTCTCCCTCCAGCAGTGAGGTTAAAACTGTCATTTAAATGAAATGTTCCTCATAAAATCAAGCCATCATTTCCTATTTGTAAAACAAGCATAAGTTGAAAATGCTAGTAAAGCAATCAAATGGCCAGGAGGACTTAGCGGTGAGCGGTGTAGACAGGCAGATGTGTGGATGACAGGGTTATTGAATCACAGTCTCAGCAGGCTCAAGTGAAACAGAAACAAACAGTTAAGTAAACAACACAGTGTGCCCAGGGTTGATGGGGAGATTGGGAATTACAGGCATGTTAACAGACCAAATCTAATCCACTACACACAGAACTCAGCAGGAACACCAGTGCTTAATTTGAGGATCCGGCACCTCTGTTTTGTTCCAGAACCTATTTTTCTGGATCTGGTAACTCTCCTGGCATGAAGAATAATGTTCACTGTTCGCAATGTAAAATAAAAGCGAACAGTGTTAATTTGAGTTGCCTCCGCTGTAATTCTCCTGGCCCCTAAAAAACGTAATGTGAAAACGTCCCTGAAATTCTAAGAATTGATTTATGTTGGGCCGGCCCAGGTTTATGGTTTGCGCAACATTGTAGCCTAGAGACCAACACGTGGCCATTGCTGTGGTGAGAAAGAGAAGCACACCTGAATCTCTCACATAACTAGAATGAGATTCACTGAAATTCCAGTATATCATTCAGAATGCTACATAATTCAGCCTAGGCCTAGGCTATTGGTGGATTCAATAAGGTAGTTTTGATTGATCTCAGATTCTCAGTTTGTCAGTGTCAAAGTAGCCTGTCATTTCAATTATTTGTTGGGTATTAAAAAAGACTAAAAAAACACGCTGTCTGCCATTCGTGAAGAGCACACTTCTCCAGCGTGCCAATGGCAATAGAAGGTGAGCAATTGCCATTGATGTCGGTTACAACGCCAAACTGCAGTCAGGTCAAGACCCTGGTGAGGACGAGCACGCAGATGAGCTTCCCTGAGACGGTTTCTGACAGTTTGTGCAGAAATTCTTTGGTTTTGCAAATCCTCAGTTTCATCAGCTGTCCGTGTGGCTGGTCTCAGACGATCCTACGCGTGAAGAAGCCGGATGTGGAGGTCCTGGGCTGGTGGTTACACATGGTCTGCGGTTGTGAGGCCAGTTGGAGATACTACCAAATTCTCTAAAATGACGTTGGAGGTGCCTTATGGTAGAGAAATTAACATAAAATTATCTGACACCAGCTCTGGTGGATATTCCTGCAGTCAGCATGCCAATTGCACGCACACTCAAAACTTGAGACATCTGTGGCATTTTAGAGTGGACTTTTATTTTCTCCAGTACAATACAATATACCACACTTGTCAGATGGATGGATTATCTTGGCAAAGGAGAAATGCTCACTAACAGGAATGTAAACAAATTTGTGCACAACATTTTAGAGAAATATGTTTTTTGTGTGTATGGAACATTTCTGGGATCTTTTATTTCAGCTCAAGAAACATGGGACCAACACTTTACATGTTGCGTTTATATTTTTGTTCAGTGTACTTATCTTTCCCTTCGAAATAGAAAGGACAGGAGCCAGACACGTTGGATGTTGATTTTGCGTCCACTGTTTCAGCCAATGACTGAAACACATGATCTCATCCACCGATGGACAGGTCAGTAGCTTCTACAACTAAAACACCACTCCATTGACTGAGACATACTTAAATGTTTCGTACATCTACAGGAAGTGGATACCAACAGAAAAGTCAAACATATCGGTTTTGTTTCAAAACCAATTTTGTTGACCACCCTTTTTCCGTTCAGGGTGTAGATAACATATTTCATCTCATGTTGAAACCTTTTCTTTTGTGAATGATGTCTGGCCACAATAGCTTTATCTTAAATGTGGATGTGAAATCCGTAAGCAGGAAATTTTATTTTATCAGAGGCAATCTCTTAGGCTTACTGTGCCAGAGATTGACGCTATGATGTAGTTTAAATGTCATGGATCGGCTTGTGACAGACACCAAATGAGCAGCCATTAACCCAAAATGTATTTTGTTGCATACTGCCATCAAGCATTGCAGGGAGAAGCAGTGATACATTTGTTTGGTATACAAAATCCCATCTATAATGAAGGAGCTAGGCAATGACAGTGCTTCCGGTCTTGCTGACCGAGAGCTGAGTAATTACTCTCACAGTTCTAGTAGGGACATTTTGTCTGCTGAACATTACAACAGCTTCCATTAGACATGTCGTTCAGAGCAGTTTGGAAGGCAGAGCGAGAGTGTTCACAGTACCCAATGTCCTTCAGAGATTCAGTATTGGGCCTTGTTTCCTCTCTCTCTGTCTGTCTCTCTCTCTCTCTCTCATTCTCTCGCACTCTACCACTCTCTCTCAGATTGCTTTATAAGCATGAATGACAAGGTCACTGTTGCTAAAGCGAAGTGAGATAAAAACAGTTTAAAAAAAATAGTAATGGTGATTAGAGAAAGGAGAATATATATAAATATTACAAGAGATCTCTGGGTATCTTTCTATCTCTGGGTATCTGAGTAATATGGAGACCCTAAAGCACTTACGGAACTCCTCCCTCCCAGGTACTGACATTTTCTCTCCTCCCACCTCTTCCACCTCCCACTGGACAAACATTGGTTGAGTCATACTTTACTCATTCTTACAACTTACTTTATCAATTTTGCTTTAATGGCACCAGAAATAGTTAGTCAAAGGTTTGGTTTATTTTAAGTTGAACTGTTTGTTGTCTATTGACAACTAAATAAAATGGGATGTTGATCTGACATCTTTGGCCAGTGGGGTCCTGTTATTGATGCCAGAGCCCCATGATCTCTGCTTCAGACAATAGATTGGATGAACAAACAAAGAAAACCTCCATGGAAAACAGTTTACTGTGTAGATGGATGGAATGGAATACCTATAATTCATCTGAGAGCAGGTCTGTGCCTTCATATGGCACTAATTGAAAGGCAGAGCCTACGGAGAGGCATAATGGATCCGAACAGAAGAGGGTTATCCAAGGACATCTTGACAGTGGGAGAGCAAAGTATGGAACATTTTGCTTAAATACAGTGGCCATGCCTCTGACTGATTGCTTTATCTCTTACTGATAGCCAGAAGTGCTCTATGGTGTAGTTTGATTTTGTGATGTTCTTTCACATTTATAGATAAAAGAAGAGCACCAATCAAAGTGGACTGGTGATTTTCAGAGTCAGAGTGTATTTTTGAGCAACACTTTATTTGGATAGTTCACATGTGTCAAACTCATTCCACAGAGGGTCAAGTGTCTGCAGGTTTTTGCTTCTCCCTTGTACTTGATTGATGAATTAAGGTCATTAATTAGTAAAGAACTCCCCTCAACTGGTTGTCTAAGTCGTCATTGAAAGGAAAAAAACAAAAACCTGCGGACACTAGGTCCTCCATGGAATGAGTTTGACACCCTTGGGATAGTTAATCTGTAGATGCTCTACAGCAGGCCCCTCCAACCCTGTTGCTGGAGATCTACCCCCCTGTAGGTTTTCACTCCAACCCCAGTTGTAACAAACCTGACTCAGCCCATCAACCAGCTAATTATTGGAATCAGGTGTGCTAGATGAGGGTTGGAGTGAAAACCTACAGGATGGTAGCTCTCCAGGAACAGGGTTGGAGAGCCCCGCTCTAAGAACTATCAATAACATTTTACTAACCTTGTCCTTATTTTAAACCTAACTGTAACCTTAGCAAGCAGTTGTTTATCAACAGATAGTTTGTTGATAGTATGACCATCTGTAGAGCATCTACAGATGGAAAATCCAAACAATCCAAATAAAGTGTGACATATTTTGGATATTCTCTTTGAGCCCCAGAAGCACACATACATCCCATACATCTCTTCTATTTAACCGTCTCAGAACTAGCCTACTGGGCCCATTAAAGATATAATTTTCCAACAGTACAAACAAACTGACTGCAACAAAAAAAGGTAAATGTTTTGCGAGTAAAAGCTGCAAATGGAAGCCTAATAAACTGCACTTTTCACTGCACAGGTCAGCAGTATAATTACGTTCCCCAACCTAAGCTCATAATAGAAATGTTCAATTATACCATGACCATGAACACCCAACTTCTGCCTGGCATGTTGGTCTCAGACAGAGAGGTACAGTATACGGCTGAATCCACTACTACATTACTCCCTCAGCTCAATTTCACATTCCCTGGTTAAAGATACTGTCGACACCTTCCTTTACATATGCCCAGACGAGGCCTGCATATTTACACTACCGTTCAAAAGTTTGGGGTCACTTAGAAATGTTCTTTTTTTTTTAAAGAATAGCACATTAAAATCCATTAAAATAACATCAAATTGATTAGAAATACAGTGTAGACATTGTTAATGTTGTAAATGACTATTGTAGCTGGAAACGGCAGGTTTTTTATGGAATATCTACATAGGCGTACAGAGGCCCATTATCAGCAACCATCACTCCTGTGTTCCAATGGCACGTTGTGTTAGCTAATCCAAGTTTATCATTTTAAAAGGCTAATTGATCATTAGAAAACCATTTTGCAATTATGTTATCACAGCTGAAAACTGTTGTGCTGATTAAAGAAGCAATAAAACTGGCCTTCTTCTGTAATCAAACCCACAAATGCTGATGCTCCAGATACTCAACTAGTCTAAAGAAGGCCAGTTTTATTGCTTCTTTAATAAGCACATTTTTCAGTTGTGATAACATAATTGCAAAAGGGTTTTCTAATGATCAATTAGCCTTTAAAAATGATAAACTTGGATTAGCTAACACAACGTGCCATTGGAACACAGGAGTGATGGTTGCTGATAATGGGCCTCTGTGCACCTACAGTGGGGAGAACAAGTATTTGATACACTGCAGATTTTGCAGGTTTTCCTACTTACAAAGCATGTAGAGGTCTGTAATTTTTATCATAGGTACACTTCAGCTGTGAGAGACGGAATCTAAAACAAAAATCCAGAAAATCACATTGTATGATTTTTAAATAATTAATTTGCATTTTATTGCATGACATAAGTATTTGATCACCTACCAACCAGTAAGAATTCCGGCTCTCACCGACCTGTTAGTTTTTCTTTAAGAAGCCCTCCTGTTCTCCACTCATTACCTGTATTAACTGCACCTGTTTGAACTTGTTACCTGTATAAAAGACACCTGTCCACACACTCAATCAAACAGACTCCAACCTCTCCACAATGGCCAAGACCAGAGAGCTGTGTAAGGACATCAGGGATAAAATTGTAGACCTGCACAAGGCTGGGATGGGCTACAGGACAATAGGCAAGCAGCTTGGTGAGAAGGCAACAACTGTTGGCGCAATTATTAGAAAATGGAAGAAGTTCAAGATGACGGTCAATCTCCCTCGGTCTGGGGCACCATGCAAGATCTCACCTCGTGGGGCATCAATGATCATGAGGAAGGTGAGGGATCAGGCCAGAACTACACGGCAGGACCTGGTCAATGACCTGAAGAGAGCTGGGAACACAGTCTCAAAGAAAACCATTAGTAACACACTACGCCGTCATGGATTAAAATCCTGCAGCGCACGCAAGGTCCCCCTGCTCAAGCCAGCGCATGTCCAGGCCCGTCTGAAGTTTGCCAATGACCATCTGGATGATCCAGAGGAGGAATGGGAGAAGGTCATGTGGTCTGATGAGACAAAAATAGAGCTTTTTGGTCTAAACTCCACTCGCCGTGTTTGGAGGAAGAAGAAGGATGAGTACAACCCCAAGAACACCATCCCAACCTTGAAGCATGGAGGTGGAAACATCATTCTTTGGGGATGCTTTTCTGCAAAGGGGACAGGACGACTGCACCGTATTGAGGGGAGGATGGATGGGGCCATGTATCGCGAGATCTTGGCCAACAACCTCCTTCCCTCAGTAAGAGCATTGAAGATGGTTCGTGGCTGGGTCTTCCAGCATGACAACGACCCGAAACACACAGCCAGGGCAACTAAGGAGTGGCTCCGTAAGAAGCATCTCAAGGTCCTGGAGTGGCCTAGCCAGTCTCCAGACCTGAACCCAATAGAAAATCTTTGGAGGGAGCTGAAAGTCCGTATCGCCCAGCGACAGCCCCGAAACCTGAAGGATCTGGATGGAGGAGTGGGCCAAAATCCCTGCTGCAGTGTGTGCAAACCTGGTCAAGAACTACAGGAAACGTATGATCTCTGTAATTGCAAACAAAGGTTTCTGTACCAAATATTAAGTTCTGCTTTTCTGATGTATCAAATACTTATGTCATGCAATAAAATGCAAATTAATTACTTAAAAATCATACAATGTGATTTTCTGGATTTTATTTTTAGATTCCGTCACTCACAGTTGAAGAGTACCTATGATAAAAATTACAGACTTCTACATGCTTTGTAAGTGGGAAAACCTGCAAAATCTGCAGTGTATCAAATACTTGTTCTCCCCAATGTAGATATTCCATAAAAAATCTGCCATTTTCAGCTACATTAGTCATTTACAACATTAACAAAAAATTTGCTTTTCTTTCAAAAACAAGGACATTTCGAAGTGACCCCAAACTTTTGAACGGTAGTGTATAAAGATAATAATTATATTTGTCATAATATTTTCAATTAATTTCTCTGAGGGTGATGTGATGTTTCATTTTGGATTATTGACAATGTGCACTGGAGGTTGAAGTTGAGTGGAGGGAGTTTAAATATATTACCGCAAGAAGACATTCAGAGGGGTGTAAAAATGAAATCGTGCACACCGATTAGCATAAGGAGGTGCAGTCAAAAACACACATGCATCCACAAGCATGAATGCACACTCAAAACTACTATTTTAACCAAACTGAAAATATCAGAGCAAAACACTGCCAGGTTTGCAGCATGGATGAACCCAACCTAACATGTTTGTTTCTACATTAGAAAATTGCTGAGTGCATCTATGTAATCATTTGGAGTATCATCACATTACATTAACTAAAACATTTACATCAATTTACCTAAATACAGTATATTGCCAGTAATCCATGATACAGAACTGACCTAATATTCTCCAGTTCAGACGGGTATAGGTAAATAACGTGGAAGCAGCGCTTTGTGGAGTTGCACAGAACAGAAGCCCTGCGTGGCAGGAAATGGGCTCTGGCAGGGTGACGCAAGGCTGCTCTCTGATGAGTAATAAGCTCTGGTTTGGTTATTTACCCGAATGAAGAGAGATGATTGGCTCTGGGACTGACGATGCTGTGCTTGACTAACCATTACTGATTAGCTTAATGTGAGTGTGTTTCTCTGCAGTGCCGATAAGCTGGACACCTCAACTTTATTGTAATCCAACATAGTGAAAGACTGGATGCCCCAGTTTCACCAGACAGTGGGGTTGGAGCTGGGGAACTCGGCTGATACAGTAGGTATTTTCATGAGATTATGAATCATTCTTTCAGCGTGTGATCTCTTGGCCTAATGAGGGGGTAAATGTATCATCATTCCCATCATTCCTTGCTCAGCGCCCGCCAGACACGTCTATGTCTCCCATCCATTCATTGTGTACCCTAGTTTCTGCCAGCTCCTCCCCAGCTTACACTCCCAGCTGATCACTATCAGGAAACAAATGAGAGAGAATAGAAAGTGAAGCAGATCATCAAAGGTCTGTGTGTGTAATTTCTACTTTCTTCTGGCGAGCGAAGCTCTATAAAACAAATAAATTGAAATGTAAAGTTGTGTATCGTCTGCGTAGCAGTGAGAATCACCGCTGTGCTTTCTGATAATGCTGCCAAGAGGTAACATATATAAACTGAACAGTACCAGACCCTAAATCGAACATTGTGGAACGCCACATGTGATATGCATTTTCTATGATTTATCTTCACCAAGGGTAACAAACTCTTGACCGGTTAAATAGGTCCTAAACCAATTTAGAACTGGACTGGACATGCCAACCCACCTCTCCAGTCTGTCCAGAAGGACATCATGGTCAACAGTGTTGAATGCAGCACTTAAATCCAAGAGTACAAGGACAGAGAGCAGTTTGACATCTGTGTTAGCTCTAAGATCATTTAACACTTCAACTAAGGCTGTTTCTGTGCTGTGGTGGGCACGAAAACCATATTGGATTTTTTTTTTTTTTTTTAAATACAGTTGCCACCTAAAAAAATCATATAGCTGTTTGAACACCAATTTCTCCAGAATTGTGCTTAAGAATGGAGATTGGCCGAAAATTGCTAAGAGCTGAAGAATTTAGATGACTTTTCTTCAGAAGGGATTTCACCCTAGCAGTTTTTAGTGCAGTGGAAAAAGTATCTGTGAACAGGGAGTGATTAACAATAGCTTGCACTTCTTCATGTAATTAAACATTGTTTTGAAGAAGGTGGTGGGGATAGGATCGGGAAGGCAGGTAGAAGGCTTAAGTTGTGATATCACTTTCCTGAGCATGTCTGTGTCAACCAGGGAAAATAAATCCATAGTGCCTTTGCGTGGTAGGCTAGGGCACATACCAACATTTCTCATCAGGTCTTGCTTGACTGATACCCAGCCTAATGTTATATTATATCTTATATCTGAAATATGTGCAAACTCATCACATTTAGATGTGGAGGAAAGTTCACATAGGTTTGCGGGGATTTATCAGGCCATCAATGGTCGAGAAGAACACGCTCAAATTATTCTGATTAATAGGGATCAAGTTAGAAAAATGAACCTGTCTGGCATTTCTAATTGCCTTGTTATACAGTACCAGTCAAAAGTTTGGACCTACTCATTCAAGGGTTTTTCTTTATCTTTACTATTTTCTACATTGTAGAATAATAGTGAAGACATGAAAACTATGAAATAACACATATGGAATCATGTAGTAACCAAAAAAAGTGTTAAACAAATCAAAATATATTTTATATTTGAGATTCTTCAAAGTAGCCACCCTTTGCCTTGATGACACATTTGCACACTTGGCATTCTCTCAACCAGCTTCATGAGACCATTGATGGCCTGATAAATCCCCGCAAACCTATCTGAACTTTCCTCCACATCTAAATGTGATGAATGCTAATCTGTAATTTATCTCACCACTATGGTCTATTTATTGTCTTACCTTCCTAACCTTGCTGCATTTTGCACTACATTTGCACTCTGTATATAGATTTTCTATTGTGTTATTGACTGTACGTTTGTTTACTGTCTAACTCTGTGTTGTTGTTTTTGTCGCACTGCTTTGCTTTGCCTTGGCCAGGTCGCAGTTGTAAATGAGAACTTGTTCTCAACTGACCTACCTGGTTAAATAAAGGTGGAAAAAAAAAAAAGAGTGTCAGGCTCTGATCATAGGGCTCCCTCTAGTTTTCTATGGTCAGAGCCTGACAGGTCTATTATATGTGATTCTATGTTTGATTTTGTTTTGGTCCCCAATTAGAGGCAGCTGCTAGTCATTGTCTCTAATTGGGGGCCATATTTATGTTCATGTTTTCCACCTGTGCTTGGTGGTTCATTGTCATTGATGTGTGGAGTGTTTGTGCCTGCACTCTAGTTACTTGTAAGTACTATATCTTGTTTTTGCATTAAGTTCGCTATTAAAATATGTCAAACTACAACTGTGCTGCGCCTTGGTCTGCCTACACACCGCCTCGTGACAGTGAGGTAGTCACCTGGAATGCATTTCAATTATCAGGTGTGCCTTGTTAGAAGTTAATTTGTGGAATTTATTTTCTTCTTAATGCGTTTGAGCCAATCAGTTGTGTTGTGACAAGGTAAGGGTGGTATACAGAAGAGAGCCCTATTTGGTAAAAGTAGTCCATATTTTGGGCTCCCGAGTGGCGTAGCAATCTAAGGCACTGCATCTCAGTGCTAGAGGTGTCACTACAGACCCTGGTTCAATTCCAGGCTGTATCACAACTGGCTGTGATTGGGAGTCCCATTGGGCAGTGCACAATTGGTCCAGGTTTGGCCAGTGTAGGCCGTCGTTGTAAATAAGAATCTGTTCTTAACTGACTTGCCTAGTTAAATAAAGGTTGGATTAATAAAAATATTATGGCATGAACAGCTCAAATGAGCAAAAGTCCATTGTTACTTTAAGACAGGGGTCACCAACCTTTGAGTCAAAATGCAAACAGATCTACTGCTCTTTTTTATATATATTTTTAACGTGACTTAAACTTAAGCATATAAAAAAAAAAAAAATACTGTAGCAAAGAGATTTGTGCAATAAGCTATAGACCCAATACATATTGGCTTTGCTTGAATTGCCCTGCCAATGCATTGTTTGGGCCATTTAAAAAATATATATATTTAACACTGAGGTAGGCTTTACCGGTAATAGATCAGTTGTTGTGTTATTTGTTAAGGAACAGCAGAGCGACTATACATTGAAATTATTTGCTAATTATTTGTATTTTACGGGGCTGATGGTGCCTGCATCTGGTCAGACTCTGCAGAGGGAAAGAGCAGCAGACTGAGGGTCTGACTCAACATCCCTCCGCTCCAATTCCTCCACTGACACTGACCGAAAAGGGACAGTCTTCAAGCTGATGGCAACATTAGTCGCACCGCATTATCTGTGCCTCATGCACAAATTCATGTTACTCCTATGAACAGAGAAAGTGAAATATTCCTATAAAAAAGACCCAATTGCTAAACTGACCTACTCATTAATTACTGCTGTAGCGCTGAATGGAAATAGGAAGAACATGCATTTGTTGAATACAAAGTGCTGAGTAAGAACTTAAACATGAACTCACTCATACAAACAGCAGCTCTTTGCTGTATTCGTTGACAGTCTCTAGTCTTGTTTTTAAACGTTTTGAAAGCCCCTTGGTAATAACCAGGTTCAGAGTATGGCTGCAGTTATGGGTGGGACCAGTAACATGTTTGATAGTCCATAGAGCTCAAGATTCATAAATTAAATGGTGTTTGAGTCAGACTCTTTGTCAATATTAAAATTGCCCAACACAATGATTCTATCATAGTTCTCAAGGACAATAGAAAATAGATCAGTAAAGAAAGTGGGACAGTGCTTTGGTGGCCTATACAGGGTTATGGCCAGCACTGGTGGCTGACATTTAAACAGTATAGCATTATGTTCAAAAGACCCAAAGTCGCCAAACAAAATGTCCTTACAACAGAGCATTAGTAAAAATAGAAGCTGTCCCACCACCCGTTTTCCCTTTTCTGATGATAGCCATGTTTCAGTGAGAAACATGCTATCAACTTTGCGCTCGATAATGAGGTCATTCACAAGAAAAGTTTTACTTGTGATTGCTCAAACATTTAAAAGAGTGGGCTACTCTGCCTCGAGGTAACCAATGGAATAACAACCACATTATTAACGTTACAACCACGTTTTCTGACAGTCTCCAATCTATCAGAATGGTAGGAGAGAAGTTTGTATAAACTAAGTAGAAGACAGAGTTAAAGGAACATACATTTATGTTCCTTTAACGATTTAATTAAAACGATTTCATAAAAACAGAGTGTAGACAGTACACTGTTCTGTTGCGCCCTTTGATGACGTCTGTTGCGTGATGATGTCTGTTGGCATCCAGTGTGAGAACATCCAAAAGAGTCCGTCATGGAAACCAGCCCTAGTCACTAGCTTAGGGTCGGCCTCTTTTTTTTTTTTTTTTTTTGTATCACTTTTTCTCCACAATTGGTAGTTACAGTCTTGTCCCATCGCTGCAACTCCACTACGGACTCAGGAGAGGCGAAGGTCGAGATTCATGCGTCCTCCGAAACACAACCCTGCCAAGCTGCATTGCTTCTTGACACACTGCTCGCTTAACCGGGAAGCCAGCCGCACCAATGTGTCGGAGGAAACACCTTCCAACTGGCGACCGAAGTCAGCTTGCAGGCGCTCAGCCAGCAACAAGGAGTCGCTAGAGCGCGATTGGACAAGGAAATCCTGGCCAGCCAAACCCTCCCCTAACCCGGACGATGCTGGGCCAATTGTGCGCCCCCTCATGGGTCCCCTGGTCATGGCTGGCTGTGACAGCCTGGGATCAAACCCGGAGCTGTAGTGACGCCTCAAGCACTGCAATGCAGTGTCTTAGATCGCTGCGCCACTCGGGAGGCCTAGGGTCGGCTTTTGAAGACTACTAATCGTCACTTGATTTGCCTCCACCTGTGTGGGCTTAATAAGGCTTGGCATAGCACCCGCCCCTGACTCGGTTGGTTCTGCCACCTGGAGATAGTGTGGAAGTGTATCCTGGTAGTGTGGTGCCTGACTATGTGCCAATACTAAACTACCCCCCCCATATCATAACACACATGTTCAGTAAATATTGGGTTTCGGTCGTAATATCACAGTTGCTATAATATTCCGTAATTTAATAATTTGAGGGTTCCCCTGTTAGCATACTGTACTTGAATGTCACATTCTTGTTAATTTGAATAATCATAGCCATTCAATCGCTTCACACTGACTGTGAAAGTATCATGCAGTATGTATTTTGGTAAATTATGTACCAGCGCATTTTTTTTTAAATCTGATATTCTCTTTGGCTGCGATAGTTGTATAAACCATCTGGCCTGTGAAAATGGGAACTAAAATAAACTAGAGGAGATGAAAGAGAGCTGTCAAATACGGTGCCTTCGGAAATTATTCAGACCCCTTGACTTTTTCCACATTTTGTTACGTTACAGCTATATTCAAAAATGTATTAAATAAAAACGTTCCCTCAGCAATCTACACACAATATCCCATAATGACAAAGCGGAAAAAGGTTTAGAAATTTTTGCTAAATTATATAAAAAAATAAACATACCTTTTATATAAGTATTCAGACCCTTTGCTATGAGACTCGAAATTGAGCTCAGGTGCATCCTGTTTCCATTGATTATCCTTGAGATGTTTTAACAACTTGATTGGAGTCCACCTGTGGTAAATTCAATTGATTGGACATGATTTGTAAAGGCACACACCTGTCTATATAACATCCCACAGTTGACAGTGCATGTCAGAGCAAAAACCAAGCCATGAGGTGGAAGGAATTGTCCGTAGAGCTCCGAGACAGGATTGTGTCGAGGCACAGATTTGGGGAAGGGTACCCAAAAATGTCTGCAGCATTGAAGATCCCCAAGAACACAGTGGCCTCCATCATTCATAAATTGAAGAAGTTTGGAACCACTAAGAATTTTTCTAGAGCTGGCTGCCCGGCCAAACTGAGCAATCAGGGGAGAAGGGCCATGGTCAGGGAGGTGACCAAGAACCCGATGGTCACTCTGACAGTGCTCTAAAGTTCCTCTGTGGACAACCACCATTCAGGCCTTTATGGTAGAGTGGCCAGACAGAATCCGCCACTCAGTAAAAGGCACATGACAGCCCGCTTGGAGTTTGCCAAAAGGCACCTAAAGACTCTCAGACCATGAGAAACAAGATTATCTGGTCTGATGAAACCAAGATTGAATTATTTTGCCTGAATGCCAAGCGTCTCATCTGGAGGAAACCTTGCACCATCCCTATGGTGAAGCATGGTGCTGGCAGCATCATGTGGGGATGTTTTTCAGCAGCAGCGACTGGGAGACTAGTCAGGTTTGAGGGAAAGATGAATGGAGCAAAGTACAGAGAGATCCTTGACGAAAACCTGCTCAGGACCTCAGATTGGGGTGAAGGTTCACCTTCCAACAGGACAACGACCCTAAGCACACAGACAAGACAACGCAGGAGTGGCTTTGGGACAAGTCTCTGAATGTCCTTAAGTGGCCCAGCCATAGCCCGGACTTGAACCTGATCGAACATCTCTGGAGAGACCTGAAAAGAGCTGTGCAGCAACGCTCCCCATCCAACCTGACAAAGCTTGAGAGGATCTGCAGAAAAGAATGTGAGAAACTCCCCAAATACAGGTGTGCCAAGCTTGAAGCGTCATACCCAAGAAGACTCGATGCTGTAATCACTGCAAAAGGTGCTTCAACAAAGTACTGAGTAAAGGGTACTTATGTAAAATTGATATTTCAGTTTATTTTGTATAAATTATCAAACATGTCTAAAAACCTGTTTTTGCTTTGTCATTATGTGGTATTGTGTGTAGATTGATGAGTGGGAAACACGATTTTAGAATAAGGCTGTAACGTAACAAAATGTGGAAAAAGTCAAGGGGTCTGAATAATTTCTGAAGGCACTGTATAAGACCGGAGGTAGGCACTCACCTTACTGCGAGAGCCAAAATGCCCACACACTGCAGCTTCTGTGGACATGAAACCATTAACAGCACAGAAACTATGCTAAGGTTGCCAGAGAATGCTTAGAGGTAACCCATCACACATTGTTGAGGCCATCAGTGTTTAGGACCTATGATTACATGCATCTGAACCTAAGCTGACGAGGTGGAGCAGGCAATTTACCTCCTCTCTCAGAGCCACAGGAGTTTGCGGACATGTGTTTCTCACCCATTAATAATTCATGGGAAGATTTGTCAGTCCTTATGGGAGTGTGATGAGACACAGAGGATCCATTATATTGACTTGATACTCTAGTGGCCGCACTAACAATGAAAATACATTTCTTAAAAGAAATGTTAGGCAGTCGGGAGGAGGCAAGATCAGTTGGGACCATTCTAGCCAATGAGGGCACAACGGTTTCCCCAAGTTACCACAGCCACAAAGTAAAAATGGCTATATCATAAAAATGTATGAAAACAAACATTTGCTTTTTGGTTAGGGTTAGGCATAATGTTAGCAGTGTGGTTAGCGTTAGGTCTAAAATCACATTTTAAGAATAGAAAGTGCAGAAATAGGCAGGGTTTAAGACTTTGTGGCTGTGGTAACTAAGGATGACCAGGCACAACACAAGTTGCCACGATGTCATATGTCCTACTTATAGCAGTACACCTCTAACAACCTACTCATTATGAAACTTCTATTCGAGCAAATAAGCAAATTCGACACTCATTGACCATACAAAAACTCCTCGCTTCGTGAGCGAAACAAATATGAGGAAAACGCCACCGGCTGGAGAAAACAGATTTTGGACCCAGTTGTGCCTCTCGCTTCACCTCTTCCTCTCCGGATGAGAGCAGGCTTGGCAGGGTGAGAGAAACAGTAGGAGAGGGGGGTGGGGTCAGAGACAGGTCAGGAATGAAAGGGGATGAGGTGGTGGTGGAGGTCTCTGGTCCTCTGAGGGCCCGTCCATCCATCACAGGAAGTCAACTCATGGAGAAACAGCTTGGATTTCACACCTCACGGTCGCTGGAGGGTCTTCTCACTGAGGGGAGAGGAGAGAAAAGGAGTCCTGACCTTATCTAGATAGTGTAACCATTTAGTCTGCTGAACAGGTCAGAGCATAGACAAGGGTAGACAATCTATTTCCACTTGACTGGGTACAGTAATGGATTTTTTTTCACACTTTTTCTCTCTCTCTCCTTATACAGTATAATCCTCAGAGAAAGGGTCATAGTTTATCTGCTGTGATTGGGACTTAATTATTGCCATTGCATGTGCTGGCTCATTACTGATTACTGTGATTATTTTTACTGTGCTTCCTTAGTACTCCTGGTGCCTTTAGCAAAGAAAGTAATGATTATGATTGACAGTACCTTCTGTTCAAGGACGGCTAAAGACCTTAGTGTACTTGCAGGTGTAGCTCCCCAATGGTGTGTGTGCACCTTGAGGTAGCTAGTGGGATGGAGAGGAATCATCCCCTCATGTCTCAAGCTGACCACCATCATTCCTGTTCCAAAGAATTCTAAAGGTACCTGCCACAATGACTACTGCCCTGTAGCACTCACATCTGTAATCATGAAGTCCTTTGAAAGGCTGGTCATGGCACACATCAACTCCATCATTCCAGGCACCCTAGACCCACTCCAATTCGCATACCGCCCCAACAGATCTACAGAGGAGGATCTCAATCACACTCCACACTGCCCTCTCCCACCTGGACAAGAGGAATACCTATGTGAGTATGCTGTTTATTGACTACAGCTCAGCGTTCAACACCATTGTCCCCTCCAAGCTCATCACCAAGCGCAGGACCCTGGGACTGAACCCCTCCCTCTGCAACTGGATCCTGGACTTCCTGACAGGCCAAACCCAAGTGGTGAGGGTAAGCAAGAACACCTCCGCCACGCTGACCCTCAACACAGAGTCCTCCCAAGGGTGTATGCTTAGCCCCCTCCTGTACTCCCTGTTTACCCATGCATGACTCCAACTCCATCAAGTTTGCCGACAACACAACGTTGGTAGGCATGATCACCAACAGCGATGAGACAACTTATAGGGAGGAGGTCAGAGACCTGGCAGTGTGGTGCCAGGACAACAACTTCTCCCTCAACGTCAGCAAGACCAAGGAGCTGATCGTGTACTAGGAAACATGGGGCAGCAGCAGAGAGGACCAAGAGCTTAATGTTCCTCGGTGTCCACATCACTGACGACTTAACATGGTCCTCTCACACCAGCACAGTCGTGAAGAAGGAGGCTGAAACGATATGGCATGGCCCCTCAGATCCTCAGTATTTTACAGCTGCACCATCGAGAGCACACTGACTGGTAGTATCACTGTCTGGTATGGCAACTGCAGCAACCTCGACAGGAGGGCCCTACAGAGCGTGGTGCGGACAGCGCAGCACATCAATGGGGGTGAGCTCCCAGTCATCAAGGATGTACATGCCAGGCGGTGTCTGAGAAAGGCTCCAGCCACCCAACAGACTCCTAAAAAGCTTCTATCCCCTGGCCATAAGACTGTTAAATGGCTAACAACTCCTGCTTTCCCTCTCCCACAGACTATCAACAATGATTCTATGCCGATCCACAGGTCACTCGGACACACACTTTCACTGTCACTGTCACTCTTACTCACACACACACACACACACACCCTCACACCCACACCCACACACCCCCTCACACCTACGCTGCTGAGAAAATTATTGATTAGCTGTATTACTACCATGCTACCTGCTGCTAAAATTATTATTGATTATATCTACCATTATGCCGTTGTTCACATATATACAGTATATTACCATAAGTATTTATATATTCCTGCTACCAGTCACTTTTCAGCCCTGTTTACATGTATATCTGTCTATTACGCCTACACTGACACTCTTGCACACTCATACTAACACACTAACACCCACACACATAAACTCACACTAACACTCACACACTCACACACTAACACACACACTAACACTCACATTCATACATACTAACACCCACGCACTAACACTCACATACACGCACTAACACACAAACACCCACACATCAACTCACATACACATACTCACCACCAGCACCACGTATACTGCTTGTTTTTATTATTATTATTATTATTATTATTATTATTATTATTATTATTATTAATCCAGCTACCAGTAACTTTCTCCTAAACCCTGCCTGTATGTACATATCTACCTCACCTACTCCAGTATCCCTGCATTGTACATTTGGTACTGGCCCTCACCCTGTATATAGCTTACATTCTCCAGATGTTTTTACTTCCTCTCTTAAACAACATATTTCACTGCACCTATCTATTTTATATATACTGTATACAGTGGGGAGAACAAGTATTTGATACACTGCCAATTCTGCAGGTTTTCCTACTTACAAAGCATGTAGAGGTCTGTAATTTTTATCATAGGCACACTTCAACTGTGAGAGACGGAATCTAAAACAAAAATCCAGAAAATCACATTGCATGATTTTTAAATAATTAATTTGCATTTTATTGCATGACATAAGTATTTGATCACCTACCAACCAATAAGAATTCTGGCTCTCACAGACCTGTTAGTTTTTCTTTAAGAAGCCCTCCTGTTCTCCACTCATTACCTGTATTAACTGCACCTGTTTGAACTCGTTACCTGTATAAAAGACACCTGTCCACACACTCAATCAAACAGACTCCAACCTCTCCACAATGGCCAAGACCAAAGAGCTGTGTAAGGACATCAGGGATAAAATTGTAGACCTGCACAAGGCTGGGATGGGCTACAGGACAATAGGCAAGCAGCTTGGTGAGAAGGCAACAACTGTTGGCGCAATTATTAGAAAATGGAAGAAGTTCAAGATGACGGTCAATCTCCCTCGGTCTGGGGCACCATGCAAGATCTCACCTCGTGGGGCATCAATGATCATGAGGAAGGTGAGGGATCAGCCCAGAACTACACGGCAGGACCTGGTCAATGACCTGAAGAGAGCTGGGACCACAGTCTCAAAGAAAACCATTACTAACACACTACGCCGTCATGGATTAAAATCCTGCAGCGCACGCAAGGTCCCCCTGCTCAAGCCAGCGCATGTCCAGGCCCGTCTGAAGTTTGCCAATGACCATCTGGATGATCCAGAGGAGGAATGGGAGAAGGTCATGTGGTCTGATGAGACAGAAGCTTTTTGGTCTAAACTCCACTCCACTCACTTTGGAGGAAGAAGAAAGATGAGTACAACCCCAAGAACAACATCCCAACCGTGAAGCATGGAGGTGGAAACATCATTCTTTGGGGATGCTTTTCTGCAAAGGGGCCAGGACGACTGCACCGTATTGAGGGGAGGATGGATGGGGCCATGTATCACGAGATCTTGGCCAACAACCTCCTTCCCTCAGTAAGAGCATTGAAGATGGGTTGTGGCTGGGTCTTCCAGCATGACAACGACCCGAAACACACAGCCAGGGCAACTAAGGAGTGGCTCCGTAAGAAGCATCTCAAGGTCCTGGAGTGGCCTAGCCAGTCTCCAGACCTGAACCCAATAGAAAATCTTTGCAGGGAGCTGAAAGTCCGTATTGCCCAGCGAAAAATCATACAATGTGATTTTCTGGATTTTTTTTTTAGATTCCGTCACTCACAGTTGAAGAGTACCTATGATAAATAATAATAATTACAGACTTCTACATGCTTTGTAAGTAGGAAAACCTGCAAAATCGGCAGTGTATCAAATACTTGTTCTCCCCACTGTATATACAATATATGCACACTGAACAAAAATATAAACGCAACATGCACATTTTAGTGAGTTACAGTTCATGAAAGGAAATCAGTCAATTGAAATAAATAAATTAGGTCCTAATCTATGGATTTCACATGACTGGGAATACAGATATGCATCTGTTGGTAACAGATACAGAACTTTAAAAAAAGGTAGGGGCGTGGATCAGAAAACCTGTTGTACACATCGATACAGAACATCCCAAACATGCTCAATGGGTGACAAGTCTGGCCATGGAAGAACTGGGACATTTTCAGCTTTCAGGAATTGAGTACAGATCCTTGCGACATGGGGCCTGAAACATGAGATGATGGCGGTGGATGAATGGCACGACAATGGGCCTCAGGATCTCGTCACGGTATCTCTGTGCACTCCAACTGCCATCGATAAAATTAAATTGTTTAGCTTATGCCTGCCCATTCCATAACCCCACCGTCACCATGGGGCACTTTGTTCACAATGTTGACATCAGCAAACCACTTGCCCACACAACGCCTTACACGTGGTCTGCGGTTGTGAAGGCGGTTTGGCCAAATTCTCTAAAATCATGTTAATGACTTTGCACACTCTTGCAATTCTCTCAACCATTTTCACCTGGAATGCTTTTCCAACAGTTTTGAAGGAGTTCCCACATATGCTGAGCACTTGCTTTCCTTCACTCTGCAGTCCGACTCATCCCAAACCATCTTAATTTGGTTGATGTCGGGGATTGTATAGGCCAGGTCATCTGATGCAGCACTCCATCACTCTCCTTCTTGGTAAAATAGCCCTTACACAGCCTGGAGGTGTGTTGGGTCATTGTCCTGTTGAAAAACAAATGCTAGTCCCACTAAGCCCAAACCAGATGGGATGGCGTATCGCTGCAGAATGCTGTGGTAGCCATGCTGGTTAAGTGTGTCTTGAATTCTAAATAAATCACAGACAGTGTCAACAGCAAAGCACCCCCACACCATAACTCCTCCTCCTCCATGCTTTACGGTGGTAAATACACAAGTGGAGATCATCCGTTCACCCACACCGCGTCTCACAAAGACACAGCGGTTGGAATCAAAAATCTCCAATTTGAACTCCAGACCAAAGGACACATTTTCACCGATCTAATGTCCATTGCTCGTGTTTCTTGGCCTAAGCAAGTCTCTTCTTCTTATTGGTGTCCTTTAGTAGTGGTTTCTTTGCAGCAATTCGACCACGAATGCCTGATTAACACAGTCTCCTCTGAACAGTTGATGTTGAGATGTGTCTAACTTGAACTCTGTGAAGCATTTATTTGGGCTGCAATCTGAGGCTGGTAACTAATGAGCTTATCCTCTGCAGCAGAGGTATTTCTGGGTCTTCCATTCCTGTGGCGGTCCTCATGAAGCTGGTTAAGAGAATGCCATGAGTGTGAAAAGCTGTCATCAAGGCAAAGGGTGGCTACTTTGAAGAATCTGTTGTAATGTAAAAAAGTACAAATAAAGAAAAACCCTTGAATGAGTAATATTCCAAACTTTTGGCCCCCAGTGTATACATATATGGTATTGTATTTTGGTATTGAATAATGCACTGCTGGGAAGGGCTTGCAAGCATTTCACTGTACTTGAGCATGTGAGAAATATAGCTTGAAACCTGAAACTTGGAACTCATACTATATCATACAACACACATGGGAGTAATTAGCCAGTTTTGGCACGGAGATGTGTGTATTGATTCAAAGCGAAAATACCTTAGTGGATCCTCTGGGACTAGATAGAAACTATTGAGGTTTTGCTGTGCTTCACTGTACACAGAATAAGAGATTTTAAGTGTTCTCCTTTCATTTAGAACAAACAGACTCGGCACTCTCATGTGCTCGCTCTCCCACCAGCTGATCAGACACGGATGGAAGGAGCGAGGTAGATCTGCACACAGGTGCTCCTGCCTACAGCAGAGGGATAGAGAGATGATAAAAGACACCGATGCTGACAGCCAAATGTGTATTAGACACACAGGCAAGACACACTCCAGGCCTCCACACTAAACTTCCCCACAGCTTCAGTCTTGTCAGCTTCATTGTTACCCAGGATCCCTTGAGTGTTGTCAGTCTGACAGGATAACAACTTGGTCTCTACTCTCTCCATCACTCTGCTCAGTCCTCTATCACCTCTCCTCCTATCACACTGATAGGCAGGGAGTTCTTCTTCGAATCAAAGAGATCCGCTTTAAAAGTTACAACTATTCTGATAGGGTCACAAGAGAGAAAGGTCAGATGCTAAAGTAAACAAAGAAGCTAACAGCGATTATTCAGCACCACTGATGCAGACAGCAACGGAATCAGAATGTCAGAGTTTCAGCGCCACTGAACAGTGGGCAGCTCTCGGCTCGGGCGTCTGAAGTTCATGATCACGAGAAAGTGGACAGCGATCGCCTACAGGAAATAAGTGGACCTGGGTAGTAGGCCTAACCAGAAGGTAACCTGGGAGGGGAAGGGTAGGCCATGTGACTTTCTCAAACCAAACTTTATAATCGAATTAAAGGGTATAAAATAAACCCCTCCATTGTTTCTTAGAATCTGCACTATAGCTACTATTCTTGCACAGGTTAACAGGTTTCAAGTCAAGAAAATCATGAAAAACAATTACAAGGAATTCGCGATTAACTTATTACTAGATTAAGATATATTACTACACAGTATCATGATTCAGGAGATGTTCACAGATATGAGACAGATTCATTAGTGTCAGCTGGCATAAGAAGCTAATCCACTGGATCTATTTTGAGTCCCTGTGTTATCCTTATCAGTGGTTCTACATGCTGCATTATGTCATTTATGAACAAAGAGACTCCACCTCTTAGTCAACAGTTCTCTCTCACTGATGTAAAACTAAATCAATGTGAGTACAGCAACCGTAACTGGCAGAGGTGTTACAAGCTCAAAAGGAAAATGAAGTCCTGGGGGATTATTCTGCAAGCACTGGCTCCCACTTCGAACAACAGCAGCAAAACCAGAACAAGAGGAGGTGGAGACGTAGTGCCAGAGGTGAGAGAGAGAGAGATTGGGGAGGGGGAGGGGGGATAACAGTGTGCTCTCACTCAGTCATTTTAAGAAGCAGTTCTATTGCCTCACAAGGATAAAACAAAAGATGAAATGATTATACTTGTCATGCTTTGATTATGTCTTGATTGGCTGCACTTTGTACTACTGCTACATGCATTGATTAACAAGAGCCTCTTGGTTGATGGCTGTTGGCTCATGAATCAAATTCTAACCACACAAACAATTCATTATTTTCAACATTTCTGCAATCTGATACAAAAGTGACATTGTAGGGTTGATTCCAATTAAGACATAATTTCTAATTTCAACTTGACAGTGACTAAATCTTTTGTCATATATCCCACTTAAGAACAGTGTTAAGTAGGTTACTAGGGTTGAGCAGCTTTCTGGGCAGCAGGTAGCCTAGCCTAGCGGTTAGAGCATTTAGCCAGTAACCGAAAGGTCGCTGGTTTGAATACCCGAGCCGACAAAGTGAAAGATCTGTCAGTTGTGCCCTTGAGCAAGGCACTTAACCCTAATTTGCTTGAAGGACACTGTACTACTATGGTGACCCTGTAAAACAACACATTGCACAGCACCTATCCTGTATATTAAAAATACAAAATCTATTTCTCTTTTACTTTAGAAATGTAATCTCTTACAGTTACCTATCAAAAATTGTAATCAGTAATGTAATTGGATTACTTTCCATTTAAGAGACATTAGAAGATAAAACAACAGCCCTATCACACACACAAACAAACACTTGCACACACACACGCATTAACACAACTTCTGTCTGTCAGCTCCATCCAAAATGGACCAGTGAGTTCATTGCTAAGAGCAGCCTGCCATTACCCAAAAACCTGCCTGCTGATGGAAAAACACCATGATGAACAGTAATGGCCATGTATTACAGTGGTCATATAAGCATGCCATAGCCCATCTGTTTGATGGCATGAATAACGTGGAGCAGGCCACAGTGACAGATGAAGGTCAAATATGAGTACATAACGGCTCTGTTTCTCTATCCTCCAACATCATATTCTCAGAATGGAACTCTGGAGATGGGTGACACTGATCTCTTCTCCTAGCAACTGAGCTACAGTTAAAACCTTGTTGTGCCTGATGACATCCATCATACAGCCCTCTACTGATGGCTCCTTTTGTCTGACCTTCTATGCCGTATCTGGACTCATTGTGCTTTAAATGTGCCCTTCTGAAGATGAACAGATTTGACAATATAGCTGGGGTTTATTCAAGGAATCGAAGTTATCTGCTGAGAAATCATCACTTGTTAATGGAGGGGTCATATTGACAAGAACTAATGATGGAGTCCTTTTCAATGTTATTGAGTTCACACTTTACCTCCAGTTGCCTTTGTGCAGTTCAGTTGAAACTTTGACAACCAGAATGTAATGACTCCGATATACCTTTTAATTGCAGATATGAAACAGTAAGTGAATTGTAATGAAATTGTAAGTACAGAGGCCGAACTCTGTTTCATACTAGTGTATAACTGCAATTCCTTTGTAACATGGTACCAGTACAAGTCAATGTAAAGTGGGTCTGGTTATTGGTTGACTTACAGTTTTAACAACTGCAATGGGTGTTAAATGTAATTCACCAGCAGTTATTCATAAAATATAGTAAGTCTGTAGATTAGACACATAGAGAAACATTTTACTTTTGTCTTTATCTATTTCAATCACAAAGCAGACAGAGCTCATTTTCAACATTCAATGCATGATGACATCCAACAGTTTGATTTCCTCTATCTCTTCCTGAAATTCTCTCTGTTTGCCGCAGAGACCTTCATTATTTTTCAATAATTGTTGCTCTCCACAAAACAGATTGGTGAGGGAGGCTGTTTCAACCCTTCCCAATGAAATTACATGAATGAGGTGCAAATGAGCTCTGTCATTATGCCATCACTGAAAATATAATAGCTTCCATAAAGGCACATACCGGAATAAATCCTCAAGATGCTGCTTTATATGAATATTAAAATGGCCTGACCCTGCTGCAGTTAGTCCTGACAACAGGGGATGACATCAGGTATATAAAATATCAGATGCTGAAGTTGTTTACTACTGTCTGGTTCTGTGAGTTCAGTTGGGAGATGAATAGTTTTTAGTTTATTTGGTTGCATTTCAACCTGTGAATTTGCACAGTGATTTTATCAATGGTGGTTGAAATATAACTTCCTGTAAACAGTGAGGACACAGTAATTCTCTGCCGGTAGAGGCGCTTAATAGTACCTCATTATCGGCTTTGGCAGGACTGCCGAGCCCGGAGACTAAAAGTTGTGGCTGTGCGCATTATAGTGATTCTACTTCTGATCTTTCCTTGTGGTCTTGAGAACATTAGATAAACCACACTGTAACTGTGACTCACTTTCAACTCCAAGCTCAAAGCTGACAGGGGACTTTAATGTTCAATCAGCCATCAACGGACACAGGTGTGTGTGTGTGTGTGTGTGTGTGTGTGTGTGTGTGTGTGTGTGTGTGTGTTTTATTAATCCATCATAGAAATAACATTTCAAAGTCTCAAACATTTGCCTCAACAAATGTCAGACAATATTATCCTACAACAGTCTATCGAAATCAATCAGTTTTTACTGAGAACAAATGCCACACTTTAATCTTACACGCACCTAGAGCTATGTTCTAATGTAGTGATATGTTAAGTTACAGTTTGTCTGAGTTCATGATTTGATTTCAATCTTACCGTTCGCAGATCGAAAATGTGATAAAGGTGTTTAAGGAAGGATGTCGGTTTTCTTAGAATATAATTGATTTGTGGGGTTATTGACATCAGAGGCTATGTAGTGATGGGGGGGATCAGGTATTATGAATCTGGCAGGTACTGTATACTTCATAGCTAGGGCCGCCATCGTGTCAAAGCTACAGAATAGGACCATAACAATAAGAATTTGAGTGGCATGGATTTGAGGAGCTGCACATTTGCAGGTTTCCCCTGAACCATACCATACTGTGTGGTCATATGAGAAACTCTTATCCTCTTCCATATGACCTATACCATTTGGGAGTTTAACCCTCATCCATTATTAATGGTAATGACACATATTTAAATAGGTTTTTCTCACATTATTCCCTGTTCGAATGCTCCCATTAATCTACTTGGGGAAATGTAGGTTTAATTGACACTATTGACCATGAGTAAAGCAATTAGCATCAGTTGTTAATTAAAATGGACAGAGTTTGTAAAGGCCTCATTCTTCACACCAGCATAGGGGTTTAAGGATCTGCTTTCAGAAACAATACACCCACGTAACCTTTACTTAACATTTTCGTAATAAAATGTACTTTCAAGCCATTTCAACAGAATCACAATAGCAGTGCAGACAAAACTAAATTGGTGGCTATCAGTGAACACAGATGATTTCTTTGCTTTCTGTGTTGACTGGAGTAGGTCCGTCCTCATCTCGGCTTCATCTTTGCTGAGATGGAATCATGGTGTTTATCGAATGTGTCAAGATGGTAACATACCCAAATCCCAGTCTATCTTGTACGAAGCCTAACTTCACAGAGAATGGCAAACGGCTATCCTGTTAAACTGAAGGATAGGGCTGGGATATAGGTAGTGATTGTCAGCCTGAAAAGATGATTCCACTGCATGACACACCGAGAGAGGGGCGGGAGGGAGAGAGTGAAATAAATGTAAACGATCTTAGTGTAATTCATAACTTTTACATTATCACAAATTGCATTCTGAACTAATGTTCTAATGTTAAGAGCCAACTAGGCCAAGGCTGTTTGCTCATTAGATTTTCTGTTACTTTTAACAGGCCCATATGTCTCTTATATTGTATATTGTTGCCATACTGTCTGGAAATACAAATTACAGATTCAACAATGCACGTTGTTGCAAACACCTCTCCCTGAATGCATTTCCCCATTGGAGAGGACAAGAAAAATACAGCAGAGAAGGAAACAAGAAACTGCCCAGTGGCCCTTAAATTACATTTTCCAGCTCTCAGTTTTGATCATCCTTTAGTGTTTTATGCTTTAGAAAGGAACATCATGTTTTTATAATTACATTTTCTGCATGATGTGATAGTTATGTGGAGTCATAACTACGGCACTTTAAAATTGTATTACACTGTAAACCATTCATGGCTTGAAAACCCTTTTTGCTATTGTTTTGCATGTACAAGTCAGAAGTTTACATACGCCAAATACATTTAAACTCAGTTTTTAACAATTCCTGACATTTAATCCTAGTAAAAAAATCCCTGTTTTAGGTCAGTTAGGATTACCACTTTAATTTTCAGAATGTGAAATGTCAGAATAATAGTAGAGAGAATAATTTATTTCAGCTTTTATTTCTTTCATCACATTCCCAGTGGGTCAGAAGTTTACATACACCCAATTAGTATTTGGTAGCCTTGCCTTTAAATTGATTAACTTGGGTCATACGTTTTCGGTAGCCTTCCACAAGCCCATTCTTCCTGACAGAACTGGTGTAACTGAGTCAGGTTTGTAGGCCTCCTTGCTCGCACACGCTTTTTCAGTTCTGCCAACAAAGTTTCTATAGGATTGAGGTCAGGGGTTTGTGATGGCCACTCCAATACCTTGCCATTTTGCCACAACTTTGGAAGGGGTCATTGTCCATTTGGAAGACCCATTTGCGACCAAGCTTTAACTTCCTGACTAATGTCTTGAGATGTTGCTTCAATATATCCACATAATTTTCCTTCCTCATGATGCCATCTATTTTGTGAAGTGCACCAGTCCCTCCTGCAGCAAAGCACCCCACAACATGATGCTGTCACACACGTGCTTCACGGTTGGGATGGTGTTCTTCGGCTTGCAAGCATCCCCCTTTTTCCTCCAAACATAACGATGGTCATTATGGCCAAACAGTTCTATTTTTGTTTAATCAGATCAGAGTACATTTCTCCAAAAAGTAAGATATTTGTCCCCATGTGCAGTTGCAAACCGTAGTCTGGATTTTTTATGGCGGGTTTGGAGCAGTGGCTTCTTCCTTGCTGAGCAGCCTTCCAGGTTATGTCGATATAGGACTCGTTTTACTGTGGATATAGATACTTTTGTACCGGTTTCCTCCAGCATCTTCACAAGGTCCTTTGCTGTTGTTCTGGGATTGATTTGAACTTTTCGCACCAAAATACGTTCATCTCTAGGAGACAGAACACGTCCCTTTCCTGAGTGATATGACGGCTGCATGGTCCCATGGTGTTTATACTTGCGTACTATTGTTTGTAGAGATGAACGTGGTACCTTCATGCATTTGGAAATTGCTTCCAAGGACTTGGCTGATTTCTTTTGATTTTACCTTGATGTCGAGTTTGAAGGTAGGCCTTTAAATACATCCACAGGTACAACTCTAATTGACTCAAATTATGTCAATTACCCTATCAGAAGCTTCTAAAACCATAATTTTCTGGAATTTTCCAAGCTGTTTAAAGGCACAGTCAACTTAGTGTAAACTTCTGACCCACTGGAATTGTGATATAATGAATTCTAAGTGAAATAATCTGTCCGTAAACAATTGTTGGAAGAATTACTTGTGTCATGCACAAAGTAGATGTCCTAACCGACTTGCCAAAACTATAGATTGTTAACATAATATCTGTGGAGTGGTTGAAAAACGAGTTTTAATGACTTCAACCTAAGTGTATGCAAACTTTCGACTTCAACTGTATTTGAGTCCAATCGAAACTATAGCATAAACTATTAAGCTCGGGGTTGAATCACACTAATGGTATATATCATATCCCCAGCCGTACTTATCTCTTTGATCCTGTAGTTTACAGCAGTGTTTCACTAAGAATAGGTTTTTTTCTGCCTAGGGTTGAAACAACTTAAAGTTATCATACTGTCTGTGTGGTGTGCTGGATGTCTTTATGGCTCCTGTCTCCAGTGGAAAACAGAATTAAGTAGACTCTGTAGCGCACCTCCATGCTCTGGCAGTCATGTAGACTGCTAATTCATTAGTAGCCCTCGGGGAGAAGACATGCATTGCAAATTCCACAAGAAAAAAAAAGTGACAGTATGAGGTCTCGGATTGGATTACCTACCCTTGAAAACTCTCCATGATAGATTTCATCCACATCATGTCAAAGGGGATATGGCAGGCCAGGCACCTCCATCTGTTAAAGCAAAAAAAAAGAGGCTTATGGGTCTGTCCCTGTCGCTCTGTCATCACCGCTGGTGGACAGGTCCGCTCTCCCTGATAGAAATAATACTGTAGGTGTCTGAAATGGTAGTCTTGGGAGCTGCTCAGTAAACTGAAGTAAGGTGATGCAAAGACCAGGCTTAGCCCTACAGTACAGTAAGTTAGAGGTGAAGTTCATTGAGCAGTTCCAACAGTCGAACGTTTCCGAGCCACATCCTCTTCAAATTTCATGGTGAATGTATATATTTATACAACACTTTGTTCCCTCATGTGGAAAGGGGGTTGATCTGGTAAAGATGTGGGCTGGTTCTCTTCCTCATGGCCTGCATTTTAATGTTTGGTTATGAAACTTTAATGAAGGGAACCTGCAGGCTCTGAAGAAGCTGATTACCGTTGCCACGCTTTCATTCATTCATTCATTCTTTATGCTTTAATAGCATTCATAGCAAAGAGAGATCATGCTTTCAAAGGCGAGGTGCCAATAGACTGGAGATGCATACTGTATTCACCAACGAATCTCTCTGTTTTGTAGACAAACTGCGGAAGGCAGTGTTCTGGAGACGGGCCCTCTCCCCTCCACTCCCTCCCCACACCAAGAGCTCAGTCTGTGGGGAGAGCAGCAAAACAAAGCAGCCTTACCATTATGCATCGTACAGCTTCCCTGCATCTAGCAACCAGCCTCTGCACTCTCAAGAGCAGGGAGGAGGGGTTAGGGGTTAACATCAATGTTGTGGCACAGAAAAACAGCACAAGAGGGAAGACATTTAATGAATGTCAATAGCTCATGCCATAACAGAGCTCTTTTCGAGTGATTATGTAACGCTGAACCGCTATAGACTCCGGATTGGCATTCCTGTGTGAGGGTGATAGGCAGAAGTGACATAAGTATTGCATAACGTATAATGTATAAAACAGTGCAGCAGCCTTTCTGAGGACGACAAACAGTGACGAGTTAATGGTCATCATTCCTAACCACCACACAGATCATTGACCTTTTACCTGTAGCATTATTGTTTGGCCAAAATGTTGCAACAAAGAAAGTCCTTGTCTATTTACTGTATATTGCAATATCTATAGGGCTCTAACACCCAAGCCCTATCAGGCTACTATGCCTGGTTCTGAGCTGTGGAGTTCACAATGATAGTCTCTGGATGGTCTCAGATAACCAGATATCTATTAAATTAAATTACTGACTTTATGCCCTCATTGTTGCCTTGGTAAAGTAAAACGCTTTCTGTGCTTTACTAATGGTCTCACTTGTGCCTTGATCATTTTACATCTATATGAGATGTCAGATTGCTGTGGGGATTGTGCACATGGTTCACTATGGTGTCCTTTCATTTTCTAATGAATCATTATGACAAGGCAAAAGGCCAAATCTTCAAATAATGGAGTGGTGTGGCATAGACCACTTCCGTCAGTATCGAGAGAAACCTTTTGCCGATTTGGAGCGTGTCTTGAAAGATAACCAGAATCATCTGCATATGCTATCAATGCTCTAATGACAATGCCCAAGTAAAGAAATATGAGAAAGGAAGTCAATTTGGCTGGGTGAATATAAGTCACCTTGGGCCTTGATTTGAGGTTCAGACTGATAGGAGCCAATGTAATTATGTGAATAGCTTTCCTCAATTATAATATTCACATAGATCACGTTATCAAGTGGGAGGTTGACATGATTCCTCTGGATACATTCACACTGGGCACAGACATCAGTTCCATTTTCCAGTTGTCAACTGAAGTGAATTAAATTAAATAAGCATTTAGGCTTGTCACTGAAATTTGAACTAAAACAACACTGTTAAATTGTCAATATCAGTATAAACATTGGGTATGCTTTCTTCAGCACTGTTCTTCTGTATACGGGGTACAGATTTGAATATTGTACATGTAAATAACAATATGTCATCTAATTTACATGAGAAAATGAATGTTTCTTAATGAATCCCCTCCTACTAACGAACTTGTTTTTTTGTACCTTCCGACTCAATTTGAAATAGCATATTCAAATAGCATGATAGCTTTAGAGTGCCTGTAAGCTCAGATTTATGCACTTAGTCCTAGATACATCTATTATTTTAACAAGCTTATCTGCATCATAAAGCAAAAGAAACTTCACACATTATTCCTCCATCGTCCCCTACCTAGCACAATTCATACATTATGCCTGTGTGGCTGTGGGATATTCCCAAAATAGAACTTCCATTGAAAGCATATTGCTCAAGTACAGGTGAGCTGAGAGTAGATGCGATTTACTAATTTCTGTTGTGGTTATGTTACATTGTACCATTTACCACTCAACAGTGCCAGTTGCTTTACATTGTTTTGAATGCATTTGACCAGCTTGGGGTTGATTAATGAAACAGTCAAGCGTAAACGTGTTTTAAATATATTTCTGAAGTTCTCTTTCATGACTTGTGTGATCATGGGACACCACAATCATTTTGAATTATAGTTTTCATCCAAAGTGTATCTGTGAGGGTGTTTAATCTTCACCCTGGAGTTCTCATACCAGTGTGCACCCGTCAGAGGGCTTTTATACACAATGGCAGAGCCCTGTTATCATGTGGAGGTGGAGAGACTGTCAGACAGACAGAGAGCATAGTGCTTCTTGTTTCCCTTCACATATAGCCTAGTGATAATGAAAGTTAGTAGTGGACCATCCACCACCTCCTCCCTTCAGCCTCCATTCCAACCTATTGTAGTCAGCCTACTACAGTATCTCTCCTCAGCATCTGTTATGTATCACCATCCACTTGTGGAAGCACTCAGTGATGCAGCCCACGCAAAACAATCCACCCACTCACAAAAAAGCAACACTGCACATCTTTCCCTATCTTGCAGGAGCAGATAGACATCCACAAAACATTCTGTGTACACACACACCCACAAGCACACACGGAAACCTACGTGTGTACACACACACACACACACACACACACACCCACAAGCACACACGGAAACCTATGTGTGTACACACACACACACACACACACACACACACACACACACACACACACACACACAAGCACACACGGAAACCTACGTGTGTACACACACACACACACACACACCTCTATCTTTCCCTAACAGCTACTCATTAAAAGTATTCACACCATCCATATTTGAGCTGTAAAGATAAAGACTCCCGTATAACAATGGGAAAATGTGAATTCATTGTAATTGTCAAATCCCTTTTTCTTAATGGGAATTCAAAATATTATTGAAAAGAGACAGAAAATTGACCAAGCTAAGGAACATAAGAGATTGGGAGAAAAGTTGCAGAGTGGTATAAGAAGATAACCCTGGATGTTTTTGCTTCGATGTCAGAACCATTTGACCTTCGGCAGGGATGAGCCACCCTCTTTTCTGTGAACTTCCTGATTCTAAACGCTATCTAAATCCTGTTAGTCTTGCTATTCTGAGGAGGCACATTAAGTAATTCAGAGGTTCAGTTGTACAATATGGGATGATTGCTGAAGTGCAACACATTACCTCAGCCTGGATTACACTACTTACAATGTACATCAAAGGCAGATTTGTCAAAGTATCCAATCACAAACTATTTTTTTATAATAATCTGACTAATTTTGTTTCCTGTGTCATTTTGATTATATTATGAAAGGGTGCTTGAATTCTGATTGAATGTGTTACAAAAACCTAAAGCATCATTATCCTGCCCCATTTATTACTGACTCAACGTAGACTAATGATCTTCTACCTGACTTGAACCCCGGTCTATGAGTAATTCATATTCACTGGCGTAGAAGTTTAGTTGTTGCAATGTAAAACCCACAAGCACAGAGCAGCCTATCTAACAGAGAGAAACGGTCGTAAATCAGCACAGAAAATCTGAAAAGAACGAGGACACTTATCGCCATGCTTCAGGTAACCAATGGCAAACCGAGATGTGAGTCAGCCTCACTCTCCTGTGGCTCAAAATAGAAAATGGATGTGTTGAGTGATTACAGAAAGGCACAAATTGGCCCCATACTTTTAGCTTCCGACTGGTACAATGCCTCGTCTCTGAAGCATAGCGGTGCCTATCTACTTTTCCTCCTTTAATGTGCAATAAACCCAACAGAAAGAAATTATGTATCATGAGATCATGATGGTGTTTTTTAATGGCCAATATTATGTACTTGCATTGCTTTTAAAATCTCACGGCAGCTTGTGTCTTAATTTGTTCTTGATGATTCCTGCTTATTCACTTCAACAGCTTGATTCATTTTGCAGACATTAGACCAATGGAATATTATTTGTCAGGGCACAATCTTTCAATGGAAAGATACATTCACTCTATCAACTTGTCACATTTAGAAGAGCTAAGGAATGTCTACAAATAAGCCTTCTGGTAATAACAAAACATGTATTCCAACAAAACTTGTTACATCTTTTTCATACAATGTGAAGTATATTCTTTAGAATCAAATGAAATAACCTAAATGGGGTGAGGCGTAATGAAAATATTCTTATGGCCCTTGAATAGATAAAATAACATTTCTGCCTCAGCCACTAATATGAGAGAATGTGAGCTATCTGGACAGTATCAATGTTTGAACAGTGAGGTCCAGCTGCTATGGAGGCCCATCAGAGGGGCTGCTACCCCAGCAGGTAGCCTAGTGGAGTCAGCTGGGCCCAGTACCATGCCGCTCAGCTAGCCATGGACATATCCCTCTGTGGAAGGAGGACTGCCTGGAATATGCCTCTGATATATGCGCTTGTCACTGTCCTAATGACGAATCCCTATGTGCGGGGTCCAGCGCAGGGCTTGGAGATGGGCTCATCTTTCAGCTATTTAGGTTAATGTCCTCACTCTCTTACTCCCCAATCCACTCCCCCGTGTAGCTAATCTCTGCCTGTGCTCAGGTGGTCCTCACCTGATTTAGCCTGTAGAAGATTTGAGCGACGAGGGAGCCATTACTCATACAACTAGGCCACAACTGAATAATACTAGTGTAAATGAGTGTCTCAATACAATGTCGACTACATTACACAACAAAACAATGGCATAAATGGACACCAACTCTGAAATGTGATGAAAAGTACTTGTATATATTTAACCTTATGGCCAAGGAAGAATAATTTGCCTCTCAGTTTATATTTTTACTTGCATCAGATCCACGTATTTGATTGGGGCACGTGACTACCACCTAACATGCCACAGGTGTGGTAGTGGTATTTATTGTTGTGCATACCATGGCTTGGTAAGTCGACATTATCATGTAAATTCACCTGCCAGAGTTTGTGAAGGAAAATGTTTGCAACACTCAATTTGTCAGAGTCCGAGGACACCAATCTAACCAGCACAGATACGCAAATGCTTCTAGAACGGCACCGGCCAATTAAAATTGGCATAATATCAGTTTTAGGAGCGATGATCACGTTGGGGAATATTGCAGTTATTATGGTGATTTCTTCATCGGTGTCCGGCTGGTCAAGGAACTCTCGATACTTTTTACTCTCACTCACCGGTGCTGATTCGGCGTTTGGACTGATCATCACGCCCTTGAATCTGTGCGTCAGTCTTGCGAAAGACTACAGCGAAGGCCCAGACTCCCTCTGTCACATTGTGGCTTTCTTCAACGCGACGATCTATTCGACTTGCATGTACACACTGGCTACAATAAGTCTCGAAAGATACATTGCAGTGTTTTACCCGCTGAAGTACTCGTCACTGATGACCAGGAGAAGAACGCTGCTTCTAATCGCGTTTGCATGGTGTTTTCCTCCATTTTTACTTGTGCCCATATCTTTTCCTAACGGGATAATTGAGGTCCACTTTTCTACAGCGTCACTGGTTTGCAATCCATCGTACTCTACTAACGTTGTGTACACTCTAACGTTGACGTGCCTCATCTTCTTTCCTTGTTCAATCATCATGACTTGCGCCAACCTGCGCCTTTGGTTTGCTGCAAAGAGACAGCGGGTAAAGATGCGCACTCAACACCTGGGTCATCACAACAGACCCGACGTAGCCTCCAGGGTGCTTGTCCCTGTAATGACCGTGTACTACACGTGTTGGACGCCGTGCATGGCGGCAATTATCTATAATGGTGAGTAGGCCTATAGAAGGAACCATTTGGTTTACATTTAGGGGATAAAGGAAACGTTTAACTTGTAGATGGGACATCATGCTTCCCCAAAATCACTCACCACCCTTCTAAATGAGCTCAGGAAAATGACCATAACAATTGTTTTTATTTAACCTTTATTTAACTATGCAAGTCAATTAAGAATACATTTGTATTTACAATGACGGCCTACCTACAAGGTCAGTCATAGTACTACGGGCACCCCTGGAGTAAATTAGGGTTAAGTGCCTTGTTCAAGGACACCTTGACAAGTTTTCTTTCACCTCATCCGTGTATTCGAACCAGCGACCTTTGGATTAACCACTAGGCTACCTGCCGCCCTAAATGTAGGCTACAAGGCTGTAAAGTGGAAATGCCAATGTGCTGGGTGTAAGATTACTGAGGTAGGCTGATTAATCAAGAAAAATAATTATGGGTGAACAGCCCCCCCCGAATAAATATTTTTTAAAAAACCTATCAAACACCAAAACGAATTTAAAATTTATAGGCTATGTGCAAACTGATTAGACTGGGAAGCATGCGACAGGCTTTACTCAGGAGGCCTATGTGATGTGTTTGTCAAAGCTTTTGCTTGTGCTTATTCAGTTTTATTTCATAGCCCATGTCCCTTTTTATGTATTTCTCTCTCTCTCTCTCTCTCTCTCTCTCTCTCTCGTCTCTCTCTCTGTCTCTCTCTCTTGTCTCTTCCACCAGCCATCTCGGGCAACAGAGTTCCGGAGTGGATGGAATTTGTGGTGGTGTGGCTGCCAACCTCCAATGGTTTCCTCAACTGCATCTTCTACTTCTGGATCAACCGTAGCTTCCGTAGAAAGTTCTGCCTGCTCTTCCAGCGGCTGTGTCTCACAATGTGCCCAGATTTGGCCAAGACCCTGGGCTGCAAAGCCAGCTCACAGACTGTAGTCTGGGACAATAACAACACCCTCCCGGAGCGCTGCTCCAGTGTGTCGTCAACCTGCACCCTGATCACCCTGGCCAGTGACACCCCCTTCTGATGGATTAGGCTTCTCATAGACATGGTACTCACTCACATTATTCAATCATACATCTGGTAAGTTTCAACACCAAACACCTGAAGGACATTTAGGAGAGCTGCTTGTATTGAGATTGTGGTATCAGGTTATATTTAAAAACAAAAAGTGTGGCAAGGAGACATGGGAGTGCTGTCAGGCCATGGTGTGGTGTTTGACAGTGCTTTGAAGCATCTTTTGAAGAAGCATCTATCTTCCTCACCATCACTATGCAGTTTTTTTTTTGTGTTGAACCCAAACATAATTCTTTGAAATTGAATGAATCCCCAATTGACAATGTTTGGTCCATGCTGGAAAGTTTCTATTCTTTTTTTTTTATAGATGTATTTTTTGTTTTACATTTTACTCTGTCACACCAAGTGTTGTCAGAATTTCCTGCACCAACAGTGACTACCTCTTAAACCACATTTTTAGTTGACTTATTTAGCCCTCGTCCAGCCATGTCTCCCGCCACCTTGTTTGCATTATCAGTATTTTACATGGTGCTACAATTTTATCTGCAGGTTGTCTACAATGTCAAAATAATGTTTAATTGAAATTGATATTTAGCCATCTAACAATAAAATGTATTTGGTGAACTTCACTAGGAAATGTTTACAAGCACTTTGATGGTCTTCAGTCCATCTACTCTGTACTCCCGTATCTTGTATATCAAAGGCCTGGCATATACGTAGCAGCCTTGCAAGGTTAACCTTTAAGTCATAGAATTTCATCTGCTGAGAAAAGTAATTAACCGGCTCCAGTGTATAAAGGTCACCCCAACACTCATGTCTGTTGGAGTTACCCTTTCCCTCCCTTTGACTTAGCTTCTCATATCACCAGGGTCACCTCCCAATTTGTGGTCCCTTTTTTAAAGCGGTTAAGACCATGCCAAACCATCACCGTGCTACTGTCCACCCTACATTGTTTCATATTGGGCAGCTCTCTTATACTATTTACAACTTCCTTTAGACTTGCTATTATGGTAAATGTTTGCAGTGAAACCTGTTGGTTGTGAACCCATCTCTTCAGATTCATGACCTGGAATGTATAATGTTTGGCCGAAATGTGAAAATATAGTCATATTTATTATGTAACTTGCCAAACTCTATTGGTGCTTTCAAATGTAAAAAGAAGTACTGGGACTTTTACTAACGATGTACATTTAAATAGTCTTTTGTGAATAGTTGAGTGACTTTGCCGTGTACATAAAACAGAATTTTATGTTTATAAATAAGTGAAAATCCCCCAAAATGTTTGTGGTTGGGAAATAAAGCATAATGCCTTTAATGTGTTATCTTAATTAGTCTTTTAGTATGGTATGGAAAGGGAGAGGCAGATTTGAGAAGCTGCCTATATGGGAATTATGAATATCAGTGTATTTCCCACACTGTATTTAGTCCAATTTGAGGCCAAGTCAGACACCCCATTGTTTCAGACGGGTTTCTGGGCCTTGGCTTAGGAGATCCAGTCATAGTATCTGTTTTAGTTGTCTAGATGATTGGTCTCTGCTGAGGGAGGAGCTGGTTTACATTTTGTGTATTTTTATTTTTTCTGAGCACATTTCCATTTGTTGGCAATGTCAATTCTTGCTAAATACTTTTACGTTCACTAGCTGTACAGGCAAACGCTGCCGAGTACTAAACAGTAAACCAATCAAAATGTGTGTACTATCCAGACTTGTCTCTGCTGGACAAGTCTGCAAATCACTTTCTCCATACCTAATGTACATAAGCACATCTGGTGACAGCTCGAGAGATCTCAGTCCGACAAACTGCTATCAGGTAAAGTGTTTTTAAAAAAAAAAAAATATATATATATATTTTTTTTTTTTGGTACCTATTTAGTTATAGAAACATGATACCGTCAATGCAATCTGTAACTCACAACTTTACTTAGAACGCAGTAACCTTAGAAATGTTGCTAGCTGGCAGGAGCAGAAGGCTTCATCACTACTAGCATGTCATTCTGGGACAGGGAACTTTAGCTATAATTATTCCAAGTAATAATTTAAGACTACAAAAATCTATAGGACAAGTATTGTAAAGCCAATACAGTCAAGGCAGAACTCACTAATTTCATTCATGGTGACAAATAAGAAATGTCTCATTATCCCTGTCAATAGGCCTAGTTGGAGTATGATGCAGCGCACCCTGCCTTTATCCTTGTAGCCTAAATACAAGTAGCCTAGTTGTTATTCAAGACTGTCAAGATGTTCATTTCTAGCTTCAATTACACTTTGCTGCTGTGATTTCATTAATTCAAGCTTGTCTCTCACGTTTGTCTCCCACAATCTATTCAGCTCTCCTCTCCTGTGTCCTGCTCCCAGAGATCAACTAAGTGCTACTCACCAAGCATGGGCTCAGCTGATTCACTCACCTGTGTGGAGAACCATCATACTGCAGTTTGAACTATCCCTGCTGTCACGATTAAACATTGAGACCCGATATGCATTTGTCTGTGTGTTTTCTTACCAAGCCTACACAGTCAAGTCTATTTTGGAGTTGAAGAAGCACCAACTACATATACACATGCTTGTTAGAAGACTACATTCCAAATATAATTAGTTTGACGAGGTGATAACAGATTTATATTTTACTATTGTAACATGCAGTGGGGAGAATCAGGAGCCCAGGCTTTTGCCGTAGATGGTAAGAGTTCTCATCTCTGAGTTCTCATTCATACACTGGCACTGAAGCAGGTTTTCCTCTAGGATTTTTCCTGTGCTTATCTCCATTGTTTATTTTCGTCCCCCAGTCTTTGCTGATGTCAAGAATACCCATAACATGATGCAGCCACCACCATGCTTGAAAATAAGGAGGCAGTTATTCAGTGATGTGTTGTGATGGATTTGCCCCAAACATAAGGCTTTGCATTTAGGCCAAAAAGTGTATTCCTTTGCTGTGTTTTTTTGGTTGCAATATTACTTTTGTGCCTTGTTGCATACATATGCATGATTTGGAATATTTTGTATTCGGTATATATTTATTTGTCTTTTCACTCTCATTATTATGGAGTCACTACAATGTTATTGATCCATCCTCTGTTTTCTCCCATCACAACAATTGAACTCTGTAGCTGTTTTAAAATCCCGAATGGCCTCAAAGTGACATCCTTAAGCAGTTTACTTCTTGTCATGCCGTCAGTTCAGAAGTGTCTGGTTGGTTTAATACATCACCCACAGCATAATTATTAACTTGACCATGCTTAAAGATACAGTATATTCAATGTAATTTGTTATTGTTTCTCATCTACCAATCACTGCCCTTTATGTTATTTTTTATTTAACCTTTATTTAACTAGGCTACGTTAACTAAGTCAGTTAAGAACACATTCTTATTTACAATGATTACTTAAAATTGTTAATTTGTTTCTTTAAGCCTGCAGCTAGTTACTTGAAATGAGACACACAACCATGCCAACACATGATTAAACATTTGAATTAACTGACAGAGAGAGTACTAATGAAACAATAGCTTCCTGCAAATCTGGAGATCTGTTTCCTTTTAGAGAAGCAGCACTGTGTCGTTCCAAGGACAACGAAGTTGTTGCCTATGTCTCAGAACTGTAATATGGAGTGATTTCTTTATTGAAAGGAAAGGTTTGTTTGAACCAAAAATCTGGCAAGCTTTTTCCTAATAATAAAGGTGGACATTCAAAGGTGGAATTTAGACAGTCAGAATAACTGTGCACTTACCTACTGATGTATTAATTTATTGCCACTGTTTCGGAATCAGATATCTAGACGTTGAACTTCTGTAGAGGTGCTCTGCTGTGAAGGCAATACTCTATCTCACCTTTCATATCTCTCCAATTATCTTTAATGAACAATTAAGACCATTAACAAAATAATGGAAAATATGGATTAAAGGTTCTTTATCTCTTCCTTTTTTAGAACCTCCTTTTTTCCTGTTTTTCTCCTGTTTCTCAGACATTAACACATCTGTCAAGATCCTATTACAGCGATGTCATAAAAGCCTCACTCATTTATTGTGCACCAGCTAGGTTTCCATCCCGTTGGCGACAAATATGAAAAAGTCTGCATGAAGAAAATATGCGCATTTTCCCACCAGTGGTGTTTCCACCAAACGTACTTGTTGCAGATAAAAGTCTGTGCGTGATGACGTATTGCAAACAAAATGTACTTTTTCATGTACCAAATAAAAATCGAATGTTCAATGTGTTTCCATCGCATTTTCATTTCTACTGATAGTTTTGTCACAAAAACTGTTGCGTTAAATAGTAAATATGCCTAGTCTGGTTTTGGCACATGCGTTCTAACCAACAGCTCGAAGATACAGTTCAGGTCCACTCTGTGGGTAGGTTAGTCTACAATACATGATGAGATTATTATGGATAAGAGCGAGAATATTTGTATTTGTCAAAAGGCAAGCATTGATCATCATGTCACCAGCATAAGACCATCAACATTTATTGCAAAGGAGCATCAAGCTCATACTGTGCGCTTTCACCACCCTTATTTAATCTGTAGCCTAATAAACTGCATTCATATTGCCTCTGCCTGCCCTTTTGTGCTTGTTCCACACATTCACAAAGAGAGGTGTCAGAAACATTGCAATTAAAACATCTGTTTACTTAGCAGGGACAGCTCGTGCAAACACCATCCTCCCCCTCTAATTTCCTTTTTGATAAGCTCCAGAGGACTGTGCCATGATCATGTTGTCTGTCAGAGCTGTGGAGGAGAGCACAGCTGCATGCTTATAGGGCCTTGTGTCATAAAGACGTTCAGGCTGCTGACTGCTTGCCGGCTTGTCACACAGTGTGGTTGGGGTCTCTGTGATTTTATGGAAGGACACGAGCGCTCAGCCATACAGCAGGGGACTATTTTGTCAGGGAAAGGTCTGATGAACTCAACATTTACAGATCCATTTTCCTATCCATGAATATGTGGAGTGTGTCACCACTCCTGAATTAAACCTATTCAGTTTTATTGGACAGTGGCGTGCCAGTTTTGTCCCAGAATTGGGCAAATGTTGCATGCAGTACTGAGTAACATTTGCACAGTGTTAAATTATTAAATCAAGCCCTGGCTATACTGTAAGTAAGTGGAAAATGTTGTTTAATCACATAAGAAAGTAGCAGCTGCCATTAACATGGATTTACTTTAGGAGTATTTCTTAAGCAACTCCACACATTCTGATGAGGATCCCTGAGCACCTGTTGTGCTGTTATGCACAGCCTCAGCCTCAGCCTATTATGGGATGTGAAGGGGAGCACCATCAAAGCAGTGCAGAGGCTGGCAGCTGAAAACTATAGCCATTTCACAGCTTCTGAAATGGGCAAAAGGAAGAGCAGTTAAAGCAGCAGGGCCTGAACATAATTCTGTTACTGTAGTGAGACTAGATCTATTTCATAGGACGGCTCCCACACAACTCAGGTTTACCCTCCACATCATGTGATCATCCTTACAGGCCCTTCAGACGGCTACTTTTTAATGGACTATAAGTCAAGGTGGTCATATCGGGTTATATATAGATTGAAGACATTGATTTTCTTCATGGCTCAGTAAAACTAAAGTGAAGTCCTCTTTAGAACGGTTATAGAGGACCTTTGGATGTAGTAAATGCCATATGATCCGACGATACAGATGATCCGACGATACAGATGGCGATACAGATGATACAGATGATCCGACGTTACAGATGGCACCTCACTGGACATTGACTAATAAAAAAAGAGATGGGGATGTGCATCAAGATGGATCCCATTTCTGTCAATCCAGGCTGCGCCTCAATGTGGAATTATGCAATTAAATAATCTCTTTGGTAGCATAGGGCCTACCAATTAATGTTGGTCTTCCTATTCCTTGGAATTCATTCCACAGGGAAGGAAGGCCAAGATGATTGCCATCTTTTGTTTAGTAAAAGCATGTCCTCTGACAATTCAATGCCTATGGTAAGTTTTAGACTGAACTGGGCAATCTTTAGATAAGAGCCCTATTTCTAGCATCGCAAAATGGAATAAACTGTCAGAAGCTGATGCTGTCAGAAACTCTTGCTGTATGCTTTTTCTTATTTTGAGGCCTATGGCCTATCAAAGTGATATCCAATAACTGTGGGACTATAGCAGCCCTACCAGGAGATTGGAACCCTTCATATCATACATCATCACCATATGTACATCTGAGCATCAAATTAGTATTATCTAAATCTGATTATCAAACCCTCCAGCAATTTTTGACCAAGTTGTGTACAGTAGCTTCATGGATTCAGCAGATGATTTGATGCTGAGCTGGGTTTGGCCGTGCTCTCAAGTTGTTACAGTGAGTGACTGGGTAGTGGATACAACATCAATCCCTCCAATCCCAATGAAAAGGTAAACAGTCACAGGTCTGTCTATGTCTCAGCTCATCGCCAGAGACTATGACTGCGCTAATTACTTAGATCTTATGAAGGAACTCTTCAGGATAGTTCAGTTTCAGCTCTCGAAACAATTGGTTTAATCTCATGAGTGTTTGGAGGTTTGATTGTGTCACCACTGTGGTAGACTGGTAAGAATGTACTTTGTGTTATTAGCACACCGCATATTGCATTTCTGAAACCTCTCCATGAATCTGCTCACTGAAATATTGACATCCCAATATTGTGTGCCCTTCTGGAGGATTTTAGTTCAATATGACTTAATCCAAAACATGAAAATAAAGTTTTGAAAGAAATTAAAAACAAGCTATGAAAAACTGTTTTGACATCTGTAATTAAAAAATCATTTTCACAATGAAATTACATTTTTCACAATTAGTAGTTCTAGCCTACACAGTAGTGGGTGATATGCAGTTATTCAGCCATGGGTCTGATTTGGCGGAAATAGCTCTGTGCTTAAATAAGTAAGTTAAGGAATTTATCCAGTGAAAAGTAGAGCAGGATCCTCATTATCCCACAAAAGTTATACAATACATCTTTTCAGCTGCAGTCATAGCCAGACTACAAAAGGTTTCAGTCATTTGAGAAAAGAATAGTAGTCCTTTGGAAAGGAAGTTTCCTCAAATCAAATCAAATGTTATTGGTCACATACACGTGTTTAGCAGATGTTATTGCGGGTGTAGTTAGATGCTTGTAACAAGTCTGAAATCACCAAGTATCACCGTCATATGAGACATACACTGGCACTGTACAATTACCCCACAATACTATTTTATATTGACAGCATCTGATATGAGCTCAGGCTTGGGTTTGGGCAAAATATTGGGCTAGAGAGCAGTGGCGCCTGGTGGGAGGAGCTATAATAGGATGGGCTCATTGTAATGGCTGGAATGGAATATATGGAACAGTATCAAACATATGGAAGCCACATGCTTGACTCCGTTCCAAAAATTCCATTCCAGCCATTACAATGAGCCCGTCCTCCTCAGTTTGATGGAATGTTCGCTCCATGTATAGAAAAATGTGTTGGTGGACCTTTTGTACGAGGGCGGAGGCTCCTATTTGAGCTCCTCTCCTTGAAATATCTTGTGTGCATCTGACATGAGTGTAAAGCTTGGTTTTTCCCTGAAGGTCATTTGGCCACTCAAATGAAGTGGGATGAATTGCTCATTCATTCTGCTCTGAATGGAAGTAATAGAAAAAGCAGTAGTTATAGGTCTGTATCTCTATCATATAGAATGTTTTTATTGATAAATTGCAGTTTTTTGCTCTTCTTTATTATTCTGAGTCTGAAGAGAATTGATTAATAGCAAAAGCAACAGAAGGCCTTTAATAAAGGTGTGTAATTTACCAGGAAGAGTTGATTGGCTCTAACCACTGCCTGTCATAGTCGATAACACTGATGTAGAAATACTAAAGGGACTGAATTGTCAGTGTTACTAATACCAACATATGCGTCAGGTGTTTGTTTGATGGGCACGCGTATAGACACGCTTTGGTCCAATCTGTTGATCATAGTCCCAAAATTCATTTTATCTGGATCTGGGTATTGAATACTCAGTGGGTTTGATTCAGTACAGCTAGGCTTATTATTCATATCTCGAATAGTCCTTTGATTCCATTTATAGATAAAAAGGTCATTCCAGGCCGGTGAGGATTTGACATAGTACGAAGACTGTCACTCACCGTGGGCATTGTGATGTTGTGCATTGGCAGCCGAGGCTCTCCTTGAGGAGTGGCTGTGATGGATCTGACAGCTGCCTCAGCCATGGGGACTGATGTCTTCATCAGCTCCCAACCGGGCCGCAGATACAGTGGGGAGAACAAGTATTTGATACACTGCCGATTTTGCAGGTTTTCCTACTTACAAAGCATGTAGAGGTCTGTAATTTTTATCATAGGTACACTTCAACTGTGAGAGACGGAATCTAAAACAAAAATCCAGAAAATCACATTGTATGATTTTTAAATAATTAATTTGCATTTTATTGCATGACATAAGTATTTGATCACCTACCAACCAGTAAGAATTCCGGCTCTCACAGACCTGTTAGTTTTTCTTTAAGAAGCCCTCCTGTTCTCCACTCATTACCTGTATTAACTGCACCTGTTTGAACTCGTTACCTGTATAAAAGACACCTGTCCACACACTCAATCAAACAGACTCCAATCTCTCCACAATGGCCAAGACCAGAGAGCTGTGTAAGGACATCAGGGATAAAATTGTAGACCTGCACAAGGCTGGGATGGGCTACAGGACAATAGGCAAGCAGCTTGGTGAGAAGGCAACAACTGTTGGCGCAATTATTAGAAAATGGAAGAAGTTCAAGATGACGGTCAATCTCCCTCGGTCTGGGGCACCATGCAAGATCTCACCTCGTGGGGCATCAATGATCATGAGGAAGGTGAGGGATCAGCCCAGAACTACACGGCAGGACCTGGTCAATGACCTGAAGAGAGCTGGGACCACAGTCTCAAAGAAAACCATTAGTAACACACTACGCCGTCATGGATTAAAATCCTGCAGCGCACGCAAGGTCCCCCTGCTCAAGCCAGCGCATGTCCAGGCCCGTCTGAAGTTTGCCAATGACCATCTGGATGATCCAGAGGAGGAATGGGAGAAGGTCATGTGGTCTGATGAGACAAAAATAGAGCTTTTTGGTCTAAACTCCACTCACCGTGTTTGGAGGAAGAAGAAGGATGAGTACAACCCCAAGAACACCATCCCAACCGTGAAGCATGGAGGTGGAAACATCATTCTTTGGGGATGCTTTTCTGCAAAGGGGACAGGACGACTGCACCATATTGAGGGGAGGATGGATGGGGCCATGTATCGCAAGATCTTGGCCAACAACCTCCTTCCCTCAGTAAGAGCATCGAAGATGGGTCGTGGCTGGGTCTTCCAGCATGACAACGACCCGAAACACACAGCCAGGGCAACTAAGGAGTGGCTCCGTAAGAAGCATCTCAAGTTCCTGGAGTGGCCTAGCCAGTCTCCAGACCTGAACCCAATAGAAAATCTTTGGAGGGAGCTGAAAGTCCGTATTGCCCAGCGACAGCCCCGAAACCTGAAGGATCTGGATGGAGGAGTGGGCCAAAATCCCTGCTGCAGTGTGTGCAAACCTGGTCAAGAACTACAGGAAACGTATGATCTCTGTAATTGCAAACAAAGGTTTCTGTACCAAATATTAAGTTCTGCTTTTCTGATGTATCAAATACTTATGTCATGCAATAAAATGCAAATTAATTACTTAAAAATCATACAATGTGATTTTCAGGATTTTTGTTTTAGATTCCTCACAGTTGAAGAGTACCTATGATAAAAATTACAGACTTCTACATGCTTTGTAAGTGGGAAAACCTGCAAAATCGGCAGTGTATCAAATACTTGTTCTCCCCACTGTAGATAGTATTAGTCTGCACTGCGATCTCCAATAACATTCCTGCCTGCCCATTGCCTTTCCCAGAGAATAAATGCAGCCGAAAAAATGGTCTGTGACCAAGTGCGCCTTAGTTGAGTCAGTAAGAAAGTTTAATGCTGGTATACAAAAATCAAGTATTTTGATTTTAATATTAGAGCTGCTTCTGCGACTTTCCTACTGCTTTTTCCACATAATTTATTCATGTTTATTCAGACCAATCTGTTTCCTTACCATGCAATTGATGTCAGGCTGACAGACACTCCCTTTATGCAGCATGTGGTTATTGAACATGTCTCATAGCTAGGGGATTTTGGGGTTTTTTATTTTCCTTTGCAGTGTTGACTTTGAAAACCTGTCACAAATATAAAGTATGCCTGTCTCAGGGGCAATATATGGGGCGTCAGCGCTCCAGTCTAAATACTGTATGTTGTTCCTCTATAAATACACACATTGATTGCAGTGCTATACTGCAAATAGCTTGTTGTCATACAACAGGTTGGGTTGAGACATGATTGCAATGATTGACACTGTCGACAGCTTTGTAAGCAAATGGAAGATTATTCAAGGGCCGTGGATGCAACTGTTGTTGCTCTTAAGTCCCAGCCAGTCTGCCCAGAATAAATGATCTAAATGCCCATTCCACATGGCAGATAGAAACAGAGCAGGAAAATCACTGTCCAATTTTCTGTGTATAAACACCGCCATCTGCCTGGTCCAGAGAATCTGCTATATGCATAATGTAAATCCATGGAAAGGCAAGATAATGGAGGTAATAGATGTTGTTATCAAATGACCTGCTTTAAGGAATAGGCTAATGTCAATGGGGCACTTAGCAATTTTGTTATTAGATGGTTAAGGGGTTTTCTAGTGGCATCGAAAACCTTTTCATGCAAATGTTTCCCCCAATGATCCATTATGATAGTCTTTGTTGGTTTGTTATAGCCGTTTTGGTTTGGTGTTTAATGTCTCTGCCATAATGTGTGACAGCACCCGCTGTGTTCACTTACCATGCCCCCTGGAGATGCTGAGTGGTGTTACTTTGATGAATATATTCTAAATATGAATAATGAATCTGGATGCATGAATCAAATCAACCATGTGAATTTAGTATTGTATTCCTTTTCTGTTCTTCCTCTTCACAGAAAATGAAACAATTGATACGACTGAGTTGGCAGCATCAGCTTGACCCTGTAGTGCCATCTAGTGTTCATGTTCATGCATATTGGCCTACCGATATGTACAGTAGGTTCTGCAATGTGTGATCATATGGCTCTCTCAACACCTTTACGGTGACAGTCGGTTGTAAGAATTAAAGTAAAACTGAGACAACAATTTATAGATTAGATGTCTAATCTGGTATCCAGCCTTCCAGTTAACAGGTAAACTCCATGTAGCTGGAGTTATGTCTATGTCCACCTGCTCTATTGTCATCGTTTCTCTTTGTCTACTTGTGATTACTTGAGTTGTTACACTAATGACTTTATTTCTTTCTTTCTTTTATTTATTTATAAAAAATGTTTACCCTCCAATTTCCATGATATCCAATTGGTAGTTACAGTCTTGTCCCATCACTGCAACTCCCGTACGGACTCGTTAGAGGCGAAGGTCGAAAGCCGCACTGCTTCTTGACACAATGCACGCTTAACCCGGAAGCTAGCCGCACCAATGTGTCAGAGGAAACACAGTACACCTGGTGAACGTGTCAGAGTGCATGCACCCGGCCTGCCACAGGAGTCGCTAGAGCGCGATGGGACAAGGACATCCCGGCCTGCCAAACCCTCCCTTAACCTGGATGATGCTGGGCCAATTTTGCGTCGCCTCTTGGGTCTCCTGGTCGCGGCCGGCTGCACACTAATGCCTTTCTAAATCGGGCTAACTCAACCCATTACTTTCATTCTCAATGGCAATTCATGGCAGTTACATGAACAACTGTCCTTGGTTCAACATGATAGCTACATAACTGCACCATGACTGAGACTGTGTGTATGTGTAGAATGACCTGTCTGTGACAGGCTGGAAACAAAGTGTTGCGGTTGGGGCAAATTAATTATAAAAAAATCATACAATGTGTTTTTCTGGATTTTTGTTTTAGATTCCGTCTCTCACAGTTGAAGTGTACCTATGATAAAAATTACAGACCTCTACATGCTTTGTAAGTAGGAAAACCTGCAAAATCGGCAGTGTATCAAATACTTGTTCTCCCCACTGTATGTAACAAGCCTGTTATACAGTATACTATCAGTTGTCTTCCATCAAGTTTTTCTCTTCTCTAGTTTCAGACCAGTCCTGTTATATCCTTATTCTCCTACAATGTTTTGATTGCAGTTTCACTCTAACTCTTGTTGAACTTCAACGTGAACTCCAGTGATCCTCCTACTTGGGAACTACATATCTATTGGGAAGGTTTTGTTAGGATCAAAGGGTGTCTATTCCATGTCCTGGTCTATGTCTCCCTACGGGTCGGTGTAAACGTCACTCTCATCATACTCCCAATCTCAGAGGGGTTCCAAATCCATTGGTGTACCCCATCTTCCTCAGCTCCTCCTCTTATTTGTAGGAGGTGTCCTAGGCTACTTAGCTCTTCATCCGAGTCAGGACCGTCCCTGTGGTGACCCCCAGGGCTAGGGTCAGGGGCAGTCCCTGATCCACAACAAAAGAGAACGTTGTCTGTGCCCTGTGGCCCCTCGGAATATGGGCAGCAACAAACTAGTTTCATACAAATTATCTATGGTGCTGTTGTTCATACAATAGGGTCACTAACAATAAAAGCCTGCCAACAGAAGTCACATTTTATTTAACTAGGCAAGTCAGTTAAGAACAAACTCTTATTTACAGTGACAGCCCCTGGAGCAAATTAGGGTTAAGTGCCTTGCTCAAGGACACATCGACAGGTTTTTCACCTTGTTGGTTCAGGTATTAAAACCAGCAACCTTTCAGTTACTGGCCCAACGCTCTAACCACTAGGCTACCTGCCACCCACATATCACAGATATCACAGGTCTCAGCTGCCCTTTGCTCACCAATGTGAAGATCACAGTGTCATATCATCATTCTCACAGTAGTTTGTTGAACTTTGTAAAAAGGTGGGGGTTGAATAGGGGTGAACTGAATTTGAACCAGTACATTTATCACAGGGTGAAACTTTAATGGAAAGTTAGGTCAGATGCAGTGCAGACCACCATATACCAATCCCAGTGGAAGCAGAAACTCTCTACAAGAATATGAAATGTCTTATCATGATTCCGCTGGCAGCCAGTCAGCCTCTAGACCAGTATCTACCTGCCTGAGGGAACTGGAAGGCCTAATTGCACAGATTATGTCACAGGGAGTGTGGCCTTTGGTGACAACGGGACGTCTTGTTTCCTCCTAGTGAGAGCAATTAGTCTGTGAGGACGAGGACAAGACAGGGGTATTTATGACACACTGCTCTGCTGCTGGCTGGCTCCAAATGTTGCTCACTCTGTTGTTGCTCCACTCCCACCAATGTTCCTTCTGTTATAGTGGCGTCTAACATAGGGCCCCTGGGATGTGGCTACATCTGTACGCATATTGAATAGTGCAAGGATGACCCAAGAGGGACCTCTGTGAACAAAGCTAAATAAATCCAATAATTCAAGGTGTTTGGTCTTTAGTTTAGACATAGGTTCCAAAGGGTATTAACATACTGCCATCTTGTGGAGCATGTGAAGATCACCATTTATGTTTTGTTTTGTAGCATTGTAGCAAATGCTGGGTCAGGGAAACAAACCTGTGTCAGTGGCATGGAAGGCAAACACCCTACACATCGCACCAATAGGGTTAACACACTTGGTGGGAATTGTAACGTGGCTCATATAACAAGGATTGCTACACTGCCCCCTATCGAATGGGAAGACACGTCCCCGCGCTTCGACTTTCTTTCAAGCCCCTTCACGCGTCTGCCCGTGCGTTCCGATGGCCTCATCGCTACCATCCCACTTCTGACACCAATGTAGTGAATGGCAGGGCGTGAAAGGCAAACATTTTATGCATCGTGAAAATAGGTTTAACCAACTAGGTGGGAATTGTAACGTGGCTCATATAGCAAGTATTGCTACAATATATGCATGATATAAGTATTTAGTGTTTTCTTGAAAATTACATTACATTTGATGAATTCCTATTTAAGTTACTACAATATCAGCTGTAGATCAAACTCAGAACAATGTTTGCATGGAGTTGTCTACATTGGTGATGCGATGACAGTGATGCATGACATCTGTGTGTATGTTATCAGGCAGGCCTGTCAAAAACTCTGCTACACTCCTGTCAGTGCCCCCCTTATCCAGCATATCAATGTTGTGCATGTAGCCTACCACTGCCTCCTTATCACTGGATGCAGAGAAACAAACTACACTGAACAGAAATATAAAAGCATCATGTAAAGTGTTGGTCCCATGTTTCATAAGCTGTAATAAAAGATCCCAGATATTTTCCATACGCACAAAGCTATTTCCTCTCAAATTTTGGCCACAAAGTGAGCATTTCTCCTTTGCCAAGATAAACCATCCACCTGACAACTGTGGCATATCAAGAAGCTGATTAAACAGCATGATCATTACACCGGTGCACCTTGTGCTCAGGACAATAAAAGGCCACTCTAAAATGTGCAGTTTTGTCACACAACACAATGCCACAGATGTCTCAAATTTTGAGGGAGCATGCAATTGTCCTGCTGACTGCAGGAATGTCCACCAGAACTGTTGTCAGATAATATAATTTAATTTCTTTAGCATTGGCAGTACGTCCAACTGGCCTCACAACAGCAGACCACGTGTAACCATGCCAGCCCAGGACCGCCACATCCGGCTTCTTCGCCTGCGGGATCGTCTGAGACCAGCCACCCAGACAGCAGATGAAACTGTAGGTTTGTACAACCGAAGAATTTCTGCAGAATTTCTGCAGAAACCATTTTAGGGAAGTTCATCTGCGTGCTCGTCGTCCTCACCATTTTTGTGCCATTCATCTGCCGCAATCACCTCATGTTTCAACATGATAATGGACACCCCCATTTACAAGGATCTGTACACAATTCCTGGAAACTGAAAATGTACTAGTTCTTCAATGGCCTGCATACTCACTAGACATGTCACCCATTGAGCCTGTTTGGGATGCTTCGGATCGACGTGTTCGACAGCTGGTTCCAGTTCCTGCCAATATCCAGCAACTTCGCACAGCCATTGAAGAGGAATGGGACAACATTCCACAGGCCACAATCAACAGCCTCATCAACTCTATGCGAAGGAACTGTGACATGCTGCATGAGGCAAATGGTGGTCACACCAGATGCTGACTGGTTTTCTGATCAACCCCCTTACTTAAAAAAATAATAATATATATATAGGTATCTGTGACCAACAGATGCATATCTGTATTCCCAGTCATGTGGAATCCATAGATTAGGGCCTAATGAATTCATTTCCTTTGACTGATTTCCTTATATGAACTGTAGTAACATCTTAGAAATTGTTGCATGTTGCATTTATATTTTTGTTCAGTGTACATCACTTCACTTCAGTGGGTGAGAAGTGGAACCTACTCAAAAACAACACATTAGCCAAATCCACATTTCAAACCATTGGGGGTCAAATCAAAGCAGCAATAAAACTGATTTGATATGTGAGTAATGTAAAATACTTGATCTAGCTATGCCATTGACATGCTAAATGACGAGGTCTCATGATCATCTAAAGGTCACCTGTGATTGGTTACAAATCTACAATGTTGCCTTTCATTGGTTACTTGTCTAAACGTCAATACATGTTCATTGGAAGGTGACACCGGAATGAAATCATTGGTTATTTCCTTTCCACATGTCTGCTGATGTACCGATATGCCGGTTGAGGAGGGGAAACCGTGTCTTGCTGTGTATTTTCCTACGAAGCTCAGGCTTATGCATTAAGGCAGCCCACATCGGATAAACTCTAGTATACAGAATACGATTCAACGTTGGATCATCAAAGTGTAACTAAGAAGGGACTTAGCTAGCTAGGCACAGAAAGAATGAGCGAAGAAATGAACGATAACATGATCAATACAAATGGTGCTGCTAACAACATGGGGGACGTCAAACACAAATCAGAGGAGACGGCAGACAGAGATGTGAAATACTACACGTTGGAAGAAATAAAAACTCATAATATGAGCAAGGACACATGGCTTATCATCCACGATAAAGTGTATGACGTCACCAGTTTCTTGGAGGAGGTGAGATCATTATACCACCGTTGCAAGCTGACTAAACACATTAACTAGGTCACTCCTAGCTAGTTAGAAGCTTGGTCTCTTCCGTCCGTTGCCTGGTTTCATATTTATTTCGTATCCAAAGCTAACCTTAATGTCTAAGTTAGATAACTAACTAACTAGCGAAGGATCAATGCACCCGTGTGAAGGTCTGGGTCTTTCTAGCTAGCTACCATAGGCTAACGTTAGTTATCCAACGCTCAGTCAACACCCGCTGAGGCAAGCAGCTTGCCAGCAATACCATTTGCTATTTTGTCTAGTGTGTTTTACCAGTTTAACTAGCTATCCAATTTAACTGTGTATGCTATCTCTGTCTACCTGCATATTCCAAATAATATTAACAGAGATGGTGTAATGTTGCACCTGGAGATGCATTCTTATGGAACTTAACTAGCGCGACGTTAGCTAGCTAGTTCGCTAGGTTTCAGCTAGCAACTGGCTAACTTGATTTGCCAAAATAATTGTTCAACATTTTGTCACGACCACTCCTAACTGTTCGCTAGGTAGTTAATCCTTGCCTGTTCCTCTTACTGTATCTATAACTACCACAGTGGGAATTTAGTCCACTTGGCAAAGGTAACAAAACTAGTTAGGGGTTACAAGAGGTCAGTTGCCAAAAGTTGCGCAACGCACCATCTCAAGCCCAAATACAATGCCAATGGCACAGCACGACCACAGATTAAAGTAGCATGGGGTACCAGTCTGTCCAGGCTATCATTCCACTCCATGCCATGCTAAACCTTTTTTGCAAATGGCACTGGGTACAAGGAGTGGAATCTTAGCAAAACAGGTCCTGGATTTCAGGCTAAGATGAAAGGTTAGTTACTTAAGCAATAAGGCTCAAGGGGGTGTGGTATATGGCCAATAAGCTAAGGGCTGTTCTTATGCACAATGCAACACGGAGTGCCTGGATACAGCCCTTAGTCGTGGTGCCTTGGCAATATACCGCAAACCCAGAGGTGCTTTATTGCCATTATAAACTGGTCACCAACATAAATAGAGCAGTAAAAATACACGTTTTGTCATACGGTCTGATATACCACGACTGTCAACCAATCAGCATTCAGGGCTCGAACCACCCAGTTTATTAAAGTATCTGTGGCATGACCTCGTGTGTTATATTATCAAGGCGGTTTTTGTGAAGTAAAGCCACACTGTAAGATTGGTTTACCTTCAAAGTGTGAGCCTGCCAACAAAAAAGTAAACATTGGAGCTTTAACCATTATGATGAAGCAATCTATCCCTATAATACGTCAATACGAAATCACTTCAGGATATAAGATAATTAAGAGTTCAAAACTTGATTCAACACATTTATCATATTGGCATTTAGGTTGACATAAGCCAGCCATCCATTTCATGTAGGACATCATATGCTATAATTGTGTAGTCTGTGATTACATTCCAACTGTCGGTAGTGACGGATCATAGTGAAATTAAGTCTACCACTTGCTTCTGTGTTTCCAGCATCCAGGAGGAGAGGAGGTTCTGGTGGAGCAGGCAGGTGCAGATGCCACAGAGAGCTTTGAGGATGTTGGGCACTCTACAGATGCCAGAGAGATGCTCATCCAGTACTACGTTGGGGAGCTCCATATGGTACAGCGATTGCTTTCTCTCAACTGTTGAACTCTCAATCATTGCACATTCTTTTGTTTGTTCACAAGTGTTTTTGAAACAAAAAAATAATCTGTGGTATGATTTATTCTGATTGTATATGATTCTTTCACCCTGTTTTTTAGGATGATCGGAAGAAGGATTGTGCAAAGGTAAAGTATATTTTCACACAACATTTAAGTAAATGTTCTGTAAAAATGTTTTATAATAATGTAACACCTATTTTACTAATGCTAACTCTTGAATTTTGTTTTATCAACCACAACAAAAATTCTCCCACAGGAAGCATTCGATACAACTTCAGGAGATGGCTCCAGGTCAGTCATAAGTGATAAGAATTGGATTATTCCATTTAAATTGACTAAGTATTCTGGCTCCAAATCATTTTTCACTGAGTGGTTTTTGTTCCCTGGCTGAATGTCTAAGTGCTCTTTCCTACTTTCTCTAGCTCGTGGACCACATGGTTGATACCTGCCGTAGCTGCAGTTGTTGTGGGTATCATGTATCGATACTACATGCTGGAGCACAAGTCTTCCTGAGTCCTGATGCTATCGTCTCTTCTCATTCTTTCTGTCTGGAGGCCTTGACATGTTTGACCAAACCCCCCTTGCATTAAACGCACACAACTTTTCAGAGGTGCGCCCCACATCCCACTCAACTCACACAGTGCCCTCACCTTGAAGAAAAGGTGAAACAATCCCTTGCCCTTCGGCTTTCTTTTCTAGACCTCATCCAACAGGCAGTGGGGCGAGATGCATTGGGAAACTTTCTGCCCTCTGTCTATTTCAATAGTTTTCTAATCTATGCCTTTTGTGTTACTTATTGTGTGGTGTCTTTTTAAGTTACTTATTCATATGCAAGTGATCTAAACTGTAATTTATATCTGCAAACTGTTGTCGCTATCTGCTTTGTGGGACTTTTACAGTGAGATCCAAAAGTATTGGGACAGCAAAACATTTTATTGGTTTGATTTGGCTCTGTACTCCAGCACTTTAGATTTGAAATGATACAATGACTATGAGGTTAAAGTGCAGACTGTCAGGGTATTTTCATCCATATCGGGTGAACCTTTTAGAAATTACAGCACTTGTTGTGCATAGTCCCCCCATTTTAGGGTTACAGGAGTAAAAAGTTTAGGATTTGGTCCCATATTCATAACATAACTACATCAAGCTTGTGACTACAAATTTGTTGGATGCATTTGTTGTTTGTTTTGGTTGTGTATCAGATTATTTTGTACCCAATAGAGTATTATTGTGCCATTTTGGAGTAACTAACCTCATAGTCATTGTATCATAAAAAATAAAAAATTAGGTCACTGTATTTCTCTCCATTGGTTCAGACGTGTTTAGTGGCGAACACCACCACCTCTATGTTCTAGGTCTAGGAAGTAGAAATATATATATATATATGTATGTATGTATAGTAGGGCATGGCTAAACATGTTATGGTGTCATGTCTATAATAAATAATACACATGTTTTTTTAGTTTAGGTTGAGTCTTGCTACCCAGTATTTCATTTCTGGTGACTGAAGAACATAGAATGCTTCGTTTATAGCTTTTCCTAACTTATCTGTTTGCTTGAGTATAGATTGTCATGCAATTTGTCATTTCAAACTTTAAAATAATAATTGATTTAAACCAATGACTTGATTTAACAATATGCCTCATAGTTAAAGTACAATGTATTGATTGTTATTGATTATTTAAAAGTGAAATGTACTTAATCCCCAACTCCCATTTTTCTAGTTACTTTTACATGAAGCATTTACTTGGTGATAGTATGCTTTAAAAAACTAAAATTAAGTATGAGATAATTGGTGTATTTATTTATTGTTATATATATAAATAACCTGTATTCATTCTATTGCATTACACACATTGTGCAGGATATCTTATATATGTAAGTACTTTAATGCTGCCCTATGTAGTAAGTGTCGTTGAATTCTAATGATTGGACTCAAATTATTGTACTCTTGAAGGGAAGGCATAAAACATTGTTTTACTTTCATATTGTGTTAGCTGTTTGTTTATTGTTGTGTTTACCATGCCTTTTTTAAGTGTACATTTGTGGGTAAACGGCAGTACTTGAAAGCATATACAGTACCAGTCAAAAGTTTGGATACCTACTCATTCAAGGGTTTTTCTTTATTTTTACTATTTTCTACATTGTAGAATAATCGTGAAGACATGAAATAACACATGGAATCATGTAGCACCCAAAAAAGTGTTAAACAAATCAAAATATATTTGAGATTCTTCAAAGTAGCCACACTTTGCCTTAATGACACCTTTGCAAACTGTTGGCATTCACTCAACCAGCTTCATGAGGTAGTCACCTGGAATGCATTTCAATTAACATGTGTGCCTTTTTAAAAGTACATTTAGGGAATTTCTTTCCTTCTTAATGCGTTTGAGCCAATCAGTAGGGTTGGTATACAGAAGATAGCCCTATTTGGTAAAAGACCAAGTCCATATTATGGCAAGAACAGCTCAAATAAGCAAAGAGAAACGACAGTCCATCATTACTTTAAGACATGAAGTCCAGTGCAGTCGCAAAAACCATCAAGTGCTATGATGAAACTGGCTTTCATGACGTCTGGCACAAGAAAGGAAGACCCAGAGTTACCTCTGCTGCAGAGAATAAGTTCATTAGTGTTAACTGCACCTCTGATTTCAGCCCAAATCTCAACAACTGTTCAGAGGAGAATCAGGCCTTCATGGTCGAATTGCAGGCCTTCAAGCCTTCATGGTAGAAACCACTACTAAAGGACACCAATAAGAAAAAGAGACTTGCTAGGACCAAGAAACAAACAATGGACATTAGACCGGTGGAAATCTGTCCTTTGGTCTGATGAGTCCAAATTTGAGATTTTTGGTTCCAACATTCCGTGTCTATGTGAGACGCAGAGTAGGTGAACGGATTATCTCTGCATGTGTGGTTCCAACCGTGAAGCATGGGGGAGGAGGTGTGGAGGTGCTTTGCTGGGGACACTGGTTTATTTAGAATTCTTAACCAGCATGACTACCACAGCATTCTGCAGCGATATGCCATCCCATATGGTTTGCGCTTAGTGGGACTATCATTTGTTTTTCAACAGGACAATGACCCAACACACCTGGAGTGCTGCATCAGATGGCCTGGCACCACAATCACCCGACCTCAACCCATTTGAAATAGTTTGAGATGAGTTGGACCGCAGAGTGAAGGAAAAGCAGCCAACAAGTGCTCAGCATATGGGGGAACTCCTTCAAGACTGTTGGAAAAGCATTCCAGGTGAAGCTGGTTGAGAGAATGTCAAGAGTGTGCAATGCTGTCATCAAGGCAAAGGGTGGCTACTTCGATTACTACATGATTCCATATGTGTTATTTCATAGTTTTGATGTCTTCACTATTATTTTACAGTAGAAAAAAATTATAAAGAAAATCCTTGAATGAGTAGGTGTGTCCAAACTTTTGACTGGTACTGTATGTTGATATTCAAATGCACTACCAAGTTTAAGTGGGATATGTCAACAATATCTTCAGTATTTCAGTCATTATATGTTTCATATAAATGGTGTGAAAGCATAAGAATGGCGCTGTTAAGATCAGAGATTCGTCTCCTTGAGTATACACCTTCGTTCGAGGTGTACATACCTACATCTCAAGATTACAGACCAGGTAATCTTACTTATAGGTCTTCATGCTCTCTTGAGAACCTTGATGATCTCGAAATGGAGTCAGTTAGCATAGATGAGCGCTCTGAAGTTGAGAGCCCCACCTGTTAAGCAAAAACAAAAATGTTTTGCATGTTATTTTGGCATTAATATGTGTCACATATCAGTTTGCAAACAATGTATATTCAAAAAATGTATCATTGAGTTAATAAAGCCGCATACAGACATAGTCTCTTTTCTTACTTGAGGAAGGCAACTCCAAAATGCAGGTGTTTCAGCCTAGCTCAGTGCTCTCTGTGGTGGTGGGGCAGCCAGCGGAAAATACGGAGCGTAGGGGTTGGTAATGTTCTCTAGTTGCGCCGGGATTGGCTCAGTGTTCTGTCACCCACAGGGAGTCTACGTCACTGCAAAATCTACGGGGAAAGCTCTAAAATTCAAGCCCCTCGATGCCATAGAGTTACATTAGTTACATAATATCTACCATAGCTTTGATTGGAATGATCATGTCATACTTTCAAAAAAGTTTTGAACGGTCCTATAATATTTCAAAGTCAGGCCTCTTTCTAGAGCTCTGACCTGAAGATCACTGACATCATTATTATTACAAATCAGTTAAAAACGAATTATTATTTAAAATGACAGCCTACCGGGGAACAGTGGGTTAACTGCCTTGTTCAGGGGCAGAACGACAGATTATTTACCTTGTCAGCTCAGGGATTCGATCCAGCCTAACACCCTAACCACTAGGCTACCTGCTGCCCTATGATTCAATATTGTTTTTTTTCTGAGTTCCCAGTTGTCTTGAAAGCACCATAAATCCAGAAAATGACTTTGATGACAATGTTTTATGAAAAAGTGAGCACAGCACAAGGAGAGTCCAGAAATGTCTTGTATGCTGCTGCATAAATTATGTAATATGCCAAGGAGATATGTATAGTGTAGCTAAGAAAGTAATATCAAGTGTATGTTGTATAGCAAGCTATTAGTAGTGAGATTTTTGGAAAGAGTGGATTCCTGTTTGTGAAATTGTTTAGATTTTTTGTGTATCCGCCTCCCAGGAGGCAGGCACTTCGAGTCATGCGGTTTGGGCTCAACCTGTGGTGTGCTTTGCTCTCCAGAGGGAATAGCACTGTAAATGGAGTGTACAGTTGGGATAGAGAAAGCATTGTGTGTCAACTGTAGGCATGCCCATTCAGCTGGGGTTCCAAAGTGCCCTGTGAGAGACATGTTGAGATTGACAGAGTTTGAGTGGAGCAGAAAGTTTCCTATGCTTAGGCAGTGAAGAGAGTAGAGGATAGCACAAGGGTGAGTGAGTTGACTGGGAGGCAGTGAGTAAGCCTGAAGAGAGAGAGACAGAGAGGAAGAGTTTTAGTATGGTTGGATTTCTTGCGCTTATAGACATGGTGATCAACTGCACTGCACTGATGGAGCAGAAATCACAGAAGATAGATGTGGTAGTTGCAGCAGCAGATAAATATTTGGGTGTGAGAGATTTTAGTGCCGAAGAGCTACAAGAAGTTTTGAAAGAAGGGGTTCCATCCTCCCAGGCTGACGGCCTGGTGCAGGATCATGATGGGGTGGTGGATTTTTGATGATAGTGTATAGGTGCAGGATTAGATGGTGGTGCAATTTAAGTTTTTCCCTATTCCCCTTTTCCCTTTGTTCTTGGATGACCAAAATGTGCAATTCGCACTCCAACCTTTAAAATGCAGCAATATACAAGTAGTATGCCAGAAAGCCACATGAAGAAGAAAGCAGATTGTTAATTGTTCTGGTACCGAATTTTTATAAAGTTTTTTTTAGGCATACCCCGTGGAATTGTGGGATCGCAATGGCGGCTTCTGTCTTTGTAAACAAGAAACGCATAATTTACAAAATATAATAGCTATTTCGTAATGGTTTGAATCATCCCAACTGGGTGGCACAGTTTTCGTACTTACATGAATTGTATTTTCCCAGTAACTCTTGTTGTTAATGTTATTGAATATCGTTTTTTGAGTTACAATAAATACATGTGGCAGGTTTAGCTAGCTCGCTAAAAAATACTAGCTAACGTTAGCCACTGTCAGCGTCTTGTGATAGACTCACCACCCATTGTTAAAGGTAAGCAAGCCCGTGTTTTATTGAATGGGATTTTACAACTGTAATATCGGGTGTATAGTCGTAGCTATTAGTTTAGTTTCCCTTTTGTAACGTAATACCTAGCTAAGCTAGCTCGGTAATTAATTCATTGACATTGCCATTGGCTGAGCGATATCCAGTTAACGTAGCTAGCTAGGTAACGTTAGCTATTTAAAAATAAATAATTTGAAGTAATGTCTGTCACTAAATTATAATCGTTTCGGCTGGTCGTTCATTGGCGTTAGATGTAGTAGTAACAAAGATCCTTTAAGTAGCTAGTGTATTTACAGTACTGACTAAATACTGCGTTCCTAACAAGGTAAATTAGCTAGTTACTGCAGCATTCTAAAAGGCATCCCGTGAATTAGTCGGGCGGATTTTATACTTTTGATAATCGATTAACTAAATGTAATAATCTCTCAAGTCGTTCAAATTTCCGTATGCAGAGTGCCTTTGATTAAGTGTTTCGGTTGAATTTATCTGACATCCCTAACGTTACAGAATTAGTAGTTGGCTAATCTCCACAAAAATGTGGTCTCCAATCCAATCCAGACAGTTGTTTTAGACCATGGAGGATGATGCGTCACTGCACCGACTGGAGGGCAGTGACCCCACTGCGCAGGTCGGCGGGCTGATTGTGAAGAAGAAGAGTGCAGCAGTAGAGCCTCATGTCTTTCGTGCACCCACTCCACGAACCTCTCTCCTGGGCCTGGATCTGCTGGCAGCTCAAAAGAGAAAGGAGCGTGAGGGCAAGGAGCAGGCTGAGGCTGACAGTGATGACAGGAATAACAAGAAATCCAAGGTGTCCTCTTACAAAGACTGGGAGGAAGGGAAAAGTGATTCTGGATCTGATGAAGAAGACAAAGACGATGAGGACCAAGGTGGTAAAAAAGAGAGGTATGTTGTTTTTGAAGTGATTTGGTTTGAGTTACTGTAGCCTCTTTCCTTACTGGCATGCATAAATAGATCATATCTAAACTAATGGCATGCATGCAGTGTTGTCTTACTGACACTATTTTATTCAGCAGGAAGTACCGTGTGACTGGCTCAGAGACACCATCTAATCCTGGAGGGGTCAGTGAAGAGTTCCGTCGCAAACACCAACAGAGGGAGAAAGACCGGCGTGAGCATGGAATGTACGCCTCCTCCAAAGAGGACAAGAACAGAGAGAGGGAGAAGGACAGAGAGAGGATCAGAGATACGGACAGAGATCGAAGGGGTGAAAGAGGTGAGCAAAACATTTATGCATCTGCATGCACAATGTTAATATTCTGGCAATAGCAATCTTTCCTATCTGTTGTGCATCTGAATTTGTGTCTGAAGTATTGACTAACTGTTTTGATGGCAGATGAGCGGGAACGCAGTCGCGGTGGCGGCAGCAGCCGGTCGGAGCGTGGAGACCGCAGTGAGAGGAGTGAGCGCTCACAGAGAGAAGGCTGGTCCTCCGAACGCATCAGCCGGGGTAGCAAGAGAGAGGAGCCTTCAACGCCCCAGACACGCCCCAAAGGTCAGTAACCCTGCCACACCCCCTGACAAGCAGTTATTTAAGGTTCTTAGGTCATGCCTACAATACACTAACCACTCTCTCTCCCTCCATTCCTCATACCATTTGATTTAGATGGCACTCCCTCGCGCACCAGCTGGGATGAGGATGACAGCGGCTATGCCAGCTCACGCCGTTCCCACTGGGAATCTCCCTCTCCTGCCCCTTCACACAAGGATTCTGACAAGTCTGAACGGTCGGAGCGCAGCCCCCGCTCTGGACGGGAGAGCGAGAGAAAGGACAAGTAAGCAACTGCAGCTCAACACTCGTATGTTAATTTGACTGGGTTTTATAGTACTATCCAAAGACACATTTTCAGTGGCTAATAGAAATGTGTTCTTTTCAGCTTTTGAAATGTACTTTTCTTGTCTCTGTTTCCAGGTCAGTCAGAGGCCGGTATCCTGATGACACGCCCCTTCCCACCCCATCATACAAGTACAACGAATGGGCAAATGACAGGAAGCACTTGGGCTCCACTCCTCGTCTGTCCCGTGGGAAAGGTAAGCTTCTCCTCTCCCTCTTCCCCAGTCACGTTAGAGCTATTAATGCTCTGATAAGGCTTGCTGATGTTTCTGGATTGTGTCATTGTGCCCCAGGTAAAAATGAAGGAGAGGATGGCATCGCCTTTGATAATGATGATGAGAAGCAGCAGTGGGAGGAGGACCAGAAGGTGAGTGGACATGTGGAGTCTTAGCAGTAATACAAATGAATAACTTTCCCAACATTCATAAATGCACATTTCTATGTATTGACTATTGCCCTTTGGTGTTGCAGCAAGCGGACAGAGACTGGTACATGATGGATGAAGGCTATGACGAGTTCCACAACCCACTGACCTCCACCTCTGAGGATTATGTGAAGAAGAGAGAGCAGATCTTGCAGAAGCAGACACAGAAACGCATCTCTGCCCAAAGACGACAGATCAATGAGGTATGTCATTGTGAGGGATGCAAACTAGTCACCTTTCGTCTAAATTCGCCATTTTGAATCCAAAATAGGTGACCTATGTGGTTTGTGTAGATCCGATGAGAAAAGTTTTGGGGAGGGGTGGGGGGGGCTTTGGATCACTACTGTCTGTAAGCGAACGAGTGATGTGCGTTTGGAGCAATACTGTCTGTATCCAAGGCTCAGACAATCTTTTACATAACAACAGAATGCAGCACCCGACTGAAGAGAAGTTTTAACCAGCTTGCTAGTTACAGCATACAGCTTTCTCTCTGGAAAGAGCGCACGCTATGGACAGCAGAGAGTAGAAAGGCAGTTTGCCAGTTAGAGCATAGCGTCCCCTGAATGATAATGAAGAGGTAGGTGAGAAGCCTGACCGCGGGGGTGAGAAGGTGATGAAGCGTACTTAACGAGCTGTAACAGAAAAACAACTGGCTTTTGGAAAGTTTGAGGTGAGGGAGAAAGTGTGGTGGAACAAGTATTATCATTGTTAAGTATCTTGCTAGCTGGATTGAATTCTCCGTTAACTAGCCAGAGAAATGTTGAGCAGCATTAGGCAATTTAAGTCAGACAACATCAGATGAGCTAACGTTAGTAACCTAACCAATTCGCTATAGTATTAACTGGTAACGTTATGACTCCTTGCCGTTCCTCAAGTTCTAACGCGTTTGTTGCTTACTGGACCCTGCCAATCTGTGTGAAATATTAACTAGTTAATTAGCTAACAAACTAACTACTATCTGTGAACTAATGTTTTCCCTCTACAGTATGCAGTACATTTTTAGAATAAGAGAATTAGGTGAAAATGAGGCGTTGCTTATTAAACAAGTGGATTCAGGGATGAAGTGTACTGGAGTTGGGCCTGGCGCTGGATGACACTAGAGAGGTCAAAGGAACACCACACACTTTTCCTCTTTCTCACTTTTTTAATACACTGGATTAAAAGGGGTATGCCAGGTGTACTCTCTGCCTGAAAGAGATCAATTATGCCAACAAAGGGTATCATGCTCTGCTGGTACATTTCTAGAACAGATATCAACAGGCAGAAAGTGTACACTGTAATAATGTGCAGTGTAGCCCAAAGACATTGCTTTTGTTGTGTTGAACTTGACAGTAACACTTGTGTGTGAGTGAGGGGGCATTAGTACATTTTTTTACTCAGTGAACATTATTTTTGCACACATGTAGCCTTGTGCACTTGATCAATGTTAACTATAGTGGCCAATATAATAGAGCAACAATAGAATGCCTGTTTGTTTCATTCTATCACCTTTTTCCCCAAAGTGCAATATTTAGATGTGTGAGGTCACAAGCATATTAGTGTATTGTTTTTTCTCAAGACTTGAGTGTCATTTGCAGTAAAGTCTAGGCAACAAGTAACATTGGATTGCTTTCTTTATATTTTTTAGCTGTGAGTTAGGTTCACATGAACCACTTTATTTTGTGTGCAAAAATAACCAGACCCCTCTTTTACACTGCTGCTACTTTCAGTTTATTATCTATACATAGTCACTTTAACTCTACCTACATGTACATATTACCTCAATTACCTCGACTAACCCTTACCCTCCGCACATTGACTCTGTACCGGTAACCCTGTTTATAGCCTCGCTGTTGTTATCTTACTGCTGCTGTTGAATTATTTGTTACTTGTATTTTCTATTTTTTTCTTAACTTCTTAAAGCATTGTTGGTTAAGGGCTTGTAGGTCAGCATTTCACTGTAAGGTCTACACCTGTTGTATTGTTGGTTAAGGGCATGTAGGTCAGCATTTCACTGAAAGGTCTACACCTGTTGTATTCGACGCACGTGACAAATACAATTTGATTTGATTTTACACACAGAGACTGATCACGTAGATCATATTCATTAATTACTTAACCTACATTTCCCCCTAGCAGGGATTTTTTTTGAATGTTTTGGTGCAAAAAAGAGTGTCACCTTTTTGGGGCCTCACCAGTTTGCCTCCCTGATTGTGTTCCTGCTCTGTGACCATCTCCAGCCCTGGGTGTATGTAACCTTAGTTCTAGTTTTGATCGCTAATACCATCCATGGATTTTGTGAGTGTGTGTTGACTGTGTGCATAACAATGTGTGCTGTGTTTCACCTGCCAGGATAATGAGCGCTGGGAGACTAACCGTATGCTGACCAGTGGAGTGGTCCAGAGGCTGGAGGTGGATGATGACTTTGAGGAGGACAACGCTGCCAAGGTCCACCTGCTGGTTCACAACCTGGTCCCTCCGTTCCTGGACGGGAGGATAGTCTTCACCAAGCAGGTAATACATCATTACAGCACGTTATGGGCCAATGAAATGACCAACACTCCCCTACGTATTTATTTGGACAGTGAAGCTAAAACCTTTAGTTTGACTCTATACTCCAGCATTTTGGATTTGAGATTAAATGTTTTGAGATGTGACACTAGGGCTGTGATGATACCAGTGTTGCAATATTTTTTCCATGGTAAAAATGAAAGCACGAAGCAGACCACTCTCTTTGGTCCTTTAAAAACCAGCTGTATGTAAAATATTCTGTACTATACCTTGGAAAATAAATACATGTGACTCTGGATAACAACATAATGTTTGTTTCTGACATTCGGGCAGTTTTCCTAAAGAAGTCAAATTTGCTTCCTTGCCAGGATACTAACGAACGAGTATCGCGATACTGGTATCGTCGCCCTAGACGACAGTACAGAATGTCACCTTTTATTTTAGGTTATTTTCATACATACAGTTGAAGTCGGAAGTTTACATGCACCTTAGCCAAATACATTTAAATCAGTTTTTCACAATTCCTGACATTTAATCCTAGTAAACATTCCCTGTCTTAGGTCAGTTAGGATCACCACTTTATTTTAAGAATGTGAAATGTCAGAATAATAGTAGAGAGAATTATTTATTTCAGCTTTTATTTCTTTCATCACATTCCCAGTGGGTCAGAAGTTTATATACACTCAATTAGTATTTGGTAGCATTGCCTTTAAATTGTTTAACTTGGATCAAACGTTTTGGGTAGCCTTCCACAAGCTTCCTACAATAAGTTGTGTGAATTTTGGCCCATTCCTCCTGACAGAACTGGTGTAACTGAGTCAAGTTTGTAGGCCTCCTTGCTCGCACACGCTTTTTCAGTTCTGACCACAAATGTTCTATAGGTTTGAGGTCAGGGCTTTGTGATGGCCACTCCAATACCTTGACTTTGTTGTCCTTATGCCATTTTGCCACAACTTTGTCCATTTGGAAGACCCATTTGCGACCAAGCTTTAACTTCCTGACTGATGTCTTGAGATGTTGCTTCAATATATCCACATCATTTTCCTTCCTCATGATGCCATCTATTTTGTGAAGTGCACCAGTCCCTCCTGCAGCAAAGCACCTCCAAAACATGATGCTGCCACCCCTGTGCTTCACGCCCTTTTACCTCCAAACATAACGATGGTCATTATAGCCAAACAGTTCTATTTTTGTTTCATCAGACCAGAGGACATTTCTCCAAAAAGTACCATCTTTGTCCCCATATGCAGTTGCAAACCATAGTCTGGCTTTTTTATGGCGGTTTTGGAGCAGTGGCTTCTTCCTTGCTGAGCGGCCTTTTAAGTTATGTCGAAATAGGACACATCTTCACAAGGTCCTTTGCTGCTGTTCTGGGAATGATTTGCACTTTTCGCACCAAAGTACGTTGATCTCTAAGGGACAGAACGCGTCTCCTTCCTGAGCGGTATGACAACAACCAACTTGACAGAGCTTGAAGAATTTTAAAAAGAAGGCTGTATTTTATTTTATTTTAGCTTCACTGTCCAAATACGTAGGGGAGTGTAAATACTTTTAAGTTCTGAACCATGAAGGGAGAGCTGCTGCAGTCTTGTTGAGGGATTGTGAGAGTCTGCTGAAACGCATTTGAAACTGGTTGAGTAATAACTAGTAGACTTACTATCAGAGTTGCTGGGTACTGAATGGGTACTGTTGTCTCTCTGTTCTGTGCTGTAGCCAGAGCCTGTCATCCCTGTGAAAGACGCTACCTCTGACATGGCCATCATCTCCCGCAAGGGCAGCCAGCTGGTCCGCAAGCACCGTGAGCAGAAGGAACGCAAGAAGGTAGGCTGAGTGGATGGAAGGCAATGTTTAATACAGCTATACAGTACTTTATGGTATGGTTACTGGCTGAATATCTGAGTGTCATTTTGATTGTTTATTCAGGCTCAACAGAAACACTGGGAGCTGGCAGGCACCAAGCTGGGTGACATCATGGGCATCAAGAAGACTGAGGATGGGGATAGCTCTGGGGGCAAGTCAGTGGGCGAGGATGGCAAGGTGGACTACAGGTAACAAGCCCTTTACTAAAGGCTTATTTTGTGTCCATTTTGAATGTTTATTAAACATCAGTTTAGAAATGTGACTAGAACAACTTAAATAATTCCCTCTCCTCTCCTTCTTCCGTCCAGAACGGATCAGAAGTTTGCAGACCACATGAAAGATAAGAGTGAGGCCAGCAGTGAGTTTGCTAAGAAGAAGACACTGTTGGAGCAGAGGCAGTATCTGCCCATCTTCGCTGTGAGGCAGCAACTGCTCAACATCATCAGGTAGCTACTCTACTGGACCCGGCCTGGCTGTCCTAGGACCACTTATCACCCCCAGCCTTACCCCAGATGCAGGCTTTTTTTAGGGTGTAGGATAAGACAATGAAGGTGGGAATTGGGGCTGTGATGTCAGATTGTTCATATGTGATTTACCTTTGGTTAGAGAATGACCACATCACAGGTGACTTACACTGGGGGCAAAAAGTTTGGAATATTACTCATTCAAGGGTTTTTCTTTATTTGCACTTTTTTACATTGTAGAATAAAAGTGAAGACATCAACTATGACATAACATGTATGGAATCTTGTAGTAACCTAAATAAGTGTTAAACAAATCAAAATATATTTTATATTTGAAATTCTACCAAAATTGTACCACCATTTGCCTTAATAACAGCTTTGCACACTCATGGAATTCTCTCAACCAGCTTCATAAGGACCGCCCCATGAATTGAAAACCCAGAAATACCTCTACTGCAGAGGATAAGTTCATTAGAGTTACCAGCCTCAGATTGCAGCCAAAATACATGCTTCACAGAGTTCAAGTAACAGACACATCTCAACATCAACTGTTCAGAGGAGACTGTGTGAATCAGGCCTTCATGGTCGAATTGCTGCAAAGAAACCACTACTAAAGGACACCAATAAGAAGAAGAGACTTGCTTGGGCCAAGAAACACGAGCAATGGACATTAGACCGGTGGAATTTGTCCTTTGGTCTGGAGTCCAAATTTGAGATGGTTTGGGATGAGTCGGACCGCAGTGAAGGAAAAGCAGCCAACAAGTGCTCAGCATATGTGGGAACTCCTTCAAGACTGATGGAAAAGCATTCCAGGTGAAGCTGGTTGAGAGAATGCCAAGAGTGTGCAAAGCTTTCATCAAGGAAAAGGGTGGATATTTGAACAATCTCAAATATAAATATATTTTGATTTAACACTTATTTAGGTTACTACAAGATTCCATACATGTTATGTCATAGTTGATGTCTTCACTTTTATTCTACAATGTAAAAAATAGTGCAAATAAAGAAAAACCCTTGAATGAGTAATATTCTAAACTTTTGGCCCCCAGTGTAGTTAATGTTAGACAGCATATGTAAATCATTGACATAGACTTTCAGATCTGTTTTCGTAAGCCATTATTCATGTTTCCACAGTTCCATAAGGTTGAAAATTCCCATCAGGGTTCTAATGTTAGTGGTTGTGATGGGATTCTCTCCAGGGACAACAGCATTGTGATTGTGGTGGGGGAGACGGGCAGTGGGAAGACCACCCAGCTGACCCAGTACCTTCACGAGGACGGTTACACCAGCTACGGCATGGTGGGCTGCACCCAGCCCCGCAGAGTGGCAGCCATGAGCGTGGCCAAGAGAGTCAGCGAGGAGCTGGGCAGCAACCTGGGAGAGGAGGTGAGCATTCTTCTGGCTTATGGAGGAGCCACTAGGCAAACATTAACTAGATCCTAGAAACACTGATCTATGGATCAGTCAAAGCAGTGGATCACTACTCTTATCTGTTAACCCAGTGTAACAAACCTGGCAAGAGTTTATGAACTGCAATGAACTTGTTTATAGAGAAACGGAAGTACTCCAGAACAGAATAAGTGATTTTTCCACCTGATATCAATGTTCACTGTGTATAGAGATCATCTGTCAATTGATGTTGACTCAACAACGTCATCTAGTGGTGATTCAGAGATTATACACCACTTCCATTCTACAACTTATAATGGAACTCCCCTTGCCAGCTAATTTCTTTGGTTGACCCGTAGCACTGTAGTTTGAAGGCTGTAATTCATACATAGAATGTAAATATATGTAGTTCACGACTAAACCATTTGGTTATTGCTTTGCAGGTGGGTTATGCGATCCGTTTTGAGGACTGTACGTCGGAGAAGACTATGATAAAGTACATGACAGACGGTATCCTGCTTAGAGAGTCTCTCAGGGAGTCTGATCTGGACCACTACAGTGCTGTCATCATGGACGAGGCCCACGAACGCTCCCTCAACACGGATGTGCTGTTCGGCCTGCTGCGAGAGGTCAGGGAGACACTTTTTAAAATGTATTATTTTATTTAAGTTTTTAAGTCTTGTTTTTGTTTATTGGATAGAGCGATGTAGAGGAGAAAGGTAGGAGAGAGAGTGGTGGAAGAGCAGTGGGCTGGATTCAAACCCATACTGGCAGTGATGCAGTGGCTTAGACTGCTAGACCACAGGGAGACACTTTTACAACTCACTGGCTGTTATTAAATTGTGATTCTCTTGCATGCATATTGTTTCCTTCAGAGGCTTTGGTTGTCTTGTTGTATGCCGTAGTAGAACTCTCTCTCTCTCTCTCTGTCCTTTTCTTCCAGGTTGTATCGAGGCGTTCTGACCTCAAGCTTATAGTCACCTCAGCCACAATGGACTCTGACAAATTTGCTGCATTTTTCGGCAACGTTCCCATATTCCACATTCCAGGAAGAACATTCCCTGTAGACATCTTATTCAGCAAGGTATTGTGTCCAACTCTCAATTCATATTTTCAACATCCATTAATTTATTGTATATTTTTTTTCTCCAGGGATTTAACACAGCCATGTCATTTGTATAATGACTTACAAACTGACTAGACAGGCCAAGTTTCGTGTGCGAGCGTTGCAAAATAAATGTAGAAATGCATGTTTTTCAATAATTTCATCCACACTACTTTGCCAAATGCTAAAATAGAACTTGGTTCTATTTAAGACGCTCGATGTGTCGCAAGTCCTGCCTCTCCCATATTCTTATAGGGTTTCACAAAGATACAAGCCCACGTGGCTGCTTGAAAGACTAACAAGGAGAGATGAATCAAAGATAACAAAAAACAAACTCACTTTTATCTGAGGATTAATCGCTGGAGAAGTAGATTTTGTCAAATCTCAAAGAACCAGCTAAAAAGAGGACTATTTGCAGGTAAAATAACAACTCAGTGTTCATCTCCCAGGACAAACTGCTAGCAACAGCTATCTAGCTAAATGTCCATGAATGTTTCATGTGTTTCAACCTTCCCCGAAATTAATAGAATTGATTCACAGTTTGTTTTGGTATTTTAACCTGTGTTTCATGATCGCGTCTGGTTGGTATAGATTTTATAGAAATTATCATGTGCACAATGGTGGCGCACCTGCCACTGTTATTTGTACCAAGGTAGTGTGTAGTTGTTGTGTATGCTAACAGTGTTGTGTGTGTGTGTAGACTCCCCAGGAAGACTATGTGGAGGCAGCAGTGAAACAGGCCTTACAGATTCACCTCAGTGGTATGGGAGGAGACATCCTCATCTTCATGCCTGGCCAGGAGGACATCGAGGTGACATCAGACCAGATCGTGGAGCGTCTGGAGGACCTCGAGAGTGCCCCTCCTCTGACTGTACTGCCCATCTACTCTCAGCTGCCCTCTGACCTCCAGGCCAAGATCTTCCAGAAGGTAACCAATCACACCCAGTTACTGTTGTTACACTAACATGTACAGTTGGAACTCTTAACATACTGCAGTATCCTTTGTACACATACAAACTTGCTATTAGGGATTCGGAATGTATATAGCTGACACAAAAAGGAGCATGTCCTCCTGACTGGTCAAGTGACGTGTAGCTGCTGTTTTATTTTGTTTTCTAACTGCAAAGGCTCCAGATGGTGTGAGGAAGTGTATCGTTGCCACCAACATCGCTGAGACCTCCTTGACTGTGGATGGTATCATGTTTGTTGTGGATGCTGGATACTGCAAACTCAAGGTACCCCGTCGCCCACACTATCTTCCCCAGACTATCAAATGAAATAAGACAAGCCATGTTAGGATAGTATTTCTCTGTGTTGTTTGCCTGCTGACGTGTTCTCTTTGACAGGTGTTCAACCCTCGCATTGGCATGGATGCCCTGCAGGTGTACCCCATCAGCCAGGCTAACGCCAACCAGCGTGCGGGCAGAGCAGGACGTACAGGGCCAGGCCAGTGCTACAGGCAAGTCACTGTCTACACACAGACAAGTGCACACTTACACACAGTCACACACTCCAAATTTGCACTCCTCCCACCTTTCTCGGTTTCCAGAGGGCTGCCTTTGTCCTCTAGCAGTGGTGCCAGAGACGTATGGAGCCGTAATGAAAGGCAGTTATTTGAAGGCGTCACCTTGGTGTGATGTCCGAATGTTCCAGTCAGGGCTAGCAGGAAGGGAGTATTCACATGGCTGACACTGGTCTATGCCAAGAGTGTCCTGTCTTCTAGAAATATACTTTTTTGTTCCTCTGATTGTCTTCAGTACACCTCAGACTGCAGCAGTCTGGAACTAAACCTTAAATCAGCCACATCTTCCCTCTTTCCTGTCTATCTGGGCCTAGATACAGAAATAAACAGGCTGAATTACACTCTGCCTGTTATCTCATTCCAACTGCTCCTCTCCACCAAAAAGGTAGAAAACCAGCTAACAACATTAGCATCCTTTTGTATGGTGAGCCGGGCTGAAATGGATGTGTATATCTGAAGCGCGCTTGTGTGTGTGTTGTTGTGTGTAATGCCGCCGCCGGTGTTTCATCCTCTGGCTGATGCACATCACAGCTCCCCTCAGATGGGCCATCCAGGCCTCTGATCTGCAAGGCGGCCGGGCTGCTTTCAAAGCCATCAGAGGCTGGGTGGGAGAGAGAGGGAGAATCCTAATCTCCACAGGATTTCATGCAGTTTAACTCTGTTTACAGCAGGGAAAATGTGACACAAAAGCCCCTTCTCTCTGAGATGTCACATGACCTTTCTCCTATCTCTCATACTTCCCCAAGTTGAGGGAGATGGTGACACACACACCACACACGTGATTGTTTTGCCTTGTAAATTAGCTGGGAATTGTATAAAAGCCCCCTCTACTAAGATTACCCCCCCCCACACTGTCACACACACTAACACACAGATCTGTGAAGAATCAATTTGGGAGTAGAGCTTTTAGAGGGAGTGGGGCCTAGGCATTTGGAGGGGCGGGAGGTGACGTGTGTGCGCCATGCTGGGTGACTCGACTTGTGTGGAGAATCTGCTACTCAAAGCACCTCTTAGCTATGACTGCACCCAGCACACACACAGCACGGCTCCAGCCCCGAGCACATTCACACAGCCCGGCGTAAACACACACATCATTCCCTCATAATGCACACACTTCAGAGGGATTAGCCACTAACTGAAATGCTTGAGAGATGCTTTGTTAGGCCTGGCCTATCAGTCTGAAGCAGCAATGGCAGCGGCTCTAAATAGTTTGGATAGTAAATGCCTCATAAGTAGCTTGGTTAAATGTTTATAAGGTGCAGTAGGCCTGTCTCTTTGCCCTTCTCTAAATGTCAGTTGGGGAGCATTCAGCTTTCATGGAACGGAGGCTTCTCAATCATGGTGCCATTGTTACATGGTTAGAGCACTGTGTGAAATCGTATCAGTGCCATGCAGAGCGGGTTTAACCAGGTGGTGAAGGCAGCATCTCCAGACCTGTCACTCTAAGGAGCATTTGTGCGTTTAGAAAAAATGTGTCCTTCTCTCCTTCTTTGTCCGTCCAGGCTTTACACCCAGAGCGCCTACAAGAATGAGATGTTGACCACCACCATCCCAGAGATCCAGCGGACCAACCTGGCCAACGTGGTGCTGCTGCTCAAGTCCCTGGGGGTCCAGGACCTGCTGCTCTTCCACTTTATGGACCCTCCGCCTGAGGACAACATGCTCAACTCCATGTACCAGCTCTGGATCCTGGGGGCCCTGGATAACACAGGTGGGTCTCTGGCCAGGCCTGGACCACATCAGTCAAGATTAGGCCTTCAAATGTACAAATTGATCAAATAAAATAATTGATCTCAGAAAACAAGGTTAAAATAGGGTGGAATAAGTATGTGTTCCCCACCAGCAAAACAGCCAACAGATGAACAATAACTAGTTCTTGTGCTGCGAGGAGAGACTTAGATGATGAAACTAGGCAGTAGGTTGCTGTAATGGTATGTACATGCACTGCAGACCGTAAAGTACAGAGCTAGGTAGCACTGTGGTGTAGGTAGTGGAGTAGTTGCATAGTGCTTTATCCTCTGTTAGATTTGACTGGCTGACTCTCATCTCTGTCTCATCTGAGCCAGATCCCTGGGGATTAGGGGATTTGGTGTCTGGAGGACTTTTGACGTTTGCCTGTGTGGTGTGTTAACAGCAGATTATCTCTGATTAAGGTTTACCTGGCCAACACAGCCTGTTCTGCCTCTGCACTTTCCCCCTAAGCTCCTTATAGTCTGTCATGTAATCATTTAAATCAGAGCTTGATTTAAATATTTTTTACAACCGTCATCCACTGTTAGCACTTTATCCTCCTCTCTCTCTCTATCAGGGCTAAATACAGGAAGGTGTCACCTGTATTGTGTTCCCACTCTCCTCTGTCTGTAGACAGGAAGTGCATAAGTTATTTGTGTCCTCCTCAGGTGCCCTGACGCCCACTGGGAGGCTGATGGTGGAGTTCCCTCTGGACCCGGCTCTGTCCAAGATGCTGATCGTATCATGTGACATGGGCTGCAGTGCTGACATCCTCATTATTGTTTCCATGCTGTCTGTACCGGCCATCTTCTACAGGCCTAAGGTAGATGTAATTGATATCGCCAACCAATTAATGTCTTAATATGTTGCTAATGTTTCTGTTAAGAAAAATTCACATTACACACTGGATAGTTGTGACTCCCTGTATTTCCACTGTGTCCCGACCTTTCCAGGGTCGTGAGGAGGAGAGTGACCAGGTGAGGGAGAAGTTCTCGGTCCCAGAGAGTGACCACCTGACCTACCTGAATGTCTACCTGCAATGGAAGAACAACAACTACTCCAGCATCTGGTGCAACGAACACTTCATCCACACCAAGGCCATGCGCAAGGTCTGACGACGCCCCTTTACCCTCTCTGACCAGTCTCCCTGTCTCAGGATCGAAGTGCACTTGATTACCACTTTATTCACACAATGAGCAATGTGTATTGAATAAATGTCCTCTTGTTGGTTCTCCAGTAGCTAACGTGTCTCTGTGGGTGTTTTAGGTGCGTGAGGTGCGCTCCCAGCTCAAAGACATCATGGTGCAGCAGAGGATGAACCTGGTGTCCTGTGGTTCAGACTGGGACATCATCAGGAAGTGTATCTGTGCTGCCTACTTCCACCAGGCAGCCAAGCTGAAGGGAATAGGGGAGTATGTGAATGTGAGGACAGGCATGCCCTGCCACCTCCACCCCACCAGCTCTCTGTTTGGCATGGGCTACACCCCTGACTACATCACCTACCACGAGCTGGTCATGACCACCAAGGTAAGAGACCCAACCTCCACACAGCTTTACATATACCCACATTATTGCTAAGCTATGATCTGCCCGAGGGGGTCTGGTATATGGCCAATATACCACAGCTAAGGGCTGTTCTTAATAACAACGTGGAGTGCCTGCAAACCCCTGAGGTGCTTTATTGCTATTATAAACTTATCAACGTAATTAAAGCAGTAAAAATAAAAGTTTTGTCATACCCGTGGTATACGGTCTGATATACCACAGCTGTCAGCCAATCAGCATCCAGGGCTCGAACCACCCAATTTATAATGTGTTGTAACGTGTTGTTGTTTGTCCCTCCTGTAGGAGTACATGCAATGTGTGACTGCGGTGGATGGGGAGTGGCTGGCTGAGCTGGGACCCATGTTCTACAGTGTCAAACAGGCAGGGAAGAGCAGGATGGTAAGCTCTTGTTATTCAGCTCTTACTACCTCCCTACGTCTCATGGTTTATACCTCCTCCCTCTGTCCTCTCCTCTCAGCCCTCTGTCCCTCTCTTTCTCTGTGCAGGAGAACAGGCGGCGGGCCAAGGAGGAGATCACTAACATGGAGGAGGAGATGTCTCTGGCGGAGCAGCAACTAAGGAGCAGGAGAGAGGATCAGGACAGGAAGAGTAACGTGGGCAGCGTCAGGTATGCAATCATCGACCTTCATCTATTCTTTACAGAGAGGTTTCACTCTGACAATAGTCCCAGTCGGTATTAAATAGAATGCCGCGGCCCCGCCCACCTCTGGAGAAACCAACCTGTGGTTACCTAGGTTACCCAATTGGTCACAGCAAAACCTTGACCTTTTTCCAAATGCAATTTTCTTGTTGTCTGCTTGTTTTTGTCAATTACAAAACTACATTTAAGAAAAGTACATGTCTAAAGATTACTTTTCAACATTGCCTGCTCCAAAGGCTTCCCTCATGCCACTTTTCATGACGCCGCTAACGTTATCCATGTGAGTGCTAGCTAGCTACCAACCAGAATATTAAGCTAGCCAAGACCAACAACAGACTATAAAGCTAAAAGTAGTGAGTGGAGTTACAAACGGACAGAACTAAACGAGTTAAATGTCTTCCCTGCAATTACATTTTGGACACCATGTCCCTACATTTCCCACTCTCCCATGCTGAATAGCCTGAAGCCACAGGGCTCATCTCGCAGGCTCTATTTCCCTACGTGGGAGCATTGTGAACCGTAGGTGGGGGTGTTTGACCTGGTTACCCTGAACATTGAACAACACAGCAGCTTTTAGATATGTTTTGTTATTTATGTATAACAAACAATCAACGATGAAGTTTGCTCTTTTACGATGGGGGTCAATGGGAAAGAACGTTTGTTTTCCAGAATGGGTCCCTTCCGAGTCGTAGAAACTGGTTAATTTAGCTGCTTCTCTACCCATCGCTCTCTAATTCTCTCTGCCTCTTCTTCTCTCTTATCCTCTCTGTCTTTTCTACCTCCCTCACTTTCCATGATGAGCTTTTCTCACCTCCAGTCCCTCCAGATGAGTCAAAAAGAAAGAATATTGGCTCCTGGCTGACCCCCATTACTGCTGCAATTTAAATGGTGCAACAGCAGAGGGGAGAAAGGAGTCAGCGTTAATTTTCAAATTAGAAAGGACATTTATTTTATTTCGCACCCGTTCCACAAGGCTCACAAAAGAGAAATGGGTTTGGGAGGGAAGAAAAAATATTTTTTATTGTTAATTAATCAGCAGGTTTATTGCTATATCAGAGTCTTTGTGTGTGTCTGTCAGTCTCCAAAAGAATCACATTAAACCGGAGGATTAAGAATTAGATTAGAGAGTGAGCGCCTCAGAAGTATGATAATGAACATGGCCTGCTCTCAGAACACAAGCTTCCCTTCACCGTGCCGAGGAGCCCCCATGAAACACTTTTACTACACATTTTGATCTGGTTCCTGTCTCTCATTCAGGAAGCCCCCCCCATCCTTACTCAGATAAGTGGGCTCAAAGCTTTAAGTCGGAGTGATATTATTGGAGCTTTTATTCAATGTAAATGCAGAGCTGTGAGAAGTGTCCACCAAACACCTGTGTGTTGAAAGAAGAGTGGCCCTCAGACAGAGAGCTCTTAAAGCACTTGACAACAAGATGTCTGTCTTCTAGACCTAGATGGATTCATCCTGCTTCCAAACTCTGCTTTTTACTGAGGATTATGTAAAGGGAAGCACATTAGTTAGGATTTGGCTTTAATCTCAGCCAGGCTGTCCTCCTCACGTCTCCATATCCTCCTATCAGCAGGCTTCTCAGGAGTGAGTGAGTGAGTGCGTGTGTGTGTGCGTGCGTGTGTGCGTGCGTGTGTGCGTGCGTGTGTGTGTGTGTGTGTGAAATACATTGGAAAATAAAGGTGAAATACTTTCTTAACCTATAGAAATCACCTTGTTAAATTAAGCCTGTCTCCCCCCACTAGCCTGTCTCCCCCTACTAGCCTGTCTCCCCCCCCTACTAGCCTGTCTCCCCCCCTACTAGCCTGTCTCCCCCCCTACTAGCCTGTCTCCCCCCCTACTAGCCTGTCTCCCCCCCTCTACTAGCCTGTCTCCCCCCCCCTCTACTAGCCTGTCTCCCCCCCCCTCTACTAGCCTGTCTCCCCCCCTCTACTAGCCTGTCTCCCCCCCCTCTACTAGCCTGTCTCCCCCCCTCTACTAGCCTGTCTCCCCCCCCTCTACTAGCCTGTCTCCCCCCCCCTACTAGCCTGTCCCCCCCCTCTACTAGCCTGTCTCCCCCCCCTCTACTAGCCTGTCTCCCCCTCTACTAGCCTGTCCCCCCCCTCTACTAGCCTGCCCCCCCCCTCTACTAGCCTGTCTCCCCCCCCCTCTACTAACCTGTCCCCCCCCTCTACTAGCCTGCCCCCCCCCTCTACTAGCCTGTCCCCCCCCCCCTCTACTAGCCTGTCCCCCCCCCCTCTACTAGCCTGTCTCCCCCCCCCTCTACTAGCATGTCTCCCCCCCCTCTACTAGCCTGCCCCCCCCCCTCTACTAGCCTGTCTCCCCCCCCTCTACTAGCATGTCTCCCCCCCCTCTACTAGCCTGTCTCCCCCCCCCTCTACTAGCATGTCTCCCCCCCCCTCTACTAGCATGTCTCCCCCCTCTACTAGCCTGCCCCCCCCCCTCTACTAGCATGTCTCCCCCCTCTACTAGCCTGCCCCCCCCCCCTCTACTAGCATGTCTCCCCCCCCTCTACTAGCCTGTCTCCCCCCCCCCTCTACTAGCATGTCTCCCCCCTCTACTAGCCTGCCCCCCCCCCTCTACTAGCATGTCTCCCCCCCCTCTACTAGCATGTCTCCCCCCTCTACTAGCCTGCCCCCCCCCCTCTACTAGCCTGTCTCCCCCCCCCTCTACTAGCCTGTCTCCCCCCCCCTCTACTAACCTGTCCCCCCCCCCCCCTCTACTAGCATGTCTCCCCCCTCTACTAGCCTGCCCCCCCCCCTCTACTAGCCTGTCTCCCCCCCCTCTACTAGCATGTCTCCCCCCCCTCTACTAGCATGTCTCCCCCCTCTACTAGCCTGCCCCCCCCCCTCTACTAGCCTGTCTCCCCCCCCCTCTACTAGCCTGTCTCCCCCCCCCTCTACTAACCTGTCTCCCCCCCCCTCTACTAGCATGTCTCCCCCCTCTACTAGCCTGCCCCCCCCCTCTACTAGCCTGTCTCCCCCCCCTCTACTAGCATGTCTCCCCCCCCTCTACTAGCATGTCTCCCCCCTCTACTAGCCTGCCCCCCCCCCTCTACTAGCCTGTCTCTCCCCCCCCTCTACTAGCCTGTCTCTCCCCCCCCTCTACTAGCCTGTCTCCCCCCCTCTACTAGCCTGTCTCTCCCCCCCCCTCTACTAGCATGTCTCCCCCCCCTCTACTAGCATGTCTCCCCCCCCCTCTACTAGCATGTCTCCCCCCCCCTCTACTAGCATGTCTCCCCCCCCCCTCTACTAGCATGTCTCTCCCCCCCCTCTACTAGCATGTCTCCCCCCCCTCTACTAGCATGTCTCCCCCCCCCTCTACTAGCATGTCTCCCCCCCCTCTACTAGCATGTCTCCCCCCCCCTCTACTAGCATGTCTCCCCCCCTCTACTAGCATGTCTCCCCCCCCTCTACTAGCATGTCTCCCCCCCCCTCTACTAGCATGTCTCTCCCCCCCCTCTACTAGCATGTCTCTCCCCCCCCTCTACTAGCATGTCTCCCCCCCTCTACTAGCATGTCTCCCCCCCCTCTACTAGCATGTCTCCCCCCCCTCTACTAGCATGTCTCCCCCCCCTCTACTAGCATGTCTCCCCCCCTCTACTAGCCTGTCTCCCCCCCTCTACTAGCCTGTCCCCCCCCTCTACTAGCCTGCCCCCCCCCCTCTACTAGCCTGTCTCCCCCCCCTCTACTAGCATGTCTCCCCCCCTCTACTAGCCTGCCCCCCCCTCTACTAGCCTGTCTCCCCCCCTCTACTAGCCTGCCCCCCCCCTCTACTAGCATGTCTCCCCCCCTCTACTAGCCTGTCTCCCCCCCCTCTACTAGCCTGTCTCCCCCCCCCTCTACTAGCCTGTCTCCCCCCCCCTCTACTAGCCTGCCCCCCCCCCCCCCCCCCCTCTACTAGCCTGTCTTTCTAGCATCCCTGGTCTCTCCCTCATTGCTGGTATTGTAGCACTCCTGTTATATGGTGAAATAAATTGCAGTGGGTCACATCACTGAGTCAAATACTCTCACAATGAACACAGTAGCAACTGTTATGTTTGACATGGCAAGTTTTCTTCCTCTCTTCTGTCATTGCCAATTGTTTATTCTTTTGTCTTGATAGGGCTGTGAAAATCTGCACCCCGGGAAGGAAAGAGGAGGCACCCATGACCCCAAAGCACACCCCAGCTCGTTTTGGGCTCTAGATCTCCTCTGTTAAGACTTGAACTCACCACTAAATATCCCCTGTTTGTGTACCATACCATCACTGGATGAGCTTTGCTGAGAGGGCTTGGAACACTGTCCCCCTCCCATTTTCCGGAACCAGCCGCAGTTCAGACAGAGGCCAGCAGAGGTAGAACTTGTATAAGGCATGAGGCTCCCACAACAGACCTTTTCTGTCAGCAAATCCACATAGCATCCCTCCATTTTTACGTGCAGAGAGATTTACGGCTGTTAGAATGCAGTATTGTCTATTTCTGTGATAGTTATAAAAAAAATACACAATTATGGAACAAACGTGAGATAAAAGTGCTGAAAACAAATTGGCTACCTATTTGAAAGAAGATGGAAAACAAGCTATGAAGGAAAAATACTGGCGTTTTGGTGCAGGTACAGCCAACTAGCGCAAAAATAATATTGCGATATTGTCAAAACTATACAATATATCGTCAAATAATATCCCGGTATGTCACTGTATAGATCCCCCCCCCCATTACTAGTGTTCAAGTAGTGCTGCATTGTGCTGTCAGAATCATAAGTGGACAGCTGGTTCAAACTAGTCTGATCCCATAGTGTGTTCATTGGGCTGTATGTCATTCAGTGTGAGTAGAGATAGGAGGCAAAAGTAGTACTTTGTCATGTGTCCATGAATTCTGACTGAATTTTTTTTGTTATTTTTCAATTTCATCATGTCCCTCTCAAATCTCCTTCAAGAGATAAATCCTTTTCCACATTGTACAACTGGCTGACCTCTGAATCCTTTGTGTGTTGTGTGTAGCAAATGGCCTGTGCCATGGTGAAGTACCCCTTCACTGACTGAAGCATTATCCAAACTGTGCTTGTGGATATGAGTGTCTGACCTTAAATCTGGAGCTACCTTTAACAACACCCTTCATGCAAACTGTTTGGAGGACAAGCTTTAGCAATTGAGCTTTTCCTAACCCCATTAGCCCTCCACAGCACTGTAATATTCCTCAGCTTCTCTCAGTGTACACATGAATGTCAGAACCTGGATGAAACTCATGATGGCCTCAGCCTCTCGTAGTCCTTGTGTTGAAAATGCCCACCAATTTTATCTTGAGATTCCCCTCTCCAAGTCAAGTGGGTGAATGATCCCAGAAATGTATTTTACAGGGGCCATGGTTGGAGTTGATATGTGTGTGTTTCTGTGTGTGTGTAACTGTGGCATGTCTCTTCGATCAGGGTTTCCCAAACTTAGTCCCGGGAGCACATTTTGTTTTTTGCCCTAGCACTACGCAGCTGATTCAAATAATCAAAGCTTGGCGATGGGTTGGTTATTTGAGTCAGCTGTTTGGTGCTCGGGCAAAAAACAAAATGTGCACCCGGGGGGGCCCCAGGACCGATTTGGGGAAACCCTATCTTACATCATGTCTCTTCACCAGATATGTTCTGCACATGAGACAGTAGTCGGGTTTAGCAAGGTGGTTCTGCAAGTGCCAAGCGGTGGACTTGATTCTGAAGTCATTCATTCTCTGTGTACTAGATTGACTTTGTATAGTTTTGTACAGACCATTATCTTGTCTTGTTGGTGGTCAATGATTCTGTTTTGTGATGTGATATATAAGTGAAATTAGGCTCTGGTAACACCAGCCCATGGCTTGCGAATATAATTTTTAATTTGACTACTTTTGGGAACTGAAAATAAATGGTCTTATTTTTTACTTTGTTGGTTTGTGTCCTTGATTCTCTCACCAGAGGTAAAACAAAGTAAACACTATCTGTCAGAGCCTAAAGGCTCGATTCAATCCGTATTGCGGAAGTTCTGTGGTATAGTGCAATTGAAATGTAAAGGTAATTTCCGATTGACACAATATGCAGCGTTTACCGTGAATGCAGTCTCCACGAACGCGGAGCATGGCCTTCAAGGGCTGGATTCAATCTGTAGCACAGAAGATCAGCATTATGGCGTGATTTGATTTAAAGGCAATGTACAGTATCTGCGGACACAGCATGTCTGCTCAATCAAAAATTATCTTAACATTTCTACTGCGCTACAACACTGATCTTCGGTGCTACGGATTGAATCCATCCCTACTTTTCAATCACGCTATACAGTGGAACCTCAGCGATATGGATTGAATCCAGCCCTACCTTTCAATCATGCCATACTGTGGAACTTCAGCGATATGGATTGAATCCATCCCCTAAACCTCATATCTGAGCTAATGATCAATGCTTGAAGGGCTGGATTCAATCCGTATCACGGAAGTTCCGCGTTTATAACTTGCTTAAAATTTTAAAGGCACTGTTCGCGGAGACTGCATTCATGGTATGTCGCCTCTATCAGAAATTACCTTTAAATTTGAACACAGATCTGTGATACGGATTTTATCCAGCCCTTAGTCCATGTTTATGTAGTTTACATACAGGTAAAAGACCGGACTAATTACTTGCTAATAATTGGCAGGTGGATAGGTTTTCATGAATATAACCTGCTAATGTCTGACTAGTAGTGACTACAGTTCCAACAGCTTTTCTGCCAGAGAATGGTGAACCTTGCCCAACAACCCAATGTGAATAAATAAGCAGCTAGTCATGGCTCGCTCATTAGTGGTGCCAGACCTGTGCGTAATTAATTTTGCTTTTCCCAGTAGCCCTTGGGTTTTACACACTCATGCTCGCACATACACACACAATTCAATTATTGGCTGCAGCCAGAGAATATTTAATCAGCCGCTGATCGGGCAGAAAGGTGAGGTGACACTTTCTAATTATAATTATGATGGATGACCCTCCTTTGCCAAACAAAGCAGTGTTCTTTTTACTATTTTCTAAATGTTTCTCTCACCCAGCTAGCATGGATTTACATGGCCTTTTGTACTTTTTTCTCATGTTTGACCATAGGGGTGAAGTTCAAAGGTCATGAGGACTGATCTCACTGTGTAGTGTAGTAGAAAAGACCCGGGTGCTCAACACAAGCTCTGACAGAAGATCTAATTGCAGTGACGTTCTATTGATATAGGAGAGAGTGAATACAACTTGAGCTTAGATGAGTAAACCTGTCAGATAAAACAAAATAAATCAGTGCATCCCCCTCACACAAACACACCTGCACCTTGTTAAAGGGAGAGCCAGGCAGAGCTGAGCTTCAGCACCTTACAGGTCCAAAAATAAAATAATGATAAACCAAGGTTGGTCTTGAAGCTAGGGTTAGAGTTGAAACGTGATGTGGACTTGAAGATCGATAGGGTTGTGGTTGAGGGTAAGAGATGAACTGTGATGTAGACTTGAAGCTAGGGTTAGGGTTGAACCGGCATTTGGACTTGAAGCTAGGGTTACTTTTAGGGTTGTGGTTGAGGGTTAGGTTTTAACAGTGATGTGGACGTGAAGCTAGGGTTAGGGTTGTGGTTGAGGCTAGGGTTGAACCATAATGTGGACTTGAAGCTAGGGTTAGGGATGGGCTAGTGTTGTCCCAAGCCTTATGTCTCCACATCTCCAAATCCCGGTTCAACCCTAACCCTAGTATCACATCCACATCCCAGTTCAACGCTAACCTTAGCTTCAATTCAATCTGTATTGCGGAAGTTCAGATTGAGCCGACATATGCAGTCTCAGCAAACGCAGGAACAATTAAACCCCAGCACATAGGGTCCGATTCAGACAGGAAATGTATGCCTTTTTACGCATTTTGATTTAAGCACTTCTCAGTATTTGGTATTCAGACTTATCTTATGCAAGTGCCTAACGCGGTTTGCGGGTGTGGCTCCCTTGCACGCACTGAATACATTTGATAAAAAATGTTTTTGTTAATTTATCTAAAGCAATCCCTTTAAATACTGTGCATCTTTCATTCTAATTTGATCGGCACAACATCCGAATGTAGCCTATCGAGCACAAAAGAAAAAGAAAGTAAAACGGTGGTTGGATTCATTCTGAAAACCCATGGTAATGTTGGAAGATTAGTGTACATATAATTATAATAGGGAGAATAGTGTACAATAGTATACCCTGGTCTATTGCCCACACTGACCATGAAACTGTGTGATGACACGGTAAGTATTGAACCATACATCAGGTCCATTGCAGCCATTTTTATCTCAATATCAAATAATTTCTGGGTAACAATTAAGTATCTTACTGTAATTGTTTCAATTAAAATGGTAAAAAATTAACTATAATAGCTTCTTAGCAAAGAGCAATTTCTCAAGCAATAACTTTGCGCAGACTGTCTGGGATTGGTCTGAGTGGGGAGGGGAAAACTAGCTGTTATTGGCAGAGAGGTTTGGAACTCTCTCTTATTGGTCTATTAACTAATTTAAACAGGTAGAAATTTCAGGCAGCCTTTTCACTAAAAGGGTATTATCATAATTTGTAAAATTTCACAGTATTATACCAACTAAATTGGCAGTTAAATATGTATGGTTATTACTGACAGTCGATACTGATAGAGGCTAATATTTGATTACATTATTAAATAGTAGGATACAGAGAAAGCCAGGGCATATTATTAAAACATTAGAGAGAAAGCCAGGGCATATTATTGAAACATTAGAGAGAAAGCCAGGGCATATTATTGAAACATTAGAGAGAAAGCCAGGGCATATTATTGAAACATTAGAGAGAAAGCCAGGGCATATTATTGAAACATTAGAGAGAAAGCCAGGGCATATTATTGAAACATTAGAGAGAAAGCCAGGGCATATTGTTGAAACAATAGAGAGAAAGCCAGGGCATATTATTGAAACATTAGAGAGAAAGCCTGGGCATATTATTGAAACATTAGAGAGTGCCGGAAGGTTACATTTGGTGCAACTGTCTTTGTGCAATGCTTGCATCATCATCTCATGCTCCAGGCCTACCCTTTTGGCTTGTGTCTCCAAGTTTTTTCAAATGCCATTCAAAAGAAAAAATGCATATGTCACAGCATTTTATACTTCATTGTGGAAAGGAAAGGGGCGGGAATGCTTGTCATGTTGATATGCTTTTCACTTTGAAAAGTGTTTCACTATGCTGTCTGGTCGAAAAGAGTATGACATTATTGCTACTCCAGCAAGCATTTGGCCTCCCTTGATATTTTTTTATTTATAATAGCCAATCAGAGTTGAGCTAAACTAAGTGAGCTCAGCTGTGAATCGTCCTGGCGCACCAAAAACTAGTTTGGCTTTGACTCCACACCAATCACATCACATTAGAAGCCAAACGTCATTGACAGAACTTGAATTGTTGCATATCCTTGTGTCGTCCTTAGGTGGCTAGCCAGCTAGATAAATTTGTCTCTTTCCTAAATTAGCCATGGATGGAGATAGGTATTTGGACTTGTGATTTTAATTAATTCTCCGTACTGGTCAATGATTATAATGGCGTTTCTGATCCAACAATACATTCATACATTTGCCCCTGGCCTGAGAGGATGGAAGTTCAACATGTTGTAACGTTAGGCTAATGTTAACTAGCTGGCCTGGCGCATTGTTGCTCATGAAAGGAAGTTAGGCTAGCGAGCAAGTATTTTAGCCAGGTAGCCTAGGACAAGAAAAACTAAAAGTGTTTACTGTATGACAGACCATTTGAGTGATAGATCATGAGTGATAGACCATTTAGGCAACATGAATAGGGTGTCAAAATGTTTTTTTCTACCTGCACACACATCAGTACGATATACTTACACACACACACACACACACACACATTTAGTTTACGTTGATTGGACAAAATAATTTTTGGTCTTTTAGTTGTGACTGTATTAGACGAAGCAGAGGTGATTAGATGATGTTGAAATGGTGCTGGAATAGTGGAGGCAGTGGCCATTTTCTTTGCGACTTGCGGTAAATCTCAGTGGTTTTAAATCAATAGTTGTTTAGTGGTCCGAAAATGTTGGAAACATTAACTTGATTGACCATGCTGTAGGTTATGTAACTGTTTGTTACATGCAATACGTTTTGTGATGAAACAAAGGTGTGGTTGAATTTATTCTGCCTCTGTGTCTTCTTATTGTATTGGCCTTAGGCCTATATATCACGGTGGCAAGGCATATGAAATAAGTTATAGAACAAACAATGCAATTATCACAACACATTTCTTTCTGGTTTGGCTTCCCTGGTGATTTGTAGACACATCTCTGCCACCCCTAACACATGTGTTTCCCCAAGGTCAGAATACGTGTCGAGAGAAAGTGCAAAAAAAGAGAAGTTCCATTACGTGCGTGTAACCCAGGTCTGAATTCCTCCCTTAATGAAGCAACAGCTCTACATGAATGATTCCAGTGCTTTGGATTTTCTCAGCTGTGAGATGTGTTGTGTGTTGGAGATGAAGAGAGGAGCTATGTGAATGTGTCTCGCATCTCTCGAGTCTTTACTGTATGTAAATCCTCCGAGGTCATACCCACTATGAAACACACAGCCTTAATGATGTGCCGTCAGTGTCGCCATTGTTTTTCTGGTGACATGTCTTGATGTCTTTGTTTTCTAGATGAAACCTTACATTCTGCTTGGCAACCATTTGGAGGACTAGATGAAAAATAGATGCTTTGTTGTGAATTATTCCTTCTTGAGTGGTGTGCAACAACTTGCCGTCTATTCTCCTGTGCTGTGTGGAGGCAACCTCCCTCCAAAATTTGTATTTATACTTGGTCAATTTAGTTCTCTCTCCCAGTAACCCTTATGGAAATGCAGATGATTGTGAACATTTCCTCCAACCCCTCAATTCCCCAAGTCTGCTTGATTGAGAGTAGGCTAACGAAGGAGGGGGTGGCTATAATGGACTCCACCAACTTTAATGAGACAAATCTGGGCTATAGGCTGACATTTTGAAATAGTCCTTGTGCGTGAGTGCCAGCAGTCACCTTTTTTAAATTCTATTTGCCTATTTAAAATACATAAACCTTTAACACCCAGCAAAAGATACATACTGTATACCCCAAAGTTCTATTCAATCACAACAATGGTGTGCCTGGCTCCTACTACCATACCCCGTTAATGAACTTGGGGGAGCTACTGTACCAGTAGTACAAGCATAATCATAGTGAAGTTGCAGTATTTTCAAGGTACCCTTTTCAGAAATGTGTCTCTTCTAGCAAGAAATTTGACTTGCTGGTTCACCTTGGCAATAATTTTCTGTCCCATGACTCAGTTTTCCCCAAATTAATAGACAATTTGTTATGACAGCCAGTTACTGATACCCTCCAGTTCTAATTCCTTTCATCATTACACAGACTAATTATGAAAGCTGGCTCTCTAGTCTCTACCATACTCGTCTTTGTGTGAGACCAAAATAGCTGAATCGTCTGCATACAAAAAAAGCTGACAGGAACAGCTGATTTCATTTTGTTGATATATAACAGAAAGAAGAGGGGCCCTAAAACACTCCCTTGTGGTACTCCAGAGCTGATTAACCTGGCATTAGACAAAGTGCCGTTAACATCAACCCTACTGCCATGCTGCTAAAACCTTGTAGAGCTTGTAGGGTAGTCTACTGGTGGCTACTGTATTGAAGGATTTCTGGAGGTCCAGCAACACCAGGCCACAGAATGTTCCATCATTATTTACCAGTTTGCCAGATATTTCCAGGGAAAGTCTGTGTAATGATGAAAGGAATTAAAATGGCCTCCAAGGCGACTGGGATGGGAGTTGCAGGATTAGGGGGTAAAGCCACAACTCTCTGACTGGTCCTCAGCCTCAACACTCCTGAATGAAGAAGAGGGCTGTCGTCCTCTCACAGCGCTTCAGTATTTACACCCACCCCCCACCCGCCTACATCCTCAATGGGAGAATTAAAGGAAGAAGAATCATGTTGTGCATCAGTTGTTGACCGCTGAGAGATTTGCTGAATTATACTGTCTCTCATACCTCGTACCCCCTCTCTTCCCCCTCCTCTCCCCTGGTGTGTGGCAGACCGGGACAAGCCCCACTGTCATTACAAACGTAATAAGAGCACAAGTGAGATTGATGAGGAAAACAGTGGCATCAACTGCTCTTTTAATTAACTCCAATCCCATAATGGCGCAGGGATGGAGCGGAGGGCGCAGAGTGGAGCGAGGTATTTATTTCCTTTCCACCTCTCTGTTTTGTTGCCTCACTCAGCCCCGATAATGAACAGCCTTCTGGGACCCAATTACATCCAAGGCTGCATTAGGAGCCCAGCAGGCCCAGTGGAAACTTAAGCTGAGTTTCCCCTCATCTCCCCCATCTGTCCCCTCTCTCTCTCTGTGTCCCTGCCTGCCGGGGATGGCCTTCACTTGATTGAATTTAGAACCACTGCCCCCCTCACTTGTGGGTTTCAATGGAAAGAGGCGGTAGGGAATGTATGCTTGTAGTTTACTGTCCTTCACTTTCCACTGCTAGAGCGTCTGTTGTGTCGTGTGGAGTGGTGGTGCTTGAGTGAAATAAAAGCAATTCCAAGGGCCCGTCTTATTATATAATTTATTTTGGTATTGTCCATATGTAGCTCATTTTTGGTCACAGGTCCAAAAAAAGAATTGCAACATTTACCTAGAGCTAACGCTGCAGATAGCAATACTGGGTGACTTGAAAAGTCATAGTTAATCGATCAATAATATAATTATTATTTTAGCAAAAAAATGTATCTTTAATTTACAATTGGTGGAAACTATGAGAATAGAAAGGTTCTGTACTTTTGTGAAGCATCACAGACACAGTTGAAAATATATATGGCAAATAGAAATCCAATATGGATGGTGTTAAGAGATAGATGGGAGGGATTGAATGGAGCTGAAGGGTGGGACTAATAACAAGATAACAAATGTAAAACATACGGGGTCTGTAGAATGTATCTAGGTTCAGAGCTTTTGTGAAATAGCAGTTGCAAATACAAATCAAACTAGATGGACATTAGAAATAGAGGAAGGCCAGGACTAAAAACAAACAAATATAACTATTGTAAAATAGAATAGTCTGTAAAATGTGTTTAGCATGTATAAGCTGGAAGCAGAAGCTAAAATGTTATTGTTTATTAGTTTACTCCAATTGGGCGAGCGGTGGCAGAGTTAGCGGGGATAATAAAGGAAGGTATATAAAAAATAAAGTGTATGTTTGTATATGTGTACAGTCGTATGAAAAAGTTTGGGCACCCCTCTGAGGCTGCATAATAATTTACTCTGTCGTCACAGAAAATTATCACAGTGGCATGCCATTCATTTTCTAATAAAAGCTGAGTACTGGGGTATTGTCCAGACAAAGATTTTTAGTGTAGCAATATTAAGTTGTATGAAATTAAATCAGATGTGAAAAATAGGCTATGCAGAAAATTGGGGCACCCTTGTCATTCTGTTGATTTGAATACCGGTAACTACTTAGCACTGATTAATTGGAACACACAATTGGTTTGGTGAGCTCATTAAGCCTTGAACTTCATAGACAAGTGCATCCAATCATGAGAAAAGGTATTTAAGGTGGCCAATTGCATTTTGGAATAAGGTGCTGTGGACTGATGAAACAAAGATTGAGTTATTTGGTCATAACAAGGGGCGTTATGCATGGCGGCAAAAGAACACAGCGTTCCAAGAAAAAACACTTGCTACCCACAGTAAAATTTGGTGGGGTTTCCATCATGCTGTGGGGCTGTGTGGCCAGTGCTGGTACTGGGAATCTTGTTAAAGTTGAGGGTCACATGGATTCCACTCAATATCAGCAGATTCTTGGGAATAATGTTGAAGAATCAGTCACAAAGTTGAAGTTACGCCGGGGCTGGATATTTCAACAAGACAACGACCCAAAACACTGCTCAAAATCTACCCGGGTATTTATGCAGAGGAACAAGTACAATGTTCTGGAATGGCCATCCCAGTCCCCAGACCTGAATATCATTGAGAATCTGTGGGATGTTTTGAAGCGGGCTGTCCATACTCGGCAACCATCAAACCTAACTGAACTGGAGATGTTTTGTAAGGAGGAATGGTCCAAAATACCTTCATCCAGAATCCAGACACTCATTAGAGGCTATAGGAAGTGTCTAGAGGCTGTTATTTTAGCAAAAGGAGGCTCTACTAAATATTGATGTGATTTTTCTGTTGGGGTGACCAAATGTATGCACCTGTCTAATTTAGTTTTGATGCATATTGCACATTTTCTGTTAATCCAATAAACCTCATTTCACCACTGAAATATTGTGTCCATCAGTTATTTGATAGATCAAAATGAAATTGCTGATCCAAACACCCAATTATTTATAAATGGAAATCATGAAAATTGTCAGGGGTGCCCAAACTTTTTCATACGACTCTATGTGTGTGTGTGTATGTATGTATGTATGTATGTATGTATGTATGTATGTATGTATGTATGTATGTATGTATGTATGTATGTATGTATGTATGTATGTATGTATGTATGTATGTATGTATGTATGTATGTATGTATGTATGTATGTATGTATGTTTATATGTATAAAAGTCTATATATGTGGGTATATGTATTTATGAATGCATATGGATATATATATTTACCCAAAAAATAAATGATACAATTACATTCATGGAAGCAACAATCTTTCCGCAATATTAAAGCTGATCCATCCCTTATATATACAAAAAAGGGCCCCTCTCCCTGGAGCAGATCTACTGTCTGCTGCAGCCCACACAATGGGAGATCTTGTCCTTGCAACACGTATGCACAGTATGTATTTAGGTCTTGTGAAAGGACGATGGCTTACATTTAAAACCTGTGAACTCTGACCCTGTGCTTTCAGAATGAATAAACACACAAATAGATAAAAAAATCCATACAGGACAGCCCGCATCCATGCTGGAGTAGATACTCATGGTAAAGTCAATTTTGAAGTTGTATTCTTTGTTACTTCCTGGAATCTTAACATACAGTAGATGAAAAACTGACTTTAGGATGTAGGGTTGATGGGAGAAAGGTCATATTTACATAATTTAAAACATACATTTTTCAATGAGATCCTATTCATATGGCAGGCAATGCCTAAAATTTAATTTTTTATCTTCCTGACAGAGCAGCTTCAAAGTGGCAGAGGTATAATTATGCTCCTTGAGCAATCAGACAAAATTATCAATGCCTTTCTTTGGCTCTCAGAAAGAATCCTCTTGATCTTGGAGGCAAGGAGAAAGTCTGTCATCATGCTTCATAACACTCCACAATCAACACAAATCCATTCCTCAGCACATGGACGGAATAACACCTGCTATTAAAGACACACATGATGTTCAACATTTTATTACATTTCATTATAAACCGGGTAGTTTGGGTCCTGGATGCTGATTTGCTGAAACAGCATTCCAGCCATGTATACATCAGACAATATATTGGGGGGATAACGCAAAAACAACTCGTTAACTATTATATTTATATTGTTAACCGGTTTATAATAGCAATAAGGCACATCGGGGGATTGTGATATAATATGACCAACATACCACCGCTAAAGGCTGTCTCATGCTTCCCAGTCGAAACAGTTTGCGCATATATTTTGACAAAATCTGTGACGTTTTTGTTCATTTTGGTGTTTTTGGCAAGGGTTTTTTCAGCTGTTTTAGCACACCATTTTTTTTCTTGAGGCAAGTCGAAGTTCGGTAGCCTAAGTCTACACTCTTTTGTTAGTGATTGGTCAACATTACTACTCATAGAAACTATGGACGGGATTCTTCAATGAAGTGTTTGTTGTCATTTGATGATTTTCAAGATGATGCCTTTTAAGGTAGTATGCAAGGCACAGATGTTTGCTCTGCCTAACTGGGTAGTTTGAGCCCTGAATGCTGATTGGCTGACAGCCATGGTATATCAGACCGTAGACCACGGGTATGACAAAACATTTATTTTTACTGTTCTAATTACGTTGGTAACCAGTTTATAATAGCAATAAGGCACCTCGGGGGTTTGTGGTATATTGCCAATATACCACAGCTAACGGCTGTATCTAGGCACTCCGCATATTGTTGTGCATAAGAACCTCCCTTAGCCGTGGTATATTGGCCATATACCACACCCCCTCGTGTCGTATTGCTTAAATATACCAAAGGCACATCAGGCATACTGAATAAACTATCACCTTGGGCAAATTATTGGATTTCAGAATATCCAGTGTGACCAATTTCTCCATAAGCCCTGAACGGGCCAAGGTTTCACCCTGAGCATGGTGCTGTAGCTCACTACTCAGTACTATTATAGTATCGGACTCAAAAGAGCAATACCATTTATAAATCGGGTTACAAACACTATACTTATTTGAAAAAAGGATGACACTTCCATTTTGTAGATTTTTTTCAAGTGTGTATTTGTGTATAGGTTTCTTAAAATGAGTACATACAATACTTTGCCGGAGGGTATGTGATGTTGGTTGAATGTCTGTTACACTGGAATTACCCTATAGATGCAGTACTTGGGGAAATCTTAGGCATTAATAACAATTATTGGCATTCTTTAGTTTCCTCAGACACCTTAAGTGTTGGGTATTGACTGCTGTGCTGGAGAGAATGTTGCCTATTGATCCGGCCAAGGCAGAAAGAGATGGTGTCTTCTTCCTGTAAGGCTGGGATTAATCCTAGCAGGCTGCCAGTGAACAACAGCCACTGTTCGATCCCATCGACTTACTAGGGCCTCTTTAGAACACATACCGTCCCTGTGAACACACCTCCTCTAAAGTTCTCCCTGAATGCTGGTGTGGAGCATTACAATGATGGGCATGGTTTATTACTGTAATTACTGTATTGGGGGGGGTGCTATAGTTTGGATATCTATAATATCTGCAAACAATAGTTTTACATTTCGCTTTTGTTTAACTAGATCGATAAAATCTAATTGTTTACGTTATTTTTGTCTATATATGTATACAACGTTATATTAAAATAAAACCACTGACCTCTATCAATAAATTAAGATGAACTAATCTCCACTATTGCCTGATTCACGTTTTTTCCTTCACCACTGCACTCTATGTACAGTATGCTGCCATGCTCTGTCTCTCCCAGTGGACTGTGTGCTTACTAACAGCTCATCTACCATTGCTTAGGGCTCTTATTTTCTTCTAGTCAGAAGAAATACTTTCTACTGTCAAACTCCGAAATCCCCAGTGATTGAAAGCTGGTGGGCATGGAACTTGCAGAGTTGTTCTCAAAGCTGCAGCAATGCCTGAATTCACACAGAGTTCACACAGCCAACTCGTGATGAATGGAGTAGTGCTAGAACAAAGGGACACTTGTTATGGGTTTAGATGCCTTTCCCAGCCTTTTATTTGGCCACAAAGATTTCTCTGCCTGCACACAATTCATCAGGATTTACATGAACTCAAGGACGTATTGCTCTAGGTGACTGAAAACATGAAATCTCCCCAATACATTTTTTCGACTTTGATCTAGACATCAATTAATCATTTGACCACCACATAGTAATAGATACAAGTATTTGTCAGATGGGTCGTTCCACAAAAAGAGGGCCTTTTGATATTTTACATAGAAATTGTGCACCATTATTGAATTTTAAAAGCCTGTTATATTCAATGAAGTGCCCTTTAATATAGACGGCATGGAGAATTCAATAAATCGTATTTTTAATATGATTAAAGGCTTGCTAAAGTGCCAAAATTCAGCATTCTGACGTCCCTCCGCCAACGCTGCGTCGCTTCTAAGAAAACTTCCATCCACTTAATCCAAACATTTCTCAAATTTACACCATCATTGTAAATCCCTAGTTATTTTGTTGCTTTGACAAAGTCATTTCTTAAGATTATTATTTATTTCACTTGATTAGTGATTCATTTACATCTGTCCCTCATTTTAAGGTCAACCCTGTTATGTAAAATGAACTTGTTTTAATATGGTGAAACTGTTCATTTAAATGTATTTTTCAAAAGAAACATTGAACATCTAATAGTCAAACCATAGTGTAAAAGCAGGTGAGCTTGTTCTACTCTTTTTTTGAAATTTTCAAGTGTTTTGTGATGGAAAACTAACGGGTTGAGCATAACACGACAAACCCAGTCTAGAAATGTTTTAGCTATTCGATTTTTTTATGCATTCAATTGCCACTCCCTGTTGCACACAACAAGCTTCCATTCCCCCTGTCACAAGGGGATTTATGGCTGATTCAACCCTGATACGCTCAACCCTGATACACTCAACCCTGTTACTTTATTCAGCACGTTATAGGCACTAACTATAGTAATTTGAGATGGCAACAAGTTTTTATAAAGTTGAACATGTGCTCTTTATGACAGAATGTCAACATTTAAGTGAAATCACACTTCTCAAAAGGCACCGAATTGGTGGAATGACCCACATTCTGTACAGGTAAGGTTCTAATCTCTTACCATTACTCTTTCAGCCTAGTTATAGATTATGACTGTCTACTTATTCACAACAGATTTTCTGTACATTCATAAAGTAAAAATAAATCAAACCAATCATAAAGTTGTAAATTACATTCTGAGTACTGAGCTGATTTCTCAATAAATTGTAAGGCAAAGTTAACTCAAAGGTAGTAGCACCACAAAATCACATTAAGTCATCAAGAACACAGGAAAGAAAACATACTGTGCCACAAAGATAAGATTTTGAAAAAAATATATACTGAAAATTATTCCAGTTTTCAAGTTTAGTATTCTCATTAAATATTCTTAAATATAATATAATAATTTATTCATATCTATCAGGCTACAAAATCATAACAAATATTTTTGTGCTTAATTATCTTGAGTCATAATAACATAACAACTACCTGTACTTCCCTTCTCACTGGTTCATACTAGAACCCATCAGTGTCCCTCCCTGAGATGTGTAGGGCGTGGCCCGTCCCAGCTGAGGGGCAGGTCTGCCCCAGCGGTGGTGGCCACAGGGCAGGGGTCTGCGCTCCAGGGCCCTAAGGGCCACTCTCCTGGCCACCTCAGCAGCAAACGTGGCCCCCCTCCCTGCCAGGCAGGCACAGGCTGAGGCTGGGGCTAGCGCAGATGGAGGTTGGCAGCCAGAGCGTTCCCCCTCCACAGGTTGTCTCCCTGACCACTCAAGGCTCCTCTCGCAGTCAGAGCAGATCTGAGACAGAGCAGAGGCAGACAGAAACAGATTACCGATCATTCAAATAAGATACCTTCATTTCATTCACCTCCGACTGCAGGAATAAGGCCAATCATTCCCCTACCTAGTACTATCCCACTGTGTCCTCTGTTGGAGAGTTCATATCCATTTCAGTGTTTTAACCTACCGGGACACTACTGAACAGGTCTCCTGCTGCTAGCTTGTCTCTGTCTCTGCTCTGGTACTGGCTCTGTTCTCTAAGCTCCAGAGTCTCTCTATAACTCTCTTCTTGGTCTGGGGCAGGGAGGGTCTCACCACTGTAGGGGAGGAGATGGGCGATGGTGGTCAATGGGTCAGAGTGGAGTGGATCTGCGTTCCCCACCTTAACCACGACCTCTATTAAATACAACTTGTTCTGCTCCCTTGCTGCATATATCCATGTCAAAACAGACCCTGTCTCATTACCTGATGGACCAAATGTTGATGGCTCTGTTCGTCAACAGCCCTCTAACCGAATGCAAATTCTGTCTGCTTATTTTGGCAAACCTTCCACGATGTCCCAATCCCTGTTAAGCTTCTTGTTGACCGCGTCTGCCAGCTTTGTGTACACAATTGGCTCCTCGGCTATTCCAGCCGCATCGTTAATGTGTGCCCTTTTGTGCCGTTTCATTCAAACGGGATAACAGACTCACAGATGCAAAATTATTCCAACACAGATAATTAGCCGAAGAAACAATCACAAGTATGAATAATAATCTGCGTTGGGAACATTAGAACTTTTAAACATGGGAACAGGGGGGGATTCTGGGTACCAAGGGAAATGAGCTTATCAAATAAAGCTTGGCAAATGTGCAGTGATAGAAATGAGTCCATCATTTTAATGTGAGAGAGGAGCCCTGAGGAGAATAAATAAGCAATCGCCACATCATGCAGGGAGAACAAATGAACACGGTGCACAATTAGGCAGGGTCACATTCTGCTGGAGCTGTGAGCACAGGGTGCGCTAATGAGCTCCTTGTGTGTGTGTCTATTTATGTGCAAGTGTCTTGAGGGAGAGAGGGAGGAAGGAAGAGTAAGAAATCAAAACCAACATTCTGATGATGTACAGGCTCCTATAGGGCAGACAGATAGACAGATGGGCTAGGTGGTAATTCAGGCGAGGGACAGGCATAAAAGTGAGAGGGCTTGTGGAAGAGAGAGGTGGGCTATCACACAATCTGGCATCTGGGCCAAGTAGAGTGAGTGAGTGAGTGAGTGAGTGAGTGAGTGAGTGAGTGAGTGAGTGAGTGAGTGAGTGAGTGAGTGAGTGAGTGAGTGAGTGAGTGAGTGAGTGAGTGAGTGAGTGAGTGAGTGAGTGAGTGAGTGAGTGAGTGAGTGAGTGAGTGAGTCAGTCAGTCAGTCAGTCAGTCAGTCAGTCAGTCAGTCAGTCAGTCAGTCAGTCAGTCAGTCAGTCAGTCAGTCAGTCAGTCAGTCAGTCAGTCAGTCAGTCAGTCAGTCAGTCAGTCAGTCAGTGAGACAGAGACAGAGACAGAGACAGAGACAGAGAGAGAGAGAGAGAAATAGGCAGGTATGCAAGCCGGAGCCACGTCACAGGCTTTCAAAGGAAAGTCAAAGTTATTAAGTATTCAATCACATAAAGGGGACGTGAAGGCGGGAAAGGTTGCGGACCAAAGCACTTTTTCTCCCATGCATTAGGAGCCTGGTCCAGCGCTTCGGTGCTCTGTGTGGAAGAGAAATAGATTGCCTCCCAGGAAGACGACTGCTCACACAGTCTCTTTTCACCCTTTTTTCTTTAATAACAGTAATCTGCTGTGAAAATCTAATCCCAAGTACCATTTATGTTGCATCTAGATAACTTCTGCTTGGGAAAGCGTACAACATGAATATTTAATTTGCTGATATCCAAATACATTTACATTTAAATAAACAGCACAAGCCATCAATCAGCAGGCCTTCTAACAGGAAGTGAACTGGAAAAGGACATTGCTAATGAACACCATGCGTGGAAGGAAACGCACATCTTACATCAGCAGCATGCCTTTATTTCTGCTACTGTCCATTAGTGTTGGGAATGGTCCGGCACCTTTTATACTTAGATGGCGATACGAAATGTATTGCGATTCTCACGATTCTCTATGTATTGCGTTTCGGGTTGTTTTTTTTTTGCTCCCTATTTTAAATGAAGATGAAGGAAAAATACTGGGGTTTGCTGCAGGTACAGCCAACTAGCGCAAAAAATTATATTACAATATTTGTTTTGACATTTTAGTCATTTAGCAGACGCTCTTATCCAGAGCGACTTACAAATTGGTGCATTCAACTTAGGAAAGCCAGTGGGACAACCACATCTCCATCACAGTAAGTACATTTCTTTAAGCAAGCAGCTGTGAGCAAAGTCAGTACTATCGGCGACTAACTAACTGGGACAGACAGACAGAACCAACACAGCTTACAGGTTCAAACAAATTATACTTAGCCTGCTTGGAGAATGAAGCAAGGTCGTTCCAAGACTACATTGTCAAAACGATAAGATATTGTAAAAAATAATATCCTGATATGTAACTGTATCAATATGCACTAAAACTCCTAGTCATCCTCATCTACGACATGGCCCTTCCAATCACAAGACAGAATTCAGTAAGTGTACACACACTCTAAATGTGGATAACCTGACCCGTATGACATATTCATGACAACAAATCAGGCATGAATGCTGTCCTTCATTTAAGTAATAGCTATATCTTGGCCATTAAAGTCAGATATGGCTGCATCCTCCCCTCCCCTCCCCTCCCCTCCTCTCCCCTCCCCTCCTCTCCTCTCCTCTCCTCTCCTCTCCTCTCCTCTCCTCTCCTCTCCTCTCCTCTCCTCTCCTCTCCTCTCCTCTCCTCTCCTCTCCTCTCCTCTCCCTGGCCTAATTCTCCCTCCTCAGTGGCGGATAAGAGGGATCAGCAGTCCATCCATATGTATGCACACATATCTATGGGGTGGATGTCAGGTCTCAGCTTGGCTCTAGCGCTGAAAGCCCTGGTAATGACACTTAATGAAAGCTGGGGAGCAGAGCAAGGCATGCATAAGGAAGGAGAGGCCCAGTGTCCTTCCCCAGCACCCTCACCCCACTACCCCCTCCTCTACCCATCAGCCCTGCTCAGGCCCTCAGACACCATAAATAAACAAACGCGGTGCATGCGTGAGAATGGGCACACTGTTCCCTCCGCTCCTCTCATGCCATTCACTTATTTATCTATTTATTTGTATTTACTCTCTCGCTCTCTCTGCTGCTTTTTAGAGCACCTCTCTGTTCTCCCTACAGGCTTCCTGTTTCCCTACAGGCTTCCTGGAACATTAGCTGAGTGAAGCCTCAGTCATCCAGTGGGCCTTTATAGGCTGAGTTTGCATCTGCCTCCACTGGTATCAGGCAGAGGGCACACACACACACACACACACACACACACACACACACACACACACACACACACACACACACACACACACACACACACACACACACACACACACACACACACACACACACACACACACACACACACACACACACACACACACACACACACACACACACTATCAGCCTATAGAACGCTTTTCCAGAGCAATGTCCAACCAATGCCTCAGTGCTCCTCAACTACATATTGCTAACTGTTCTTTCGAAGCAGGTTTAAAGTTCTAAAGGGACTTCTGGTACATTACCCACCTTGCGTAAGAAGTTTGAGAGAGCTCAGTGTGGCATGCAGTAAGTGACACCATGAGGATGAGGTTAGGGCGATGATGAGTGTTGAGGCTCCGTTATCAGAGCAAACAGGGAATGATGGGATAGAATGGATCCCACTCACTACAAACCTCTAATCAGCACAGTCAACACAGGGCTCTGATTGGGTTCACACAACCAGCCTAGTCTCTTTCTCTCTCCCTCCCTCTATCTCACACTCACTAAGAGTTATCCCACTTTACCCCATTTCAATTTAGGAGGAAATCAGATGGGAACGTATTACAGGGAAATGCCAGTGAGCACAGAACTGGCTTACTGTATAGGCAGGGTGAAATGAGACGGCTTCAACTGTCAAACAACCATATGGAACACAATTTCACCAATAAATCACCTTTTCTCAGCATCACATATAAAATGCAAGTTCAATTTAAAAAATATATAGTCACTACCATGGCAATGTGTGGGTGTCTAGACTGGTTTCTGTATACAGACATGACTAAGACCTGTCTGGCCCAGAGGAGAGGAGACCGTGTCCTTGGATGGCTCTGTCTGTCTACCTGCCTGTCTGCCTATCCACCTGTCTGTCTGTCTCCGCCTGCCTGCCTCTCTGTTTGTCTGTCTGCTGTCCCTTTTAGTTGGGAAGATCAGACCTGATAGGAGGCTAGACTAGAGGTCCTCTCTAACCCCTCTTCTAGTCCTCAGTGTCAGAGCACCAGGCCTTTGATCAGCACCGTCCATAGCCACCTCCAGGATTTCCCGCCTGACTGCACAAATGCATCTTCGGTGTTAACAAGCTGCAGTGGTCCTGTGGGGAAGGAAGGGCCGGTTGCGTATGGGACCTGGCATGAGGAGACTGCAGTTGGGGTCACCCAGGGTGCGGAGGGGGAACTCGGAACAGCAAAACTGTTCTAGTCAGGGACTATCTGGGAGATGGAGAGAGTGGCTGAGACATGCTGGGCTGCATTAGAGGGGGGTGGGGGATTTGAAACACCAATCTGCAGGCTTCTCAGAGGCTCTCAGGCCTCTGATTTCACAGCCGGACGACACAGGCCATTAGCCCCCAGAAACACAGAGAGGCCTATGCTAATCCCAGAACAACAGAAATCAACACGGCTGCCAATAGCTCTTATGAGTTACAGACGGGCTCCCGCTCTTAACCGATACTGTCTGAGATGTGTTGGTGATTGTTGCTATTGACCCATGTCTCAGCTCCACTCTAGAAACACACAGAGAGGAATTAACTCAGTCTGGGAAGTCACTGCTTTGTCACTGACGCTGTCTCTAGAGCCCCAGAAATAAAACTCTTGTTCCTGGAGGACTGGGAAGTTGCCAGGGTTGTCTCAAAGAGAATAGAATGGACTAGAGCCAAGCCCACTGATCCAGTGTGTCTCAGGTCAGTAGTACAGTACTCACTCTGTGTGGAACAGCTGGATGGGAAGTCTGGCGAGGGCTCTGAGCTGGCCCTGGTCACTCACACTGGCTTGAGAGGCCTGACACAAAAAGTGATATTAGTCAATATAAATAAACAATGCTCTTCAATTGGTGGTGTTATATTACAGTATATCAAGGTTGTAAATGCGTTGAGGTCTGACAGTGTTATCCAGTGTGTTTAACTGAGTACGGTACGTACCCTGAACCTCTCGGCCTGAATCCTGCTCTCCTCTAGCTCAGCCTTCAGCCTCTTCATTTCCTCCTGCAGACCCTCCACACTCTCCTGCAGGTGACTGAACACAGAGTTAATAAACTGGGTCACAACTCCTTGGTGGCTCAATTTACACTTATTTTACACGTACAGTATGTTCCCTGCCCCATCTAATCTAAAGCCATCTAACTCCTGTACACTTTTTAACCAGTGCTCAAACATGGGGACCTAATCATAATTCTAAACTGGGTGGTTCGAGCCCAGAATGCTGATTGACTGATAGCCGTGGTATATCAGACCGTATACCACAGGTATGACAATACATTTATTTTTACTGCTCTAATTACGTTGGAAACCAGTTTATAATAACAATAAGGCACCTCTGGGGTTTGTGGTATATGGCCAATATACCAAGGCTAAGGGCTGTATCCAGGCACTCCGTGTTGCGTTGTGCGTAAAAACAGCTCTTGACCATGGCATACTGGCAATATACCACACCTTAATGCTTAAGCACAGCACCATTTATCACTATCATGTCTCCTGTGAATAAAATAAATAAACAATGTGAGTAGAACAACAACATCATAGGTTGGAGGTGTGTGGAAGAGCTCTTACTCCTTCTCTGCTGTGAGATGGATGATCTTTTTGCTCTGGTCTTTGATCTTGAGGTTCAGTTTTTCATTGCCTTGCCTGTTGACAGGGTTCAGACAGGGTTAATGCTGCTTAGTGAATGTAATGTAGAAAATGACTGGGCATCAGTGGGTGTATGGAGTTACGTATGCTCTTACTTCTGCTTCTTCACCCACTGGTTGACGTTGGTTACCACCAGCTGACTCTCCCTGTGTAGAAGAGAACTGTCTGAACGAGCGTTACCCAGAGACTGGCGCAACACCTCCACCTGAGACAGAGAGATGGGGGGAGAAAGAGAGAGAGAGTGATGGGGAGAGAGAGAGAGAGAAAGGAGGTAATGAGAGTCTACAACTCAGAACACTAACAGTGTCTATCTGACATATCTGGAGGTTTTAAGGGTTCACTACCTCATTAGCTGCTGTGCTGTACTTGTGCTCCATGGAATCGAGCTGTGAGTGTAAGGCATCCACCTGAACAGAGACACATGAACAAACCCCTACTGCACATCATAATGACTATACAGCTCATTTTCCATTGAGAAGGGATAACTAACTATGCTGTTTCTGTGCCAGTGCAATGTGTGAGGATATGTGTCTTAACTAGAGCCAATAGGTTTTCATGAGCACATAAATTGATCAGGAAAACTTTGGGCTTAGTTATACAGCTAGGCAGTAAGGCTACTGGCTATAATAAGGGCCCAGAGTTTTTCCTGATCAGGTCAGCAAAACCTCCTGTCCCTAGTCATAAATCCTACCAGAATGTCCCCAGAACCCATTGTGTAAGTGTGTGTGTGTGTGTGTGTGTGTCTAACCTGGGCCACTTTGGCATGGTAGTTCTCCCTGAGAGAAGCCATCTCCACTTTCATCAGCATCACCTCCTCCTCCTGGGCCTCCAGGGCTACCAGCTGCTCCTGGCCCCAGCGCTGAGACCTCCCCAGCTGGGCACTCAGCTCTGCCAGCCTGCTCTCACAGGACCGAGCCTAGGTGGCAGAGGGATGATACCGGTCATTGGAATTTCCTAATATTATTTTTCTTCTCATTTCTGAAGACTGATGAATGATGAACATTTAATCACAGCAACATGCATTATATATTCATACGTGTTTCCTGCGACCCTGCCTAGGTAGGAAACTGGGAAACGATAGTTCATTAGTTAATTACATTGTAGTAAACTCCTCCATAAACATCTCCTTTTAGTAGCATTGTCCTGTCATATTCACATTCATCTGACTCTAAATCACTCTTAACAATGCCTGCGTATGCTAATATGAACATGTGAGCCACTACATCAAAGAACTGGTCACTGGTCAACATAAATTACAAGTTTTTCTTTATAGGAACAACGTGAAGGTCAGCAGTAACCAGCCCTCCCTAGCCACATCCCCATCCCCAGCCCTATCCTCTAAGACACGGAGGCAGTGCAGTGCTCACATCACCACCACAATGACCTTTCCACAAGCCCAGAGAGCACGCAATGCAGAGGAGAGGCAATACATTTAATGAAAGAAGCAAAGGCAATTAAAGTGGTGTGTGTGTGTGGAGCGGGGAGGGGGGATTGCAGGCAGAAGGGAGATGAGCCTGACTGGAGGCTCCAGACTGCAGCTCTGTATTCTCACTAATCCCAGTGTGCTTGCACGCACGCACGCACGCACGCACGCACGCACACACAATCTAGGCTACACATACATACAGTATATAGATACACATCAAGTACAAAGAAAACACAGGTACCACAAACAGGTTACATATTGTACAAACACACTAATGCTAACACATTCACACACATAAACGCACACTCTCACCCACGTTTAGGTGTCTAAAATGAGTTGCTCTCCCCCAGCCCAGTGTCTTCCCTCCCCAGCTCCCCAGAGCCCAGCCACACCACACAGCCAGAGAGAATCATTATAACCCTTCTCTGATCCCACCGAGCAACCAGCAATTATTTCTAAAAGTGGAAAGTAAAAACAGACAAACACACACACACACCCTGCTGCACATAATCATTATTTTTTGCGGGACGGGTTACGCGGGGGGCTGAAGGGAGGGGGCAACTCGCACTTCATTTTCTCCGGCGGAGTTTGCTGACCGCAAAATGACAAGGATGCTCTTCCTAAACCAATTAAGAGGGCAGAGCGCCGCTGTTACCATGCAACATTGACAGCACTTAAGGAGGATGACGTGAGACCACAGCAAATAGCCACAGAGATGTGCCCTTGGCTAAACACACATACAAACACACACTGTAGAAAGGTTTGGCACTGCAGAGCAAGCACACACAGCTCTTATGTGCCTGTGTACACAAACAAAGTGCTTTGAATTGGTCACAATACAAATACATGGCTTTGAATATTTGAAACCATAAGACCTTTTAGACGATTTCACATTTTCAACTGAAAACATGTTACTACATTTCTGTACTGTATGAGGCCTTGGAGTATCTCGGTTAAACTGTGGTTTATATTTTGGCTACAATGTGAGGCAGTTCCTTTAAGCAAAACTGTGCGCGTGTGTGTGTGTGTAAATGTTTGTGTCTTTGCTAACTGTTTCTGTATGTATGTACGAATGTGTCTCTGTGTGTGTGTTCTGTACATGCAGACTTTGTGGGGGTCTGGGAGAGAGGAGCTGTGAGCTCCACACTAATGACCAGGCATTCTCTTAAGGGTGTAGTGTTCATTTCCAGCCCTGGGTATATTACACTCGATAACCCCATAATGATAGTTCCCTTTCCTATTATACAATACATAAGGTTGAAAGATTGAGCCATCACACTTCTAATCCTGGTTGGCTACTGGCTGTTAACAGTCTAGGATTTAATGTGTGGCTATCTAGTCCATGACCTAATGGTTGGCTGTTGGCAATGTAAGATCTAGAACCAGATCAGTGGTTATTGGATATTGACAATGAAATGAATGGTTATTGGTTAATTTCCTGAGGATGAATGGAAATGTTGCTGTGTAGATCCTTCTCTCTCACCTCGTCCAGTGACTGTCTGCTGGCAGTGCGTAGTCTGTGGAGCTCTGCAGCCAGCTGTCTGCACCTCTCCTCCTGGCCCTCTCTCTCCTCTGACAGCTGGGAGTTCCTCTGCTGCAGGCGGGAGAGCTTACTACGTAGACCTGCCGCCTCACGACTCTGCTCAGCCAGCTGACCAGTACCACCACACGCACATACCACAAAACAAACAAATATACATAGTTAGTTCCACTACACATTATTTCCTCACAGTCATTACCCTAAAAAAAAGTCAAGAGTTAATGTCATTGTTTTAACGTCAGTATTTTCAATACATGCCTGACAGAGTGCCAGTGTGTAAGCAGGGCACCCACCAGCTCCATGCTCTCTCTATGGGAGGCCTGGGTAGAGGCCAGCTCCAGTCTTAGCTCTCTGAGGCTGTGTTGTGCTGCTGCTGTGTCCCTGGTCCCCTGCCTGCTGCTGGTCTGGGCCTCCTCTACACACTCCCTCAGCCTGGACACCGTCTCCTGAAGAACGCTCATCTAGAGAGCAGAACACACACATGGAACATGGGCCCCAAAATACACTCAACATATGGACAGTATGTGACCTCTGACCTCTTGGCTGTGGCTCTGGCTCTGGCCCTCCCTGCTCTCCAGCTCGCTCCTGCATTGCTGCAGCTGAGCCTGGCAGGCTGTCTGTTCCTCCTGCAGCCTCTGGGTGGTGCTCTGCAGCTCCACCACACGCTCCTGCAGGCACCCAACGGTCCTCTCTCGCTCCCTCAGCTGTAGCACAGACAAGAGACACACCCCTATCTGAGCTCCCATCAGGTGTGTGTGTCACTGTGTGTATATCAGGCTCAAAGATAGATGGGACTAAATCTGACAATCGCAACGCCATCTTAGCTCTCCGTTCCAGGATTAAGTCACATGGATGGGCAGATAGATGAGAGATCTGCACTTATATGCATGACAGATATTCAATTGGGATTAAGGAGATTAATTTCAGGTCGTAATTGAGTGAGAAACTTTTTGATCAGACTGATTTAACTTTCTAAAGATATGAATTATGTGCTTCAATTTAATTTCCTAGCAGCTGAACAGTTGGTAAATTGCCGCGCTTCAGGCTTGTATCCCTTTGGCTGGTGGAAAACTATTATTTCACAAAATTCATGACTTGTGCAGATCTGTCTCATTTCTCTTGCTTCCTTTGGGGTTAAAAAATAATTACTATTTTTGAAACACAAATTCAGAGACAGAAACTAATTCAATTTGCGAGCATGGCTGGAGGGGGAATCTGAGTGGATTGTAGATGAGTGTAGCCAGGCTTCAGTCAGAAACTATGTGAGAAGAAGACACTCTGATTAACTGAAAAACAACATCCTGTAAAGCCTAAAAATGCCCTTCGAAACTTTTAACTGTGAGCAAGTACAGGTTTAATTCATGACGTTCACTGTCACTAATTATTTGTGTTGGGAAATTACCATTAGGCATGAATCAACAGACAAACACTACAGTATGATTAACATGCTGTGTGAGTGTGACATGCATTAGCGTGAATTTATTGACTGCATATTTCTAGTTGAGCGCTAGTTTTTGGATAAATTAGTATGTGTGTGAAAGCACCTGGTTGAGTGCTGAGTTGTTGACTGCACATGTCTCTGTTGAGTGCTAGTTTTATATACATTATTATAAACTGGGTGGTTTGAGCCTTGAATTCAGTGCTGCGTCATGCATAAGAACAGCCCTTAGCCATGGTATATTGGCCATATACCACAAACCCTTGAGGTGCCTTATTGCTTAATTATAGTGTGTGAATCTACCTTGTTGTGAGCTGCTTCCAGGCTGGTTCTGAGCTGGTCTAGCTCTGTCTCCAGCCGGGCCTGTCTCTCCCTGGACCCCTGGTTCCTCTCCTGCTGCTCCTGCTGCCTGGCCTGCTCCTGGGACAGTTCTGCCCGCAGTGCCCGGCTGGCATCAGCCTGCTCCTGCAGCTGGCACACAGAGAGACACCCACAGTCCCACAGCCAAACAACCAACCACATGTTTACAGGGCAATATTCTGAGGTTAGGCTACATTTACATTTTAATCATTTAGCACAAGGGTTCTGGAACTTTTTCACTCGGGGACCCCCTTCCAGCATTGGGTAACATCCTACCCAATTTCGTAATTGCACCTTGTGCATTTTACTATTACAACTTTCAAGACTAAGTTTAGAGCCGGAATGAGTTCTTAAAAAAATAAATATTAAAAGAATAATTGAAATTTAAACAAACGTCTGCTTTAGCAGACACTCTTATCCAGAGCGACTTTGTGTCGCTACCGTGTTGTTGTCATGTTGTGTTGCTGCCATGCTGTGTTGTCGTCTTAGGTCTCTCTTTATGTAGTGTTGTGGTGTCTTTCTTTATGTAGTGTTGTGGTGTCTCTCTTTATGTAGTGTTGTGGTGTCTCTCTTTATGTAGTGTTGTGGTGTCTCTCTTTATGTAGTGTTGTGGCGTCTCTCTTTATGTAGTGTTGTGGTGTCTCTCTTTATGTAGTGTTGTGGTGTCTCTCTTTATGTAGTGTTGTGGTGTCTCTCTTTATGTAGTGTTGTGGTGTCTCTCTTTATGTAGTGTTGTGGTGTCTCTCTTTATGTAGTGTTGTGGTGTCTCTCTTTATGTAGTGTTGTGGTGTCTCTCTTTATGTAGTGTTGTGGTGTCTCTCTTTATGTAGTGTTGTGGTGTCTCTCTTTATGTAGTGTTGTGGTGTCTCTCTTTATGTAGTGTTGTGGCGTCTCTCTTTATGTAGTGTTGTGGTGTCTCTCTTTATGTAGTGTTGTGGTGTCTCTCTTTATGTAGTGTTGTGGTGTCTCTCTTTATGTAGTGTTGTGGTGTCTCTCTTGTCGTGATGTGTGTTTTGTCCTACATTTACATTTTTAATCCCCCGTCCCTGCAGGAGGCTTTTTGTCTCTTGGTAGGCCGTCATTGTAAATAAGAATTTGTTCTTAACTGACTTGCCTCGTTAAATAAAGGTTTAATAAATACATAAAATAAAAATACTTAGTGCATTCATCTTAATACAACCACATATCACAATCGTAGTAAGTACATCCTCAATAAAGAAGTTGTCAGCAGTCAGTGCTAGTAGGAAAAGTCAAGTGTAAGGCTACTGGGTCATTAGTTAGCCCAAATCAATATATTGATGTAGCGTAACGGGACACCCTCTATACATGCCACTTCGATATGATGTGATTTTCGTAGCAGGTTAGGAGGTCATTTTCGCTAAACCTAACCATTTTCCTAACCTTAACCTCAGCCTCCTAACCTGCTACGACAAAGTCACTTTGGTATCAAAGTTGTGTGAAAAGACTGTTCCTCTAGTGTAACAGGCCCTAAATGACTTAGGGTAGAGGAGGTGTTAATGTTAGGTCTTACCTGCTGCTGTAGAGTCCTGAGTGTGTCCTTGGTGCTGGTCAGCTCTGCCTCCAGCTGCTGAGCCCCCTGCTGGTGTGTGTTGGCCTCCTGCTGAGCACTGAGCTGGGCCTGCCTGCTCTCCCCTGCCTCTTTCTTCAGACCCTCCACCTGGGTCCTGATGCACACAGAGCCACAGACACACCGTCAGTCAGGGGCTGGGCTCCCAGTCTTTAAACGACCACTCCTTTCAAACTGGCATGTTTGAGACCTCTCTCTGCTGTAAACTTTGTTTTTACTCTTTTTCACATTTTCAAAATCAAAGGGAATTTAATTTATCTTATGATGTAATGCGAGAAACGTAATCATTGGAGAGTAATGCGTGTGTGTTTTGAGTATGCCAGATTTAATCTGAGCAGGCAAGCTTTAACATTTAATGAGAGGACGTTGCACTAATTCTGGCTGTGCTGCGCTTTGCGGTGTGGCATGGTGTAGTGGGGCGAGCGTTGGGCTGATGGAGCGCCGGGGCGTGAGTGATGGGATCAGAGCTGTGTGTGTGAGGGGTGGCCATGGCCTGTTTACCGCCAGGTGAAGCAGCTAATCAAATCCCAGAGAGCGGCCCAGTTCAGCGCCCTCTCTTCCTGAGACATTAACTCAGACCACAGCCAAGCGTCAAAGCCCTCCTGTCCAGGAAGGGACACACCACGCGTTAGGGAGGGTGACGAGGAACACACTAGCAGAGTGTGAAGGAGGAATACTGTATGTAGAGCAGAGTGTGAGGGTGGCACTCCCTCTGGACATGTTCTACCAATGAGCTGCCCCTCCTTTCTGCCAATACCCATCCAAGAAGCAACACCTTTATATAGTCTAAGAAAAAGAGAGTGCGAGAGACATAGGGGAGGTGGGCTGGGGTTGAGAGGTAAAGCCCTTCCAGAAGTGAGTGATGTTGTGTGTGTGGGGGGGTTGGGGGAGTGTGGGGAAGAAGCCCAGAGCCTTCTCAGTGCTCACCTCCCTCTCCCATTGACAAGGCGGCCGCAGTAACAGCTAATCGATGGCTCGTGAATCCCCTGCGCACCCCCTCGCCAGGCTGATCAATATCCCTGGCAATTAGAATCCCCTATCTGCATGGCTGTGGGGACCTCTGGGTGGCTCGCCAGCCCACAAACACCCAATTTAGTCCTCAGCCTATCACTTAATTACTAAATCCTCCCTAATGCCTATTGGCAGGTGGCGGGCGCACTCCAAGCGGCAGGACGGCTGACTGAACAGGAGACCTTTGGCAAGGTGCTGGTTAAGAACCTCTCATCCCTCTCCTCCTGGCCAGTTAAACATCTGATTTCACAAGAGGGCCCCGACCTGGAATGATCCGCCTATCGAGTGGCCGCGCACACACAGCCCAGATGGACAGGGGGAGGAGGGGGAGAGCGGGGGAGGCAGCGTGCCAAGGGTCACAAAGCCAAAACACTTTTCTCTCTTTCGTTCAGCCACTAAGATACAGACAAGATTGAGAGTGTGTGTGAGGCACAGTGGGTTTTTAAACACATTTAACAACTGATGGGTGTTTTTTTCACAGGCCTTATTTAGAGTGACTGTTTGAGAGACTTGTCTGAGTTATAAAGACACTGTAGCCTTATTGGCTAAGGTTCAGTTTGGAGCTAAATGGGAATGAGACAGTCTTATAGGCTCATAGCAGTCAGTAAATACTCAAGTCACTGTTGAACTAATGGCTCAGTGAAATGTAAAGGATTGGGGTTTAAAGACAAGGTTCATGACATGAAGTCATGCTGTGTGCTTGGAGGTAGAGGGGTGCAGGTCCCGACAGAGATCGTTGCATCGCAGTCTGCATTTTTCATCCTGCGGCCGAGCAGACAGACAACTTTGGGATGAATTTGGATGAATCTTTCCAAGGAAATGCACACCTGATCTCACACACCCAACTAGGAGAGGTATGGCTACTGAACTTGAAGCAGCAAGAATGATGACACCTGACACTTGCACTTTCTGTTTCCGTTTTGCATATAGGTGCAATCCAACAATTGTATCATCATTGAAATGGAAAATTCACAACACGCAAATACCACGGTGAGCATTGCGCCGTTTCTTTTTCAATAAATATTGATGAGCCATTTAATTGTCTCTGCCTGCAAATCGTCCCGCTCCTAAAAGGTAGGCTATATCCTATATGCAAAACGTCGCTCAACAGAAAGTGCAAGTATCAGCTGTCATAATTCTTGCTGCTTCAAGTTCAGTAGCCATACCTCTCCTAGTTGGGTGTGTGAGATCAGGTGTGCATTTGATCTCAATTAAATAGAGTAGGCTATAGCCTATGCATGGGCGGAGAAACACAGGGCAGTTCACTTTACGAGGAAATTAACTTCTTAAATCTAATTAGGCTATAGTTTACTACATTGCATAGAAATAAATATTAATCACCCATATTTGTCCCCGTCTGAAAATCGTCCCGCTCCTAAAAGGTAGGCTATTAAACGTAGCTCTAGAGAAAATGTCCGCTCTCTCTCCAACTCTACCGTCTTCAAACTTTATATTAAACTATTTTATTATAATATTTTTAATTATAATATAATATAATTTAACCTTTATTTAAGTAGGCAAATCAGTTAAGAACAAATTAGTATTTACAATGACGGCCTATACTATGTCTAACCTATTGGCTGATATAGCCCAGTAATACCGATAGACTAATATAATGAAGATTGTGAGAATCTCTGGTAATTTAACATATTTGTTAGGTTACTCTTTGCACATTCGGATATTGCTTATAGAGCGCAAAATTGCTGGGACCATGGCTGCCAAACTAGCATCGTCACATACTTCTAAAATAACATTGCGGGACTGTGGTTGGGTTCAGGACCATTTCTTGCGGGAGCGGGTGGGAGTCGAACAGAAACCCAGCGGGAGCGGGCAGGTGTAGTATGAAAAGCTGCGGGTGTGGGAGGGAGTGGGATGAAGAAATCAGTCCTGCGCAGACCTCTACTTGGAGGCAGACAGACAGAGGCAGTCAGAGTGCTTTAGGGAACCCAAAGCCCTGTAGAGTACCTGTAGCCTTGAAGCTCATGTTCTGTGGTGCGGAGACTCTCCTTTAGGGTGCGTAGCTCTGCTTGTAGCTTCCTCTGGGCCTGCTCTGCCCTCACCACCTCTGCCACCCGCTCTGCCAGGTGTTCCTGTGCCCGATGCTGCCCCCCCTCGACCAGCAACACCTTCTCCTCCTGACGAGCCAGCTCCTGGGCTGAGAAACAGACACAAAGATAGACACATAACATATTTTTATCATTTACTATCAACAACACTATTATATTACATATCTTACACATATCATATCTTATCTGTTATCTTTTGTGCTGATTTACTCTTCTTCTGCATTCATGCATGTTCTGTTGTTTCTTATTTTTATTGTCCCTCTGACTGCGTATCCATGGTTAGTATGCATGGTTAGTATGCATGGTTAGTATCCATGGTTAGTATGCATGGTTAGTATGCATAGTGTGAGGGTGAGTGAGTGTGTGAGTGAGTGTGTGTCAGACAAAAGGCCCCAGGGTGTGAATTGATGGGCTGTTTCATTGCTGGCTAGCTGCTGAGGCTTCTGGGGCATGCAGCACGTAAACAGGTGACCGTCTCAGACTGCTCATTAAAGTCAGCCCTAGAGGCTGCACTGCTGCCACTACAACCCTGTCACTCTCCTCTCTCTCCCCTTCCCTCCTTCCATCACCATCACTCTCATTCCATCTTCCTAATGCCTCTTCTGCTTTTAACTGTTTTTGGAACCTCTTCTCCACCAAGGAAGGGAGGAGGGGAGAGAGACAAACAGGCAGACAAAGAGAGACAGAACAAGACAGAGAAATAGGGAGAGAGAGAGAAGTCAGAAGTTTACATACACCTTAGCCAAATACATTTAAACTCAGTTTTTCACAATTCCTGACATTTAATCCTAGTAAAAAATTCCCTGTCCTAGGTCAGTTAGGATCACCACTTTATTTTAAGAATGTGAAATATCAGAATAGTAGAGAGAATGACTTATTTCAGCTTTTATTTCTTTCATCACATTCCCAGTGGGTCAGAAGTTACACTCAATTAGTATTTGGTAGCATTGCCTTTAAATTGTTTAACTTGCGTCAAACGTTTCGGATAGCCTTCCACAAGCTTCCAACAATAAGTTGGGTGAATTTTGGACCATTCCTCCTGACAGAACTGGTGTAACTGAGTCAGGTTTGTAGGCCTCCTTGCTCGCACACGCTTTTTCAGTTCTGCCCACATATTTTCTATAGGATTGAGGTCAGGGCTTTGTGATGGCCACTCCAATACCTTGACTTTGTTGTCCGTAAGCCATTTTGCCACAACTTTGGATGTATGCTTGGGGTCATTGTCCATTTGGAAAACCTGTTTGCTACCAAGCTTTAACTTCCTGACTGATGTCTTGAGATGTTGCTTCAATATATCCACATAATTTTCCTTCCTCATGATGCCATCTATTTTGTGAAGTGCACCAGTCCCTCCTGCAGCAAAGCACCCCCACAACATGATGCTGCCACCCCTGTGCTTCACAGTTGGGATAGTGTTCTTCAGCTTGCAAGCCTCCCCCTTTTTTCTCCAAACATAACGACGGTCATTATGGCCGAACAGTTCTATTTTTGTTTCATCAGACCAGAGGACATTTCTCCAAAAAGTAAGATCTTTGTCCCCATGTGCAGTTGCAAAGCGTAGTCTGGCTTTTTTCTGGAGGTTTTGGAGCAGTGGCTTCTTCCTTGCTGAGCGGCCTTTCAGGTTATGTCGATATAGGACTCGGTTTACTGTGGATATAGATACTTTTGTACCTATTTCCTCCAGCATCTTCACAAGGTCCTTTGCTGTTGTTCTGGGATTGATTTGCACTTTTCGCACCAAAGTACGTTAATCTCTAGGAGACAGAACGCGTCTCCTTCCTGAGCGGTATGACGGCTGCGTGGTCCCATGGTGTTTATACTTGCGTACTATTGTTTGTACAGATGAACGTGGTACATTCAGGCGTTTGGAAATTGCTTCCAAGGATGAACCAGACTTGTGGAGGTCTACAATTTATTTTCTGAGGTCTTGGCTGATTTCTTTAGATTTTCCCATAAAATCGAGCAAAGAGGCACTGCGTTTGAAGGTAGGCCTTGAAATACATCCACAGGTACACCTCCAATTCAATTGACTCAAATTATGTCAATTAGCCTATCAGAAGCTTCTAAAGACATGACACCATTTTCTGGATTTTCCCAAGCTGTTTAAAGGCACAGTCAACTTGTAGGAGGTAAACTTCTGACCCACTGGAATTGTGATATAGTGAATTATAAGTGAAATAATCTGTCTGTAAACAATTGTTGGAAGAATTACTTGTGTCATGCACAAAGTAGATGTCCTAATCGACTTGCCAAAACTATAGTTTGTTAACATGACATCTGTAGAGTGGTTTAAAAATTAGTTTTAATGACTTCAACCTAAGTGTATGTAAACTTCTGACTTCAACTGTACCTGACTACACTCTGAAACACATGAGTCCACCTTTATAGACACCAGTCTCCCAGCCCACCCCCCAGGACTGTGTACTCCTCCTACCCATGTCCCTGCAGCGTCCCTGGGCCTCCTTTAGTTCCTCCCTGTGGGTCATCAGCTGGGTCCTGAGAGATCCACACTCTGCCTCTCTCTGCTGGCCCCCCCTCCTGACCCTCTGGATGTCAGCCTCCAGGCCCCTGGCTGCAGCAGCCTGCCGCTCCACCTCCACAGCCCGACACCTCAGAGTCTCCCGGGCCTCCAGCAGGTCAGCCTCCGAACGCCTCAGGAGGGTATCCCGCTTCTGCACCGCCTGGGAGGGAACAGAGTGAAGGCTCAGTCAAAATGTGAGTAAATGTGTGTACATGAACATATACTCCTGTGTGTTTATCCTCTTACTCAGTTTTCTATGTGTGTGTGTGTGTGTGTGTGTGTGTGTGTGTGTGTATACACATGTATGCATGCTCTTACCCAGAGTGTTCTATTTATGTGTGTGTGCGTTTTTTTCACTTTCTGAAGATCTGAGTGAGTAGGTGTATGTAAGCTCTTTCTATCCTATCCTCCAGGTATGTTGGAGGTGAGGGGGCCTGGCCTGGCATCGTGCCCCAGTGTGTACCTTCTGTCTCTGGGCACACTGGCTGTGGGCAGCCTGCAAGTCCTGCTCCAGCCTGGCAGCTCTCTGCTCCAGAGCTGCCACCTCCTCCAGCCTGCGCTGGCCCTCCATCATGGCCTCTGCCTGGAGCTGCCTCCCAGCCTCTTGCAGCCGCAGCACCTCTGCAGCACACAAAGCACACACATGGATACACACACACACACACACACAAGCAGGCACACACAAATACACCTACACTATGCAGTAAAAAAGAAACCCTTTATGTATTCTATCGTAAACACTAAGTTATTGCTTGAGTTGTGTCATGCCCTCCACACCTGCCACAGTGTTGTCCTTGAGCTGGGTGAGCCTGGACACCTCCTCTCTCAGCTGACGAACCTCCGACTGGCACACACTGAGGTCCTGGCTGCCCTGGGCACACTGCTCCACAGCCTGGGAGAACGCCTACACGCACACGCACACGCACACACACACACACACACACACACACACACACACACACACACACACACACACACACACACACACACACACACACAAACACACCTGTCACACACCTGTGACTATGCCTGAGGGGAAGGGGAGGACTGAAGCCCCAGGCTTTCCACATCTTCACCTGAGGGACACAGCATAGCAATGCCCCCCACCCCCCAGGACATCTCCACACCTGCTTTAGCGCGTTCAGTGAAGCGCCTGCCCCTAATTTGCCATTTCCACCTAGATGGCATATGTATCAGTGTGTGGAGGAAGTGTCCTGTGTTAGGGGAGCACCTATCTGACAGGTGTCACATCCGATCTGCACAGACCTACTTCTGATGTTTTAACTATTCAATTAACCAGCCAACTGCACTGTGTGGCTGCCAGCACATATTTACCTAGGAAACCTTGTGTGTGAATCTGTGTGTGTGTATGTGAGTGTGTGTGTGTGTGTGTGTGTGTGTGTGTGTGTGTTTGTTTGTGTGTGTGTGTGTGTGTGTTTGTTTGTGTGTGTGTGTGTTTTGTGTGAGTGAGCGCAGGAAGCTGACAGGTCAACATGTCACTGTCAAGTGTACTTCCTCCTGTAGAGTATGTGTGTGTATGTGTGTGTTTGTGTGTCAGCCATCTCCCCACTGCTCTCAGACCCTATCAAACATGGTGGAGAAAATACAAGCCAACAGCTCTGAGTGAAATATGTACCTAAAATAAAAAAGAGTATAATTCAGCCATGTTGTGGAGGGAAGATATTGTTATCTTCCCCCATCATCTCAGACCATTAAAATAACGAGTTGTCACCAGGCACTGGTTTCACTACCTCTGACGCTGACACCCGTCAAGACAAATCTAGATTTCATGGCCGCTTACAGATATATAAATAGTCAAACGAGGTGCTTTAACCATCTATAAAACGCAGCTAAAAGGTTGCCAGAAGATGGCGGGCATCGTGGGCCAGCCGGGCTGGGTAATCAATCTGGGTTGAATCAGAGTGGAGCGGGGAGTGGTGGAAGGGCGGCTGCATACGTCGGGAGCAAGGCAGTAAATCACATTGGCGCAGCGCGGGCGCTCCTCTGACACACCAGCCACTCCAGCTGACACTGGGCCTGCTCGACAGACTGATGGATCGCCCCACTACACTCCATTAAAAGGCAAACGGGCACAAGCACGCTGACATAACAAACAATTAGTCACTGCGGCCGCTATGGACCTTGGTTGGTGCGGGTCGGCGTCTGTCTGGTGATGGCTGCTCTGACTTCCTGTCTAGGGTCAGTTTAAAGCCAGGGTTGGAATACACAGAACTACAGTGAACTTACTTAACATACAGTAGGACCAAACTTCTAAGCATAGTTGATAAGTAAAGTATCAAAGACAATAACTTTCTCTGGTCACGGTGATTCACTGGCAACAGTGACTGGTTAGAGTTACTCCAGCATGAAGAGGGTTTTCTGACCTTACTGTTACCTGTTGTAGTTCTTGGATGCAGGAGAGCTGGGAGTCGTAGTCGGAGTCAGAGTGGATGTGAGTGGCTCTGTAGACAGAGAAATCAGCTTGGCTCTTCACCACACTCTCCTCCTGTTCCTCCACCTGAGAGAGGCACACATAGGCATAGCACACAGATATATCTTTTGACACACTGGTACAGAACCACTGTCATGCGGTTGACTTTAGTAGGTCCCTCCTCCCATATCCTTCCTGTGTTGTGTAGTTGAGTGTTGAGCGGTAGTGACAGAAGGGACTGGCTGGAGCTCTGTGATTCTGGTTGAAGGGCAGACTGCATGGGGTCCTCCTGTCTGACCGGGGGTGAGGCGGACTGGGGGCCACTATGAGACTGAATGTTTGGGGGTGAGGTGCTGGGTGAGTTCACACTAATGAAGCAGAGACAGACAAACAGAACGTTTCCCCTCTGTCTCCCCTGTCTGCACGCTGGGCTGGGCCTGATGGCTCGTGACTGGAGCACATTCTGATTCTCACAGATGAGTCGGTCTGTCTGAGGCCCACACCCAAACACACACACACACACACACACACACACACACACACACACACACACACACACACACACACAGAGACACACACACACACCCAAATGGCCTCTAAGTTTATGAGGATAATATATCTATCTGAATACGGTGTTCCTGTTGTTGTTTGTTGTCTTCGTTGTGTCTGCAGTGTCCATATTACAGGCAGGATGAAGATGGAGCTGAAATCAGCTAGTTGTATTGACGTCTCACAGCAGTGATCGGCTCATTAAATGAAATCAGACTCTCTCTTTCTATCTTTCTCTCCATCTCTCACACACACACACACACACACACACACACACACACACACACACACACACACACACACACACACACACACACACACACACACACACACACACACACACACACACACACACACACACACACACACACACCAGTTTCCAGACAACAAATGTAAACTTGAGGAAGAGGTAAAGAAATATTAGTGTGAAAAAATACCTTCTCAAGAATAGATCACTTAAAAAGTATGCAGGTCAACACTCACAAACACACCACACACACACCGTGGGTGAGAGACAGAGACTGATGAACCGAGCGGGTGGTGTGTCGCGCTGTGTGCTCAAAGGACCCAGCTGAGGACGGTAGAGATCAATACTGTGTGTGTGTGTGTGTGTGTGTGTGTGTGTGTGCGTGGGTGTCGGCGATTGAGAGGCTCTGTGTTGCTAATGGAGCTCTGCTGTGTGGGAGGGGGTGTTGTTAGGGACCCAGGTGGTGAGGGTGTACACAGTGGAGAAGGAAGGCCTTTGTTACAGCAGTGTATAGGGAAGGGTGATAGCTGGTGCTGATGGGAATGACGCCTCCATTGTCGACTCCCAGGAGGAGGTGAGCACCCCACTGGACCTCCAGCCACCTCCACACCACCTAAACACTGAGCTCCACTGGGCACAGCGGCCATTATTTCAGCCACATATCGCATCCCCAGCATGATTTTCCACTTTGCTTCTTCCGTGCATGGCGCTGTCGACCACCCCGTGTCTCACACACACATGCACGCACACAACCACACACACCCAAACAAGTCCAAACATCAATCATTCCTCTCCACTGCTCTGCCCATGTAATCCAGTCTTCCCACTACAACTCCCCTCCTCTCTGCTCCCTCCTGCCAGCCATTAACGGCTGTGCACTGTGCTGTTCTCTGTGCTGTCCAGGGAGCTCACACTGCCTGTGTTTTCTCATTGTGTTCCCTTCTGTATAGGAGCCATGACGCCGATCAATAGGAATCAGTGAAAACACTTACAGAGGTCCCCAGGCCTCCGACTTCCAGTGTGTCATGTTGTACCCTGTCTGACTCCACACGTTTACAGATCAGGAGAAGAGATGGAGCCTTACCTACAGCAGGTGTGGTGCAACAACTGACCTGCATGTAGCTTCACTCACCTGAGAGGCCAGTGGGATATACTACAGTGCTTGTACTACTTGACTGGGTTTGACTTAGCCGCATGACTGGCACGGTTCCAGGTAGCAGAGATAGTGAGCAGAATGAGTGGGCCTGATTGTGTAGGTGGAAACGACTGAGTGGACTAGCATGTTAATCTATGTTTGTAGTGGAAAGGGAGTGATCAGCACAGTGTGACTGGCTGTGTCTGTGCCTGTGGACGAGTCTGTCAATGGGAAATTACAGCCCTGTCGATGAGGCTCGGCCTGACTGACTGCTTGACTGACCGATCTGCCTGACTGACTGGCCTAACTGGTCTGACTGACCTGTCGTCTCAGTGCGGCCGTGATGTCTCTCAGTGTACTGATGACCATCTCACACTCCTGGCTGTGTTTGCGGCTGTCCTCCAGGTCTCTCTGGGTGTCTCGGAGGTGCTGGCTTAGGGCACTCAGGGCGTCATCCCCGCTCTCCAGCTGGGCGCTGTGGGCCTTCAGCTCCCCCTGCAACACCACAGCCTGGGCACACATACGCAGCACATGCTCCTCCCGCTCCACCACCTGGGACACAGACACACAGACACACACAGGGACACAGACACACAGGGACACACAGACACACAGGGACACACAGGGACACAGACACACAGGGACACACAGGGACACAGACAC